>VZSF01003125.1:432812-576493 GCA_013398295.1 Chionis minor | reverse complement strand
AGCCGTGGGTTTGGGGGGGGCGGTGGTGGGGGTGGTGGTGGGGCATCGGGGAGCCCCCGCTACCGGCTTCGGCCTTAAAGGTGGGGGGGCTGCGGCAGGGAAGGGAGGGGGGGAAGGACGGAGGGATGGGCGCGCATCCCGTGCCCGCCGGGAGGGGATGGGTGTCTGCAAGCGGGTGCACGCGCCTGTGGGTCGGGTGGGAAAAGCCAAAAATGAGATGGGCTTTATCCATACTCGCTCTCGGCGCTTCCTGAATCCTTACGGAATAATTCCGATGGTGGAGTCGGGCGTGCTGACCCTTAGGCTGCGTTAGACCGCGCTGTTCCGGCGCAGGGCAGAAAGTTGAAGCGAAAAGGGGCCTAAAGCGCCTCTTTTGCTCAAATGCTCGAAAGGTTTCCCAGTCAGCTTGGTGTGTCGATAAACCAGAGGCAGGTGGACGGCAACCCCGAAATGTGACTGTTTCCTGTGGTACAGGAGTAAATCCTAAGTGGTAGTTGTAGGAATTGGACATCTGAACAAACCTGCCGTTGGCAACTACATGTGAGTTTTTGTGGGTATTGATTTAGCAGTCGTAAAAAGGTGATTAAAGTGTTTCCTATCATTCTCCCCATAGTCAAAACAATCTGCCGGGATGGCTCTTAATTGCTTTTATAACACATGGATGTTTTCAGAAGTAAAAGAGCAGTCATCAAACAGGCAGTTCTTCTCAGAAGGAAGATTTCCTACAGCGTGTAAACATGAAATAAATCTTTGCTTTAAAAGGGGGGGGGGGAAGTTAGCCACAGATCAAACATTTACTGGGCTTTTTAGAAATGTTCTTCCTTTATTCTACCACTATGCACTGCAGGTTTGTCTGATGTGGTTGCTTTGTGGGTTGAATCACCTGCTTATTATAGTTTTGAGAAAGGGTGGCTTTGAAAATGATACCAGAAAGACAAAATACCTCCACCTCTTTTTATGGGACTTTGTGCTTTAGGAACTGGAAAACTAGGATGATTTACATGCAATAGAGTTTTTAGTGCGTACTCTTTGTAAAGGATTTTTTTTCTTTGCTGCTTGGTAATATAAACAAGAAACCTGCCAAAGCTCAATTAAAATTCAAAACATTTTAAATTATTGTATAGTCCAGACAGTCCATCTGTCTGAGAGTGAAAAATGGTCCTGAATGAAAAAGAGTAATCATAAATACAACAAATGACAAAAAGTCATAATCAAAATCAAATGCACTATTTAAAACCACTTACCTTAGATCCAGCTATTTTTTTTTTTTTTTTAAATCTTTTGTGGTTTTGCTGCTGCGCAGCTCTAGAACAACTTCTTTTTGAGGCTTTGTTTACGTTAACAACTTCCAAAAAGCCAGTTCACACGTTCCCTTTCTTTCATGTTTTACATTTACTGTAATCTGTGCATATCAATTGGTTAAATATATTGGGCATACACTTGCCAAATCCAGGCTTCAAATAGTGCCTCATTTCCCGAGTACTTTATATTATTAATACATATTACATTTTTGGGCAATTGTAACATAAATAACGCTATAATCCAAACATTAGCAAATAAGCAGCATATTTCACGCACATAAAAAGCCTGCACTGAAGATAGCAAGTTGTGTCAAGAGGTGTGGGCCCGTATGCTAGATAAGAAGTCTGGCAAATACATTTTTATTTTTTTTCTGTGGGTTTTCTGTTATATAAAATTCCCATCTGTACTTTGATTTCCATTCAAACGATCTAATAATGGATGCTTTTTTTTTTTTTTTTAAGGTAATGCTATAGAGAAAGTAACTTTACTTTTTATATTTTCAGGTAATTCAAGCCTAACTTCCAGTGTTTGAGTAGGCAGTTTAGCAAATAGTGTATAATCATTACAGATTGCAGCTGCATAGTACTGAAGGCTTTAGCCTCAGCGCTGAGTAAAATCCTTTCATATTCAACAACAACAACAAAAGACAGGTTTCTTAAATGATGTAGGATTCTGGTTTCTAGATGAGGCTTCTCAAACTGCTTTCCTCTGAATATTGTATGCGTTTCCATATAGTATTTGAAATTTCAGAAAAGCTAGGCCACATTTATTGCAATATGTACATTTTCTACTTGTTTTCATCTGTGTTTTGGATACTACGTATCGTATGCTTACAAGTTGAACTAAATCGATGTCTTTTTTTTTTATTCTTTCCCCCAGGTATCCTTGAATTCATCAGTGTGGCAGTGGGACTGGTCAGTATTAGAGGCGTGGACAGTGGCCTTTACCTTGGAATGAACGAGAAGGGAGAACTCTATGGCTCTGTAAGTACTGCTTTCATGTCAGCTCATACCTGTTCAGGTTCTGATTCACTTCTCAGCGCTATGCAGACCCCTCAATAGCTAGCTGAGGTAGTATTAGCTCTCAAAACACTAACATCTTTTTGTGTTGAAATGTATAATGTATTTTTAAAGTATATCGTATAGCCTTGGATGGCAAGATTGGATGGGAAAAGTTTCTCTGTCCTAGGTGAAGAGAACTGAAAAGAAATAGTCCTCTTAAATTCTGACAGAAAGAGCTAACTAAACTAGCTATTCAAACAGTGTCTAAGTTGCCTGCCATCTAATTTTCATCTTGTCGATACTGAATGTGTATCATATTGGATACTGCATCATTAAAAACATGGGATGCAACTGGGAAACGGTTAAAATAATAGTTATGGAACAAATGAACAACAATTAATTAATATAGTACACTGACTTACTTCATATATATCCTAATGCTCCTTTACAAATCAGCAGGTGGTACTTCCAGGTACCAGCTTTTTAATGGAAAGGCATTCTTTCAAATGCTGGGGGAAAAGAGGATACTACCATAGGTCACAGTTTGGTGCCACTGTTATTTGACAAATCTGAACAGTGCAAGAGTACTGGCAGTATCTGTAGATCCCGACTGGAATATTTGCATTTGAGAATGAAAATAAGCTTGTACTCATTACAGTTGATTTGTACCTGTTGAATAACTTCAACATAGGACCGTAAAAATACAATGTTTGATTTTTCCAATACTGTCAGGGTAATAACAGTCTTAGACTCTTCTCCTTCCAAATCTTGAAACATCTTGAGATAAAATATTCTGTTTCTGAGGTTCCTTTGATTGTGGTTAGTCCTCTTTAAAATGTGAGAAGTGGCACACACCACAAAAGCACATGGAAATAACCTGCTTGATCTGTTACATTGCACCTGAGACCCTCCACCAAATCTCATTTCTAGCATGGTAGATACCCGAGACAAAACTCTACTTAATATAGTTCCTGTGGGTCAGGTGAATTTTAGTTAAATCATAAGTAAGTAATGCCTGCTTAGAGAGACAGTCATCTAATTCATGTTTGAATCCAAAATTGTACATGTACAGGTCCAGTTTTCAAAAGAACAAAGGTTAAAGTAGGCTTCCAAGCTCAGTGTCAGGTCTACATACTCTTCTTGTGTTTGATTTGTTGCCAGTTGAATGAACAGTAAGGCTGCAGTAAGCCTAAAACATTTCATTTTTATCGTATTCTTTTTCACATGTGTTCAGGTATCTAGCAACAGCTTGACTTACTTTTCTCTGCTCTTTCTTTCTGTAGGACAAACTAACTTCTGAATGCATCTTCAGGGAACAGTTTGAGGAAAACTGGTACAACACTTACTCCTCCAATGTGTACAAACACGGAGATTCGGGGCGGCGATACTTCGTAGCACTTAACAAAGACGGTACTCCCAGAGATGGTGCAAGGTCCAAAAGACACCAGAAATTCACACATTTTTTGCCCCGGCCTGTGGATCCTGAAAGAGTCCCAGAACTGTACAAAGATGTGTTAGGATACAGCTGAGGAAGGAGGCGACTTCGGGGGGAAGAAAACCACCATACTGGAGCTGTTGCCCCTGCTTCCATGGCAGTACCAGCACGAGGAACCTGCAGAGGTCTAGGATGCTGGACTGGGAGAAGCTACTTTGTCATAGGCGAGCCTGTGTTTTCTAACCTTTGGATTTAGGAGACGAAGCCTGAAAGCTGAGAGCGGACCAGCCTCCTTCAGACCTGCTGAACTGTGTGGTAGCCAGTAACCAGAGGGAAGTTGGAGTGTGACTTTTTAAAAAAAAAAATAACAAACTCTTGGCAATTTTGTCTGGATTACTTATGGTCCGTAAATTAGCAAAGAACTACCTTCATCAGGTGGATGAGACAACAGCCGGAAGAAAAAGAAAGAAATAGACTGTAAACCAGTAATAAATCCTGAGAACTGTGTATGAAGTTTTAGTGGCTCCACTTTAGTGATGGACCTTAGATGTCAATGCGTCATAGTCAGAGCTGGAACTTTTCTTCAGGATGGACCTATTTATACATCTCCAGATAGCATATATTTATTTTATATATTTATTTATTAAAGAGTTTATTTTTTACTGGGATATGAAGAGAATACAAGCCCTTAACCCCAAGAAAGAAATCATTTACAGTGCCAATATTTACTCTGAGTAGTGTCATGGTACAGGAATGACATTACACTGCAATGCATCCAAGCCCTCAACATTCGTATTGCATTGTTTATCAATTACAGATAAAGTTATATTTTATGCACCTACCATTGCCTTGTGACTATCCTTATTTTGGAAAGGATGTTTAATTTTTTTTCTGACCTATGAGCGTGCCTTACAGATCTGTATGGAGTTTAACTGCACATTTAAAAAGGGAATTAAAAATTATTTCACTTTATTTGGTTTACTGTCATTTTTAAATTGAGAGTCTCTTCGCACACTATGTGTAATGTTTCAAACCTGCAGCAATTGTGAAGAGTGTATGGCGCTTCGCTTGGAAGAAAAAGTAGTATTAGCTCTTGAAATCTTGATTCAGATCACAACTTGTGATGGTTTTTTTGCCAAATGGTTCCTACTGTCTTTACTAACAAACAAATAACTATTCTCTATATTATTTAAAATTTTAATGTAGTATTCTCATTGCTGTATAAGATATTTTAATGATATTCCCTATCGATATGTTTAAAGGGAGACAGTAAGTTTTGGATCAGAGTAAGAAGTTTCTGATATTGCTGGGTGAAAAGCTGTGAGTGAAGGTTGTTTCTCTACTGAGTACTGAGGAGTTGAAGGAGATGACTTTCTTATTTCCTCCTTTAGGGTATAATCTCAGCATAAGTTTTTGTGTGAAGACTGTCAAGGCAAAGATGAGCTATGTCTCTGTGCCATTTACAGCTATACAACAGGTAGATCGCACTAATTTTCACTAATTCAGGGCTGCCCGTTATGAAGCACACTCATCTGCGTAACGACTAACCGTAAAGTGTCTGTTCTTTGCAAGAATTCAGACCCCATGTGATTTAGACCTAAACCTGCTGAAGCTTGCTGTCAGATGGTCACCACCTCCCTGGGAGAAGTCAGTCCAGGAAAAGGACTGCAGGAAAGGCAGGCCGGGAGAGGGCAACAATATTTATGCTGGCCCAGAGCTGCTCTCACGTTTCATGTGCCAGTGCTCCCAATGGGCTCCAGCTCAAGATAACTCGTTTGAGTTCAGTTTTGTGGGAGCACAAATGGTTCAAGGACTGCAGTCCTTGCATAATTTATATCAAATCAACATATATCAAGCATTTCCTGCTGTGTAACACGCTTGCCAGAGCCACCACCATACCAGAACTTCTTCCAATCTGTAATGAGAAGTGGATGAGCTTAGATTACTGATGGTCTGTGGCAAAAATTGGTTTACATTCTGCCAAAATTGAATACAGATACACAAAGAGTAGTTTCAGTACTTTGTGGCTAGTAATACATAAGGTACCAAGGATAAAGGCTTTGCTAAAGTTTTCTGAAAAACAGCCAGTGGAAGATCTACAGTGCACTGAATACAGTTTAGTAAAATAATGATGTAATGCACTTCAACTTACCATAAAACAGTGATTTTTATGGGTGACACTGAGTCCTGTTAGTAACAGATCAATAACCGAAGACAAAAGGGTGTGCTTTAAACAGAAAAATTTTTCCTCTGCATGTTAAAAAAGTAATTTCTGCCATGGAAGTTGTGTGAAAAAACAGTGGCTGCTGCTCAGGACATCATTCCCATGCATTTCTGACAAACACGCTCAGTGTTTAAATTGTAATGGTAAAAGAGTTACCTTTCTTTGGATGAGCAGTTTGCTGTTAATCCACCTATCTCAAAAGTACTTTGAAGATGGCAAGGGCTACAATCTTCCTAGTTATTATTATTGTACGCCTTTTTTCACAGATATGTTACAGTTCAGGATAGCTGAGGGTAGCTTTAAGAGGTGAAGGAATAATCAGCTGGAACTTCTGTATCCAAACACCTAGCCAGCATATAGATGAAGAAGAGAGTGATATATGCTTGCCATTTTCTTGCCCCATTCCCATTTTAGAGGAATGCCAATAATCCTTGAATAAAATGTTGTGGGGCAGGTATGGTGGGCATGAATGTCCGTACAAAAGCTTCAGAGCGTTGAAAAGCTGTCACAACCTCCTTTTTTCAGTTCCGGTGTATGGCCATCGAAGGAAGATACTGCAGTTCCCCGTTTCATTTTGCGTGTACCATTCATTTGCTCTCCGTTACATTCTGTCTATCAGGATTTTCAGATGCAGTTAATGTTTTTCTAGTTTGACAATGGCAGATGCAAAAGCAGCACCTCAAAACAGCTATTTTCATATGTCATTAGACCAATGGCTTTAGTTGTCAGTGGTTGCGTTGCGT
Organism: Chionis minor; assembly: GCA_013398295.1. Taxonomy (NCBI): domain Eukaryota; kingdom Metazoa; phylum Chordata; class Aves; order Charadriiformes; family Chionidae; genus Chionis; species Chionis minor. The sequence goes on along the minus strand of VZSF01003125.1, from coordinate 569,788 downwards.
TTTTTGTGTGGTTTTCACTCCCACTTCAGAAAGCCCAGCTGGGTACAGAGGGAGAAGTTGGTTCTGTTTTTACCAGTAGAATTAATGATCTAATTTGCCGCTCATTACATTTTGCATAACCCTATCAATCTGAAAGCTGTGGGCTGCTTTAGTGTCATGAAGAGGGTGATCTGAAGGAGGTGACGTTGTTCAAGGTTCAGAGGAAATCTCTGAAGGCAGAGAAAATGTCACACCTGGAAATAAATCCCTACACAACCGGCTGTCCTATTTCTGCTATTCCTTTTTCCCAGGGAAGGAGAACCACTGAAGGTAGTTATGCGGTTTGTGCAGCAGGTGCAGCTCCACCCTCTGTTCTCCACTGATTTAATAGCGGTAAAACTTGACCCTTTGATCTCAGAGCTAGAAATTGTGTTCCATGCCAGTACTGCGTTTCTGACCATATTTTGTTTTCTACTGCTGTCTTTCCCAAGCTGTGTTAGAAATAATATACCAGCTATACAGAAGATTTTTGGAAATCCAAGAGTAACCTTGACTTCTGAGCATATTTGAAGTGATATTGTTACTTTATTAATCTTTGTGCTCTTGGTCAGAATGCAAAACATAGAATTTTTAGCAGCCTTCCGGCTGTAATAGTTACTGGATATAGGAGAATCCAAGTGCCTCTGGAAATGTGGGGTTTTTATTAAACAAACGGATATAATCAGAAAACGTGGACAGCCCTTTCATTGGTCTGAACCATTTGTGTTTGTATGGAGAAGTTTGGTCCCGTCTGTACCTTCGTGTTTTCTGCCATAAGCTTATTGACGTTGTTGTTCACGCTCAGGTGTGACAGCCAGCGCCACTGATTCTATCTGGAACTTCAAGTCACTGGTTTGGCCATGCACTTTGGTAGCACTCCAGTGTTGTGCAGAATTTACTTCCTGATGTGCCGGAGTCACTAAGCAAGTGAATTTTCATCATAGCTGTCATTTCTAACTATTTTAATTTCTTGATGTGCTAGCTCATTTTTCATAGCCATCCAATCTTCCTTCAGTAGCTTTGTAAAGCGTTACTGCAACATAGATCTTTACTTGCAGCTATAGGAGCTGCGGGTGTGATTTTTAAATTTTGTTTTGTTTAGTTTATGTAATCATACTAGTATTACCCTACCATGGCTATAGTTATACCATTACAAACCATCAGGTTTGCCTTACTCCTTTTTCTTTACGGCAGTGAACTAAACAGAAGTAAGGCAGTTTCATACACCGAAAATGCATCTGCACTATTGCCTTAATGTACTGAATCAAGCCTGTGTCATAAATACTGAGAACACCATGGTAAGATGCTTCAGTTTTGCTCAGCTTGCTCCATACTGCACAGAGATGCTATCAGTAAAGGAGGCCTTCTGGAAAACTCTTCATTGGTTTTTCATGGGAGAAAAACTATTGACTGCACTGCTATTAAATTATCTGCATTTATTTTGCGGGGTTTTTAAATAGCGCAACCATTTGAAGACTCAAGTTATAGGAACATAACAACGGCTGCATGAGATCAGACCATACCACATCACCACTGCATGGGGAAGAGAGTAAGAATAAGACCAAAGTGTAATCTGGGCAGTCATTGTAGAACCCCAACTAGGGTTAGGACCTGAAGTCAATTCTCCTCTGGGTCATTTCCTTTCATGAGGCAGAAAAGTGAAGTAAACATTTCACAGTGTTGAAGAACATGGTGGTGGAATTCTCCGCTTCCTGGATGTCTGCATCAATCTGCACTTTATCAGACATTTCTCTTAAAACAATTAATTTCCTTTGCAGAAGTATACTGTGGTGAAGTTGTTGCTGTTAGTGTACCTGGTGTCAGTGTACATCTGGACGCACATGTGCTCGTCTCAGTGCAAGGCACTAAGCGTATTGCCAGACAGAGAAAGAGAACATTCTGAAGCTGTTATATACCATGAAAACGTTAATCGGTGAAGTTTGGTTTATGGCATTATTTTTAACCAAGTTTTGCAGCACTTCTGACAATGCTGTATGGGTTCTTAACAGTCAGAGAGTCATGGGCAGAAAACCTGAAAGGTGTAAAAGCTTCTCAGGTGGAACCTGCTTTACCATAACTTCTTTATGAATAAATTGTGCACAAGCAGGAAGAAAAAAAAACCAACTAAAAACCACCAAACCAGGGAAGAGGTCAAACAGTTACTGCTATTGCCAGTTGGAGAGATATTAAGTTTCAAACAGAAATTGGGTGGCAGCTTGCCAAAATAACTATTTCATCTGCAACATGATCAGACACTAGAACCATTCTGGAAGTTCAGGAAAAAGAGAAAATGCTGAATTAAAGCAGCGGTGACAGTAGCTCTCTGTATTTCAAACGTATCCAAAATGCTATTGGTATTGTTCTCTTATAGCAAATCTCTAGTAAATGCAAGTCGTAGAGAAAGGAGTAAGAGTGTTCGAAAGGTGGTCTTTTGAAAGTGAGCTTAATAAAAAACTTTCTGTGGTAAAGCCCTTGTTTATATCTTTTGTCTAATTATAAGAAAATTGATTCATGCTTTATTCACACTTAAAATATCACAAACCACATAATGTTACTTTTATGGATATCTTCAAGTCATTAATGTTGATTTATGAGCCCAAGTTAAGTCACGTTTGTCTCCCAAATGACATCTTTTATAAATACACATCTATGCTAGCCTATATTTTTTTCAAATTAGTTACAAGTGTTTCCTTTGTTCCTGACAATAACAGTCTCAGTCATTGACTGTTTCAGGGAACATGTTTGTCTCTATTATTCATGCAAGATCTTCCACCCATCTCTAGTTCCACTGGCTAGAAGGTGCTATAGACATGAACATGGGTCTCAAGGTGGGTAGATCTGCCTTAGGGTTGTTTCATCTCTATGTGACTTGAGATACCAGAAGGTGGTGATAGGCAACTAGCTTACACAGAAGAGTTTTTAGCAGTTGACCCCTACTGTGCTGAAGCTTCTGGGTGGGAGCATGAAGTAATATTAGCTACGAAGTCATCAATATCCTGGCAATGTTCATTCCATGTCTCCTATTTTCCCGGAGCAAAAAAATACAATTTCCTTTTCTATTAGAGGTATGGATAGAAGCCAGTTGACTGGAGCTTGGCATGAACATGATGGAGGTGAAATGATAGGAAGCCAAATATTCACGAGGCTTTTTGCAAACTCCAAGATGATTTTCACAATTAGCAAGTCTCTCTTACTAGAGAGCCTACTGATCAGATGGGTTATCAGGTTTTGAAGTCCAGCCAGAAACTCTTTCAGCCGGATGAAGACCATGTCTTCATCTCTTAGATTTAGCACTGCTTTGGCCATCTACTCTTTCTGAAAAGTGGCATAATCCAATGACAGTATGAAAAGTCAGAACTGCATTCTGCTTTGTGTTCTGCCTTTTCCTCTAGCTGTTCAACCTTGGAACTATCTATTAAGGTCTTTATATCTCAATTTTAGCACCTATGAGGGGACAAAGTCTCTAATCAATCATGAAGCTAAACAAACGCAGAAAAATCTTTTAACACACATAACTCTGTAAACTTATCAAGAAATTTAACCGGCTATGAGTGGGCCTGTTAAAATGCTCTATACTTTTGGTAAATTTTAACATGGAGATATGGATGCATGCTTGTAGCCTACTGTATTGCAAGTATGATTTAGAGTGGGTTTTGATTTTTAAAATGTAAGATGGTAGCTTTTCCCAATCAGGAAACTCCTTGTCATGGTTCTACAAAGCTATATTGTGTTGCTGGCCCTCCAGTCAAACTTTCAGAACTGTAGTTCTTAACAGATAGATCAGAAGCTTCTCCTTTTTTTTTCTTTTTCTTTTTGCTCTTTTTCCAGCTAATCCAAAATTATTCCTACTCTTGCTGCAGTCTTATTCCTTTTAGAATATGCAGTCAGCAGATTTTTGCTGTGAGAAGATTGCTCTGTCCAAGCTGTCCTTAGTGAGCTAGAATCCAGCACTTAACGGTCACTAAATGGTCCGCAAATGCTCTTAATTCTGTGCTATTGTCTTTATGTATAAAGTAGAAAATGCCAAACACTAAACCCTAAACCCTGTGTGGCATAGTACCTAGTCACTCACACTTTCTTTTTTAGGCCACGGTGCCATGGGTATCTATTCCAAAATCATAAAGCCTCCTGAGGTGAGTTTTGCACTTTGTGATTGCTGGAGACTGTAAGGTGCAGTATGAAATTGCCTCATGAAATTAGAAACGTGTTATGGCTGTATTCAAGTACCAAGCATCACATTGCATTTGATTTATTACTAAAAACTGGGTTCACGATACCCGCAATTGTGCGATGGTTGTGGTTTTGTGGCTTATAACCTCAGTTAACTCCTCAAGTTCACCGTAATAAGGAGGTAAATTCTTTTATCTAGGAATGTGTCTGCTAATCTTAACTATGTAAAATGTTGTCTGCTCTGATGATGGTGCTAGGCAAAAAACTGCAATAAGGAGTGTGTAGATGTTTCTGTAGGTTTTCTTCGTGGCATATACACCTCAGAAAGCTCAATTCATTTAATTCTAGATTATTGGCAGAGTTTGCCTTAAGCCATTCTATCTGTTCTTTTGAAAATTTTTCATCTGGTGAGTCTGTGTTTTGTTAATGCTCCTACCTCCCCTCACCTTCTTCAGGCCACTCTTTAGGATGCATTTCCTATCCCTGAGCATCTCTTGCAGAGAGCAGAACAGGTCACTCGCAGCTCATCGATGCTCCTCCAAAGGCTGTTGCAAGAGAGCAAAAATGAAGTATGCCTCATAACCGGGTACTGAGGATGGTTTTTTATGATATTTTGCTCTTGTGGCTTTGGGGAATTAGGCAGTGTGTTCAGGGTCAAAACCCACACCTATCTTGGCTGTGCAGTGTACTAGCCCTTGCTGCCTTTACATATTTAGTCAGCCCCTTGACAGTGTTTTAAATGAAAAGGTGACAGATGATGAATGACACATAGCACTCGCATACGTTTTCATATTAAAAAAAGAGGTACTATTGTTTCAAAACAGCAAAACCCTTTTATCTCATGAAGAAACTTCAATAGTTCTGTGAAAGATTTGGTTGCTTAAAAAGTTGGTGAGTGTGCCCATATGTTTTCATACGGTTCTTTTATGATGCTGGCCAGCAATGATGAAATTAGCATGTTTTGATCTATATACAAGTTGTTCATAAAGAACTTGAAAGGAGTAGTTAGGAAAATCCAAGTGCTGAAACATTTAAGATATACTTTCTGGTCTCACTTTTGTGTGATTGTCAGCCAGGGACTATCATGATCAAGGTAGCTTGCCAATTGCCTGCCATAGATATAATATTTATTGCTGCAGTGGGGATTTCCTATCAGAGATCTGAAGACAGGCTTTTGTACATTGTTTCTCCTAGGTAACCTATTCAAATCAGCAGAAGAGATCTGATAGTAAAGTAAAGGTAGTCAAAAGATATGTATTTTTGATCTTTGGGTTTATTTGAACTTCATTTTTTTCTTCAGGTTTTCCTTCACATAGCTGAAAAAAAGAGAAGGAAATTGGCTGGTGTTCTGCTTTTCTATATAAAATTCATAAATGTGTAATGATATTAAAATTAGTGTATTTTTCTGCTGACTTATGAGGTATAACATTTATTTTTCATGCTACCAGAAAGTAGATGTGTACAGCTTAGCAGGAAATTAATCTCTTTTAAGTCTGTTGGAAATATATAGGAATAGTCAGCTAATCAAACCATAATTGGCTAAGATTTCTGCTTCTCTTTTCCCGAGACAGAATTGGACAGTGGTCCAAAGCACTGAGAACAGCGGGATGGGGTTAACATATTCTGAACAATTCCCAGTCCCACGTCCCTGAGTATTTGCACAAAATATCCTCTCCACACAGCTGATTCCCTCCAAAAGTTGATCTGTTGGTCATCTTCTCTATACATAGCCTCCTATCTTCCCTTCAGCCACACTCAGCTTAATGAGGAAATCAAGTCTTCCCAATTACCCTCATGTTTTACGAAACTGTAGCCTGACCTCCTTTATCCATCAATATCTCCTGTTTCGTGGGATAGAGCTGGACTTCCCTGAGGAAGGCTGTGCCACAGATGCTTCCATTGTTTGGTGTTCACTGGCAGAGGCAACTCTGGATTTTGAACAGCCGCCCCTGCTTTCACACAGAGGCATCTCTTACTGCTCCCAAGGAAATCCCTGCCTTGCTTCCTGAGACATGCCGAATCCCTCACCCGGCGTGGCCCCCTCAGCCTGCGGCGCTAACACTGCCATGTTGCTGTGGGAAGAGACGCAGCTGGGACCGGCGAAGGAGCAAGGCTAGGAAGCGCGGATGGGTGCCGGAGCAAGGCTAGGAAGCGCGGATGGGTGCTGGAGCAAGGCTAGGAAGCGTGGACGGGTGCCAGAGCAAGGCTAGGAAGCGCAGGTGGGTGCTGGAGCAAGGCTAGGAAGCGCGGATGGGTGCCGGAGCAAGGCTAGGAAGCGCGGATGGGTGCCGGAGCAAGGCTAGGAAGCGTGGACGGGTGCCGGAGCAAGGCTAGGAAGCGCAGATGGGTGCTGGAGCAAGGCTAGGAAGCGCGGATGGGTGCCGGAGCAAGGCTAGGAAGCGCGGATGGGTGCTGGAGCAAGGCTAGGAAGCGTGGACGGGTGCCAGAGCAAGGCTAGGAAGCGCAGGTGGGTGCTGGAGCAAGGCTAGGAAGCGCGGATGGGTGCCGGAGCAAGGCTAGGAAGCGCGGATGGGTGCCGGAGCAAGGCTAGGAAGCGTGGACGGGTGCCGGAGCAAGGCTAGGAAGCGCAGATGGGTGCTGGAGCAAGGCTAGGAAGCGCGGATGGGTGCCGGAGCAAGGCTAGGAAGCGCAGATGGGTGCCGGAGCAAGGCTAGGAAGCGCAGATGGGTGCTGGAGCAAGGCTAGGAAGCGCAGATGGGTGCCGGATCACAAGCTGTGTGCCGAGGGGTGTGTGTAGCGGCAAAGATGTGTGTGCGGGGAGGGGAGGCAACGGCAGCCTGAGATCAAACTGCTTTGCCAGCATTTAGCCCGTGGTTATATAGCTGGGAAGCAGGATCAGAAGCCGTCTGCTCTGATGCGAATCTCATTGGCTGTCTGTCCTCAAAAGGCAGATGAACTTTTTTTCTTTTAAAAACATGCAGTAGAATTACACGCCGCTTTCCATTTTCTCTGAACTATGGCACCCGAGGGCTCTTGTGGTACAGGTTTTCATATCCCTGAGCATTCAGTATTTTATTTGCCAGCTAAATAATCAAGGGTGGTTACTGGCAAACATAGCAGTGCTTTTCTCACACTCTACAAACTGTATGGGAAGCATGAATTTATTTGATAGGTAATGCTGATCGAACTCTAATTTGATAGTAATATTTTTTTTGTCACCAACGACTGATAATGCAAAAATCTAAAGACTTTGGACTATCTATTCTGTCCTGGTCTAACACATTCACTCACTCATAGATAAAACATAATATTAGAGTTACGTGCTCATATTCACCTCTGTAGTTTTTCATGCCTACAATTTACACTTAAAATTTCCTAAATCCACTCGCTGGCTGTTAGCACATTAATATTTTTCTAGCATTAAAAAAAAAAAAGATTATGTTTCAAGAAACTATTTTTAAATTTGGAACATTAATATATTAGTAAATGTGAATGCAATAATGTTATGTCTGAAATCTGAGTTAATGTCTGATTGTGTCCAATGAGAAGACAAATTTTGCCCGAGCATATTTCAGCATGAAGGCATGATAGGACACATCCTGCAGAGCCATTAGGGAGGGCTTCAGCTTCACTGGGAACTCTAGACACCTATGATGCAGCTTAATGAACTCATAAAACATGATCTGCAATATCTTTTTGCTATAATAATAAATAATAATCATCCTCCTCCTTCCCCTCCTCCTCCTGGATTTCATTATTAAAGAGCTCAGTTTAAAACTTATATTTGTGCTTACTAGATAAAAGCTAACATGGAAAAAACCCCAGTTTCTAGCCACATAGCTGAGAATAATACAGGAAAAGATTGGAAAACAGAATTTTTTTCACATATTATCATTGTTAAGGTAATTATTTTCTTCTTTTGCCTGTGTTCTTTCCTTCTATTTTTAATAGACTTATGTCATGTCATCACATTATCTGTAGTCTTCATGCTCCCAAGGGCCCAATGATAACATCGGTCTGCAGCTTTCCAATTTCCTGGAACTGAGTAACTTGCTGATGAAGTGAAGCAGAAAATTAAATTAAGAGAATCCTATGTTCTTAATGAAGTTTGAAAAGAAAAGTGAGGGACAAATAATCATGCTATTTTACATATAGCGAAAACCAAGACAGGGCACCAGAGACGTTTCTATCAGAGACACAACCTGGCGTACAACACTGGGAATCAAAAAAAAAAGAAAAGAAAAGAAAACATGCTAATCTCACACAGATAGGAAAATACAATCAGCTCTGATAGGCTGTAAAAATAACAACTGGCTTAAAGTAGGGCTTTGCAAAGCACCTGCTGTAATTCTGTACCCTCAGAACTCCACTTTCACAGAAATGCTTCTCTAGCTTTCAGGGTAAATGCCAGTAAAGGATGTGGCATTTTGATAGCACGCGTTTCCAGAAGAATAGATGGAATTTTAAAGAACCAGAGATTCTTAAAATGCTTGTCACATCCGACATTATTTGCAAAATAGAAATCCCTCAAGGAATACTGGGAGATAAAAGCAGTCCACTTTAGCACACTGCCTGGGACTTCTGTGCACTGAAGGACAGTAGAGCATTAAGGAGGGTGCTGTCTCTTATCAGGCACCTGCAGTACTAGTTCTGTAGCCTTGAAAAGTACCATCAAAACAAAGAGTACATCAGTAACCTTGTTGGCGGCATGCATATTGTAAAGAAGGAGAGATGTAAACCCCATTTTTTAACTAGGAATTATTTTTTCCCGAACACGTTCTGCTGTTATCAGAACAGCTGGCACTGAAGAAATGCTGAAGAAAAATTAGTGTAGTTCTGACACTAAGATCTCTTTTTCTGAGTCTTAATAGCTAGTTTGGAGTCCACTATAGTGTAAGATAGCTTCTTCCACGTGATTTTAGATGGAATTTCATATGCCATTTCAATGGTCACTAGATAAAAAAGCACCTTTTTGCATCTCTTTGCAAATGGCTTTTTTATTCAAAAACTTTTTCCATGCAAAACAATGTTACTCATTTGTCTATAATGGAGGGCTGGCTTTCATCACATCAGGATAATGCTTTTTTTCACTAATTCAAAATAAACCAATGTATTCAAGGGAACCTGTCTCAGTCTTCTTCAGCACTATGAGCTGCCACACATGCAGCTTTCAAGGCTAAGGAATGCATCCTAGAATGCTGGAAATAAGTTGTAAATAGTAAGTTGTAGTCTAGGGCAGAAGTCTTGTGCTTTTTTATGAGTGTGAGAACTATTAACTGTTTGAATTTCAAGGCAAGATTCCTCTTCAGAACCAGCAAGTTACCATTGGCCGGTCCTGCAAACCCATTCCAGGAGTGGCTGCAGTGACTAACTTAAAATCATAAATAAAGAAGAATATGAAGCTTAACTAGATATGTTGAACATGTTTGATTTACTTCACCACTGGTCATACCAGCTATGTTAATGTCATCTTTCTTAGACTTAGTGTCCCTTAATGCAGAAGTTCCCTTTTCTATTTTAATGCTGCATCTTCCTCCTTGATAGATATACAGGTATGGGAGGAAAGGGGTATAAGGGAATTAGGAAAGAAAAAGAGTCCTCAGATATGCTTTCAGTTCTAGAAAAATAAGATTTTCTGAAAACAAAGATAGCAAAACTGTGCACTATGGAGCAAAGCAGACCAGATTTTAGTGCAGAAAATAGGCAGCATAGGTATCTATGATACAAGAGACGTACTTCTCTAATGATCCCCAGCGTTGTAAAGGCTCTTTCTACTGGGGACAACATCTTAAAGTAGTTCCAAACCTCTATCTGAAGCTGAGCTGATTCTCAGCTGGCCTAAGGATCAAAAAGATATAAAGATTGTTTAAAACCATCACATTCCTCTCAACACATTGATTTCTGCAACACAAATTACTTGACTAGAGCCTAGGAGTTAAAGATGACAGTGAATAATATTTATTAAAACTTATAACTTTTTGGCAAGAAGAATAATAACTTGAATCAGTTATCAACACTTAGCATTTAATTTTAAGATACGCTTCCAGATGTTAGATTTGAACATTCCAAAATGTAAAAGTAAATTTGTCTTTAGAAAAAGATTAGATTTATCACTTAAAATCAACTGCTTTTCTTGGTGAATATGAAATACATACATATAAAAGAATAAAATTTTTGTTTTGAATGTTACACTGCCATCTAATGAGACAACTGTAAATTACATGAAAACATTTCATGGTTTTGTCATCTGTTTTTGGAAGTAGATGGTGTAATACAGGAGACAACTTCAATGTTAATGGCACGTATAATAATAGGAAAACAGAGCATTTACTCAATAATAGAATCACACCAATAGCATAATTAACTGATGATACGGCAAGCAGCTGGAAAAAAGTTTATCTTCAGATGATATTTAAATAAAACTGTGAACTAAATGAATACAGTGAATAGAGATTTCTCTGAAGACTTGAATAAAAAAATAAATAAAGTTGCATTTCCCATGTCGTAATAGTTTTTTTCTGGGTGTCAGAGAATCCTACACCGTGTTTACAGTGCCAGAAGTTGTTTTCCCCAATGGGTGCATGTAAGGACCTAAATGAGTTTTGGGGATGAAGGTGGATGGAGTAGAGGCACCTGGGCTCTGTTTGCAGATATGCAGTGTAGTTCTTGAACGAACTTGATAAGTCACTAAGGGAAAATCCTGCCCTACATCTGTCTGCATGAAAGTACTCAGGCACAGCAGCCCTGCTGTGTGGATGCTGAGGCAGGATGAGGGGATCCCCTAAGGGCTCGTAGTACTTCATTTTCTGGGACTGTCAGAAGCCAGCTGGGATTCAACCCTGTTTGGATTTCCCCTGTACTGGTGATTCTAGGGGTCTCATGGAGCTCCTAAAAGCTCAGTGGCAGTGCTGGGTGTAGGGCTGAGTGTCTCAGCAAGGAAAGACAGTGCCCAAGTCTGCTCCGAGCGGTGCTGGGGACTCCCTGTGGATGCGGGCTTGGTGTGGAGAAAGCCTGCACACCGGAGATAACTTTTCAGGCATATCAGGAGCAGCTGAAGGTCTGAGCACAGGTGTTTTGTGTGACCACACAAAAGTGGGCTTACAGCCTTGCTAGCAAAACCTAAAAATCTGCTGAGTTTTATTTCTAAGCATGTGCTCAGGTAAAAAACCCACCCTAGTCTCAGCCCACTTCCTACTACAGCAACGCTGATCTGAAGTAACTGTATTAGCCCTCACGTTAACAAACTCCAAAAACAAAAACAAAACCAAAAAGTGTAACAAACTCCATGGTGGAGAACACCTGTGGATGTTAAAACACCTCACCAAAGACAACCAACCAACATTCACTACCGTGTATAACCATCCACTGCCGAGTATAACCATTAATATTTATTATAACCATTAATATTTATTTTACAGTCTCAGTTGATATTGCGCTAACATGACCAAACGCCAGTTGGCTATGTTGTAATAATAAAGACTTTGATTTTCACCAGTGTTGTTGGGGTCATCCTGCCACTGAAACCTGACATAAACGAAACGGGAAAAGGCTCATACGTTGACAAGCAGCATAGTCTCGCCAATCGGCGCGTCCAAGATCTGGCTTTGCAGTGAATGAGAGCATCTTGTTGATTTTACGGAACATGAGGATCTTCCCCCAGGGGAGATCAAAGGGCTGCGTTAGGTTTCAATACATAACTTCATGGGACAGATGGAATCCACTCAGAGAGACCCATGACACTCAGGGCCAGATTATCAAAAGTTTCAGACACTAAAACCTATTGGTGTGTTCAAACCTTTATTTCAACACTGGCAGCACTTTTTAGCTCTGCTTAAAGCATCAATCTACATTTTAACTACTGCAAAAGTTCAAACGGAGGTTAAATGGATGGGCTAAAGGAGGTGGCAAGTCAAAAGGCATTTTGTTTGCCATTTCTTTGTTTCCACACAGATATTGTCAAATGTTTGGTGATAGAATTTTGTTTTGCAAGGGAGAAATGAGTATTCTTGGGAAGCATACCAGAGCTTGAAACATATTTGGTCAGGTAATAAGCACTCAAATTGTGCATGTCCTTGCCTCTGAGATCTTGGAGCATGAAAATAACTTTTTGCTTTATTACTGTTGAAAACATTTCAGGAGTTTCTATAAAGTAACCCAAACACGCTCAGGAAGAAAGGAGAGGTGAACTCACTGTCTTAATAGCAGTCTCCCCAGATTTCTTTAACTCCTGCATTTCCCTGTGTTTTGCTGAATAATAGTTTGACTTCTACACTTGTAAACTCATCCCTTTTGGGGGGACTCAAACTAGGATTCCTGCTTTGAGCCCCGATGTGCCAGACTCTTTCGTCTGGAGTTACCCTTGGGTGAGCTTTAATGCTGAACATTTAATTCTGTGACCACACTGGCAAGTTTTTAAAGTAGGCGGTTTTGCTCTGCTACCCTTTCAAAAGAGTAACATCTTGTATTGTAGCTCCTTTAGCCAATGTAACCTAAAGGGATCCTTTTCCAGATCCCCAAAACCGTGCACACAATTTTATGGGGAAACAATGCAAAGCTAAAGTTGGCTAACAATAATTTTGCAAAGTGTCTAAAAATCCCCCCTGTTTTACTGTAACTAGCACAGGAATATGCAAATCTAGACCATGCAGTAACAACTACATGGGTGTCCAGCCTTAGTTTCCGTATCACTTTTTAACACTCTTAAAGCCTCATTCATCCTAATGAATCCCGTCATCCTCTGCTCCTCATTCACATGGCTTCTTTTCTGGAAGAGTCAGCCTTTTTAAAATTTAATTTTTTATTAAGAAACGCTCTGTATTTAGGACTTTCTATGAGTTGCTTCTTGAGCCATATCAAGGGATTGCAATTCATCGTCAAGCCATTCATTGCTTAATTTACTCCCTTCTGGGGTCCAGTCTTGAAAAACAGATTACTTTAAATAAGGAGCTCTTCATCTAACTGAAGTGTCATATGAATGAATAAAAGTTTAAGAGCTCTTGTTGAGTAGTTCTGTAGTTTTTTTTTTCTCATATGGAGGCAAAGATGAAAAAAATGGAAAGAAGCCTTACATTCAAACCAAGTGGAGTTCCTGGTGTTAGATGGGATCACCCATTTTTAAACAGGAACAATTTCTGCAAATCCTTCCAACAAAATCACAGCTCCTGCTGCTGTGTCATTGGTCTGATCATACTCTGGTATAGATGAGATGTGGAGAAAATGCATAGGTTACACAGCTATAGCTGTACTGAATCGAGCCAGTTGGGGTGCATCGAGAAGAGTGTGGCCAGCAGGTCGAGGGAGGTGGTTCTCCCCCTCTCCTCTGCCCTGGGGAGGCCACATCTGGAGCACTGTGTCCAGTTCTGGGCTCCCCAGTTCAAGAAAGACAGGGAGCTGCTGGAGAGGGGACAGCAAAGGTCTACAAAGATGATTAAGGGGTTGGAACATATTTTTTACAAAGAAAGGCTGAGGGAGTTGGGTCTTTTTAGTCTAGGGAAGAGAAGGCTGAGGGGGGATCTCATAAATGTCTACAGCTTCTTAAAGGGAGGGTGCCGGGAGGAGGGGGCCAGGCTTTTTTCAGTGGTGCCCAGTGACAGGACAAGAGGGAAAAGGCACAAAATTGAACATAGGAAGTTCCATCTGAACATGAGAAGGAACTTCTTTCCTGTGAGGGTGGCAGAGCACTGGCACAGGCTGCCCAGAGAGGTGGTGGAGTCTCTGACTCTGGAGACATTCCAAACACACCTGAATGCCATCCTGTGCAACCTGCTGTAGGTGGACCTGCTCTGGCAGGGGGATTGGACCAGATGATCTCTAGAGGTCCCTTCCAACCCCTCTGATTCTGTGAGTTCATCCTTTCCATCTCACTCTGCTTTCTGCTCTATAAAGCAGAAATATCTCAAGTATGTATATCTCATGTTATTCTAGTATATGATTACAGGTTTTGAATTTATTTAGAACTTCCCAAGCAATAATGGAAGACACTAGAAGATGTTTTCCACATGGAAAGGTGAAGGAAGCAGAAGGCAACATCAACTTAAAATTATGTATTAGCTTACAGTTGCACAAGTTTTCACAGTTAGGCAAACTGCTTTTATCTACAATGGCAGTTAACCTGTGTGGATTACGTTAAAAATAATTGAGGACCTAATAATGTGACCCTCATTTTTAGTATTAGTTACAAAGGAGGAAAAACTGCCAATTATTCTCCTTTTTGAAGGATTGAAAAAATAATGGAGTGTAAAAATCGCTGTAACATAGAATCATAGAATCACTTGGGTTGGAAGAGACCTTCAAGACCATCGAGTCCAACCATAAACCCATGCCAAAACCACCCCTAAACCATGTCCCTCAGCACCACGTCTACCCGTCTTTTAAATACCTCCAGGGACGGCAATTCCACCACCTCCCTGGGCCCCTGTTCATGAGTTCGTGACATTACACACGAGCCCTCTGCACTAAAGCATGAATACTCAGTGCTTATGGACTGCAGAAGCAGACCCAGTAGCTCTCTGGGCTCAGGTTTGCCTGGATGGTCTTTAATCATATCACTGCAGCCTCTGAAAAGCAGAGAGAAAGATTAGACCACTCATGCTTTTTTTTTTAGCAGTGTACGTCCACTCAGATGGTCAGATATAATAACATGGTGGCGCAAACGTTTTGGTGAGCACAGAAAACAGTTCCACACAGCCCGTATAATTTTTTTCCCATAATTTTGTACCCATGAATAATCCTTTCCAATATTATTAAAAATCTGTCAAGCTAGAAAGCTTTTTAATACAAATAAAATAGTCACTCGATACATTTTGACAAGAAGGCAGAATGTAGTCTCCATTTTAAAACTGTGCTTTGACATCTCTTTTGATTGCACCATTCTACTAGAATCCTCTCCTATGTTAAGTAAGGGATTTGAGAAGGAAGAGGAAAGGGTTAAAAACTGCACTCTCAAGCAGGTGTGTTGGTGAGCAAAGGCTTTAGCTTACTTCTTGGCCCTCACGCAGTGCAGGTGTTGAACATCAGCATTTTCATCCTGTTTGATATCTAGGCTTTTGTGTTTGTCATCTGGGGACTTTTACACTAAATCTGTAGGAAAACCCCCCTTGCTTTGTTGTTTTGTCTGAATAGGATGAAACAGAATTTATTTCTTATTGGTCTTAAGTTTAAAAAGACTAGCACAGCTATATCTGTCAATCTAAGTGGTGGAGGGTTTTTTTAACTTGATAGTTTATATGGTGTTCCCCTGCAAAACAACAGCCACTAAGAGGTAACGAACAGCAAGCTGACAATTAACGAAATCTGCAATTACTGATAAATAATCAGAAAAATGTGATAAAATGTGTGCATTCAATGCCTACAGTTCATTTCTGAACTTTTAAAAAATTACGTGGAAAATTGGCTGAAAAATCTGAATGTGCTTGCAAAAAGGAGAATGTTTCCACTTTACAAGTTCACATTTAATTGAATTATGTATGTGTCGTTAAAGAATAAACAGTGAAAGATATAAAAAGCTCATCTAACTTTAAAATCCTCTACATATGCAAAAGACATTTTGTATACAAATCTGCAGATTTAAATGGTTGTGTTCTTTTAGACCAGCAGAGGTTGTATGCCTTCAGCATCAATAGAATCTGCACAGTAATTTCTTTTTCCCAACTAGGTAACTCTTAAGACATACAAAAGCCTATCATCGCCTCTTTTTCCTTTATCTTCTGCAAAGTGATGAGCAAAGTATAACGAAGGCCTTTTGAATAATTATAAAACTTATGCAGCCACTTGTTTCGTTGCTTCCTACCAACAGTGTGAGGCTAATTTTGAACAGCTGGTCTCTCACATGGTTGTTGTTCATGACTTTGTTTTCCATGGACACCACGCAGGGTAAAAACTTAGAGTAAGTTTAAGACATGTTTACTTTCCCTCAGGGACTTGCCTGAAATTGCTTGAACTAGTCTGATAATTAGAATTGTTAAAAAAAAACCCCAAACAATCCCTTCCATTCATTTCCCAAACCATTTCTATGAAAATTTTCTTATTTGCATTACAGTTATTGGCTTGGTGGCGGAAAGGGTTTTCCGGAGAGCATCCTGGTGTTCCTGGGTGACACAGCAATATGAAAAGCGAGCAACTGGTTCACTTTCTGTCTCAGACACTTGGAGTAAAGCCGTCATTCTGCTTCTGTGATAATTAGGGAATCCTCTTTTTTCTGAGTGTTTTCCAGATAGCTGATTAACTTTGACCTTAGACACACACCAACAGTTTTTTTAAAGCGTTAAGCAGTAATTACACTTTCCTATATTTTATCAGCAAGAAGAGCATAGTGATATTTTGCTGCCAGGTATTCTGTTCTTAAGCTCCCAAGTACATTCCCCTTCTTGAATATTAAAGTAATGCTTGTAATAATACAGCACAAGGTTTTGGAACTATTCCACACAACTGGCTTTGACTCCTTTTTAACTCCTTAAATGCTGTTTCAAATGCATTCAAAGATAACGCTCCAAAAATACTCCTATATTTGACAAAACAAGCTAGAAATTTGTGGCGTCAGTGTGTTTTTAAGCTGTTACTGCAAAACACAGGAAGATGTTCTTATGCAAGGTCATGTTCTATAATTTTATTTCTATGTCACTGAGCCAGATTAAATACTATGTCATATATCTCACTGGAAATCTAGAAAGCAATTCATTTGCTACTTGAAAGTGATTCTGTGGTCTTAACAAATCATCACACCAAAAGTTACTATGTATATGGAAGATTTTATTAGCTGTGTCATAAGCTCAAAGCACTTAGAGGGGTTAAACACGACTTTCTGTCAGTTTGTTGTGACATTTACCGCATTATCTCATCATACAAATGCTTGGCTTGGACACGGAAAGGGAGGAAATTTTATTTATGATTCATTTCCCTGTTTAAATCTTTTTAGCAGTTACTGTAATTCTGTGTTTTCATAACCCACTTCACAGCTTAAGTGAAGATGCATTTTATCATCAGATCGATGACACTGAAAGGATCACTCTTTAAAACAGAGAAATTGTCTTGATACATCAGAGCCTGCCTAGAACCCATCCAGATGTCATTGGTACTTCATTATTCATTTTGGTAATGCTAAACAGCTGCCAGTTTAATGTCTGCCATTGGAGTCCATTTGGGAGCCCTCCCTCTCCTCAGGTAATCAGGCAAGTTTAGCAATTGGTCTGTATTAGCAAACTGTTTTATTGCCCTGTGAAACCTAAACTGAAAGTTGCAAATGTTGTGCTTTGAATCACTTTCATGTCTGAACATGACTGACATGGAACGACTTCATTAGCTTTCAGTAAAGTGCATTAGAAAAAATTTAAGACTGAGCTCAGGTGCCAAAAAGGGAGTACTGTTTTACCTTATTCTTAGGGCCTGTTTCTGTGTTGCTAGACATCAATATTTCTATTTCTATTAGACTATTAATTAGCTATTTTCAAGATATGTTTTGGTCAAAAAAGTCCTAAAAATATTCTGTTAAATACTTTCGAACGCGAACATTTAGGAATATTTTCTGAATCACTGAAGTTGAGAAACAAATGAGAAGAAAAACATTCCAGATTTAAAGACTGGAGAAAATTCAGTATTTGAAAATAATGGGAAGTTCAGGAACTGGAAAATAGCAGAAAGTGAAACTTGTGTAGTTTCTAAACTGGTCTGAGGGCTACTGATACAACCCATGGCTTATCCATCTAGGAAAACAATAAACAAATGTATTAAAGTACAATAACTGTAATTTTTAAACACTATTTCTTCAAGCAGAGATATCATAGAATCATAGAATGGTTTAGGTTGGAAGGAAGCTTAAAGATCACCTAGTTCCAACCCCTGTCATGGGCAAGGACACCTCCCACTAGACCAGGTTGCTCAAATGTATAGTTTTAATAAAAAGCAAATCTCAAAGAATGGGAAATGTTCTACTTAGGAAGGCTCTCAAATGTATCCAACTGAGTGGTTATCACACCCCAATCTTCACTATCTACTTTCTTCCCATTTTCCCCAGCAACATCCTGAAATCAGTCATGAGTTCTAAAATGGCTTTATTCACCATCCATACAAATTCATCTCTCTAGTCATGAGGAAAAAAACCCAATAGATTAATGTTTTTAGCTACTGTTGCTAAAAATGAAGGTGGTTGCTGCAGTTTGTTCTCAGGATGTCAGTAAAACATACATCTTTTCAAAAACAGAGAATATAATACTGTTTGGACAAGTACTTGAGATGATGCATAAGCCAGCTGTGAATATGTGCAGATGAGACCCTCTACCCATCCTTCCTGCCCTAAAAACCTTGCACGTACATTTTGTGCATCCCTGTATCTTCAGTTTATTGTGTGATCCGGTAGATGATAATCTAGCATGAGGTTTTTGGTATGAAGCCTGAGGTGGATTAATCTGGTTTTGATAAATACTGTATTGAAATTAAGCTAATAAAGGGACATTCAATGTAGCCAAGTGTTTTTACACATTGTAGATTGTTTAGAAGTAAGATCAACTGAGAACATGCAATTCAAGCAAAAGCAGTTTCTGTTTAACAGGGCTAATAGTGAGAAGATGCTGTAAAAAGTGTTTGCCTTTATATGTACTTTATTTTGCTGAAGTTTTGCTTCAGGCTACATTTCTTTAAATGGGAAACCTCAGTTTTCTGGCTTTGCAAAACACAGTCACTATTCTTTTTCTGACAGCTGCCATGACACTATACAAATCAGTGAGATATTACTACTTATGGGTACAGGTCATACAGGAGGAGTTAAGTAATTAAAAAAAGAAAGGAAATCAAGAAGTAGAAGAAAGCTACTTCTACTAAGTCGAAGAAAGTAACTAAAGGATTAATGAAGAGAAAACAACAAATGGGATTTGTTTAAAAATTTCCCCAAACGTATTATTTTGATTCAGCTTCCTAAAGGAAGAATGTAACTGGTTTTCCCAAAGCCAAGGATCAGCTACTAGGACAGAGAATTAATTTTCTGCCTTCCTGACAAAGTATTGGTTTCATGGTCATTGATATAAAATCTGTACCCTACTGGATTAGTAGGTAAAACCCAAGTTTTACTTGATTCAGCTGTAGAATCATAGAATCACTTGGGTTGGAAGAGACCTTCAAGATCATCGAGTCCAACCATAAACCTACACTGCCAAAACCACCCCTAATCCATGTCCCTCAGCACCACGTCTGCCTGGCTTTTAAATACCTCCAGGGATGGCAATTCCACCACCTCCATGGGCAGCCTGTTCCAATGCTTGATAACCCTTTTGGTAAAGAAGTTTTTCCTAATATCCAACCTAAACCTTCCCTGGCACAACTTGAGGCCATTTGCTCTTCTCCTATTGCTTGTTACTTGGGAGAAGAGATTGACCCCCACCTCACTATACCCTCCTTTCAGGCAGTTGTAGAGAGTGATAAGGTCTCCCCTCAACCTCCTCTTCTCCAGGCTAAACAATCTCAACTCTCTCAGCCACTCCTCATATGATTCTGTTTTGTCAAATTGCCCAGATCATGCAATACAGCTGGCTTTATATCCTTAACATTGCTGCAACACAGCAAATAGCTGGTTTGGCTTACAGATGGAAGCACACAAGCATGTGATACCTGGTCCACCATAAAGTCACTCGGGAGAAATACACCCATTCACTCTTTCGAAGGAATCAGCCTGAGAGAACAAACTTAAATGCTTCAGCCTTCCGTGTCACAAAGTAGCACCATTTCTGATTCAGCTGTTGGAGCTGTAAAACTAGACTCACATTTGCATGGAACTGGAGGGGTAAAACAGCTGCTGTTTGAATCAATAGGCGCCTCAGCAAGAAAGGAAGGTAACTGGCTTATTTTCAGACTAGAGAGTTCATCCCCTGCCTGTAGAAGTAGTAGCGCGCCACTCATGATGCTGAAACGGGAAAGCTAGTGAAGATGATGAGAATTAGAGCTAGTTTTAGGCTTCACTAGAAAACACATACTCCCTTTTTTCTTATTTTCAACATGAATAAAGCTTAACTTCATATTCAGGAGGAATCCAGTTTGGTTAATTATGTAGAATGCAGTGAAATAATGTTTTAATTAAGTTTTTGCACAGTGAGGGACAACATGTATGTTTTCTTTACATCAGTCGAATACCCGTGGTTGGATTTTCAGCATGTGTTTATATTGTATCTGTCTGGTCCAAGAGTTACTTCAGTGCCAGTAATCAAGTGATGCAGATGGGTTGAAAAAAAAGTTTACTTCCCTGTGTATATTCTGATATCCATGGTAAAGATGACACTGGCAAAATATTACAAATCCAAGAAAAAGCTCAGGAAGTTTCTCAGTATTCCATGGGACTTAGGAAGATCAAAGAGAAAATGGTAAAAAACCACAGAAGGTAACAAAGATCTGATTAGCTGAATTTCAGCTAAATAAGCATGCCAGTGAGCAGCAGGTTTTCCAGTGACTTATGGTCTGCTCTGTCTTGCAATTCCTTCATCAAACACGGAGAAGAGAAATGCATGGAACATGATGCAGTGACAGGTGACTTCAGCTACACACGAGTGTTCTGAACCAATTTTTTTGTGTAGAATAATGTTTTTTTGTCTTTTTAACTGCAGAATTAAAAATTTTTGCTTACAATGCTAATATTAATTTTAATAATGTAAAAAAATATTTCCATTTACTATTCCTATGCAAAACTCATAGATGCTTCTCTATTCCAACATGACATTTGAAACAGTAGGTCTGAAATTTTAAAAGTCAGAAAAGAAGGGCAGACAGGAATGAACATTTCCCATTCAACCTTATTTCATCCTCTTGTGTTATGATATAATCTTTAATTACAGAATCACATACAGTTTTTCTCCTAGGAGACCTCTGGCTTATAAAGTGAATAATAGTTATCCAGCATTTCTTTTTATCCTCTTCTCTACGTGGTTTAGCCTCAGGCCATATTTATGTAACATTATCCAAAGTCTTGACTGACTGCAGAATCATTCATTTATTTTCCTGGGAATTTCTCTAGTTCTCTTATCACACCAGCTAATTGCTTCATGGCTGCTTCTAAACCTATCTTTATTATCCCTTTGAAAATGTATTATCAGGGTCCTTTTTTTTGCAGCTATGCACCTCAAGTGCAAAGAGATGAAGGCCAAATTTACTGTGTCCATTTTTGGGTGCCAAAGCTGAGACACGAAGAATGATTTTTTAAGAATATCTCCTTTTTTGAAAGCAATTTGTACACAGTTGCAGTGCTCACTAACT
Organism: Chionis minor; assembly: GCA_013398295.1. Classification (NCBI taxonomy): domain Eukaryota; kingdom Metazoa; phylum Chordata; class Aves; order Charadriiformes; family Chionidae; genus Chionis; species Chionis minor. Next base: position 548,413 of record VZSF01003125.1, on the reverse strand, counting down.
TTATTTGCAAGCTCTCCCAAATATTAGATGTCTAATTGAGATGCCTCACTGGGTATGTAACTTCATCATATAAAACCTGAGTGGATTCAGCTTCATCAATGCACTTTCTTTTCATGAAATCCCACCTCTAAGTTTGTGCTTTCCAATAATTTCTAAAAGAAAACAGTTTTTCCCCATGTTCCTCCTCTGTATGTGTCTTTCCCAGCACACTGGCTCCTCTGCATCTTTCTGAATTCCAGATATTTGTGTTTTCTACAGCCCCTTCTACAGCTCCTGTATTTCCCTAACTCTGCAACTCTTTCCTCAATTTTCTCTTTCTGCAAATACTCTCGAACTTGCAGGCTGCCTCTCCACGCTTGTCACTCTTCTACATTCAAGATAGGTAGTTTCCTTTTCTTTTGCACTGTGTGGGAGCCAGCTGGAAGGTACTTGAGGATAGGAGAAACCCACATTTTGCTTTCAGCTCCAGGGTCCTGTGTCACATAATTTAGCAATTAGCCGGAGCCATCATAAACAAGTCCTATTTCATCCTTGCATCTTTGGGCAACAGTGCTCAAGTGCAGGTAGAATGGAAACCTTGACTGACCATGTGCATACAGAAGTCTGTTAAAGGCTGGTAGTTCAACCGCTATAAAGCGAATTTTTCAGACACAGAAAATAATGCATCTTGCATCACGGCCACTGCCTAAACAATTTTTAGGTTTCTGCTCTTGAAGATACAAGCATGGAGCTTCTCACCGCAAGAATTTTTGAGACTGATAAGTGCCAAAACCTCTTTCTCAGAAAATGCTGTGCTCTTGTACCTGAAATCTTCCTCAAACAGTTCAACCTAAGACAGACAAATGAAAGTCTGACAAAAGACATAAAGTAGCTTCAAATCCAAACCCAACCGTGAACAATACTTCAGATGAGAGTTTTGTGACACTAGTAGAATACAAAAAGAACTATTTTTTTCTATTATATGTGCTCTGTCCTGATCATAGCAACTAGTATATTTTAACCATTTATGGAGTTTTACAGTCTAAGAATTCAAGAAACTTTTCTAGTATAAAGTAAAAAATGTTTCTAAGCCTAAATTTCACCAAAGTAATTTTAGATCCATAGTGCAGTTATCTCAAACAAGCAAGAATATGATTATTATTATTATCATTACAACGAACTTTTCATTTCCTCATCCTGTTCTGATCATTATAAATTCTTTTCTTCTGTCTGGCTTTAACATTCAAAATAAAATTTGGCATGAAAATGGCTTTTTTTCTTNCCCCCCCCCCCCCCGCCCCCGACTCTTTCTAGATTTTGGAAAGATGGTTATTACTTACCACCACTAAAAGTTAATACATATTTTAATTAATATCTATGATTAGGTGAGGTGACAAGTAGTAGAAGGAGTCAGAAACTGAACTTCCAGCAATCTGTCAACTAATAGACATAGATGTTCTGATGAGCAGAATCCAACCAAAATCAAAGGATTTGCATGACCATTTTACTAGTAATATCGAGTAGCTTTAAAAAATTGAATTTCTGGTGTTTGGACACTTTTGACCTTCAGCACTACCTCAATATACAGTAATGTTGTTATATACTTATTATATGGTTCTAAGAAATAGCTAAATAACAATTCTTAAATCAGACTTTTTCTGAAAGTACTTATTCACAGTGATTTAAAGGTGCTAAGAGTATAATGCATTACATTTTGCAGTAATAGGTGCAAATTTACAAGGTACAAGTCTTCCTGGTTTCGGTTGCACAAAAGGGGTTCACATTCCACATAAGTAATATTTAGTTGAAGGTAACCTTCCAGCAAGAAATAAACTAGCTGAAAATGCAGCAAAATATAAATACTTGGAAAGAAGTCGAGAACAGCACGATAACAAAGCCATTGTTTCGAGAGAGATGATAAGAATTTTTTTTTTCTATTACAGGGGAATGATAAGACCAAATTGTATCAGATACGAAAAATAAACAATGCTCATTAACAGGCATTGTTTGAAGCATTTTGATATCATCAGTTAACTTTTGACAAAGGTGGAGAAGTATGCGTAGATGAGGGTGGAAGTAACACTTCCAAACAAGTAGAGGCACAAAGGAATTTGAGATGATATCCCTAATGAAACCCAGAGCTGCAGCACTGTGAGAAAATGAAAGCTTGGGCCAAGAATCAAAGAGAAGCTCAAAATGCTTCAGAAGGCTTTTTATAGTCTAGGATCAAGGAGGTTTCGGCTTTTAGTGTGCAAAGGGCTAATAATGATCTGCTAATCTATGTGCAGCATTTATATTGTTTTCCTTGTCATTTCTAACAGTCTATCAAAGCCTCCAAGTAAGGGTTTGCATGCTGGAAATCAGATGTGGCTATGGGTCCAGTGTATATAACACCACATTGGCTTATGTGATGTTCAGGAGGATGTGGAATGCTTTTAGGACTGCCTAAAGGTTAAAGACTTTAAATGCTGCTACTCACTTCAGTCACATTCTGGGAGCAGAGAGTAGACAGAGAGCAGAACAGAAGCACCTGGAGCGTATTTGCCCTACAACGGACTCCAGCAGCTAAACAGACCCCAGATCTATGGAATTTGTTTTTGACTTTGTCCTAAGCTTTTAAATAAACTTCCAAAATAGCCAAGATGGCAGAGTACAGGGAACTTTGAAATGTATTTTGAAATACAACGTTTTCATTTGTGCGCATCTGAATAATGTGTTGTAATAAGTTTCTGGTTCTTGTATCCTTTAAGTCTTTTCATATATTTCAGACCAATAGATAGGCTTTATGTCCTTAAACATCAAAATTTCTCTAAAGCAGGATGAAATTTTGGCCCAAATGAAACCAATATTTTTCCATTTATTTCTGTGGTACAAGTTTTAAGGTACTGGCCTCCAGTTTTAAGTTTTTATAGTAATTCTCAAAGCTAAGCAAATGAATTTCAATCAATAATCAGTTTCTGCTTATAAATTTCCTACAGCTAGATTAGATACCAAATATATTCAATGTACTTGCAATTATACAACACATGTTGATTTCTTTGCCAAATACTTGGAAATTATATAGCATTTAATTTCCCTAAACAATTAGATAGTTAATTTACACTGTAACACACATATATGCACACACAGACATACTTTATCTGTGAGATATCTGGTACATCTATATGAGAAGTTATTTGTGCAGTGCAGTTTATACTACTAACATCAGTCCCAATTCTGCAATTCAAGTAACATACATTTGTTTCCTCACAGAGATATGACAGTTTTCAAGAGTTTAGACCATCCATCTGCAGTCCTTATGAAAAACTGAAATTGTGTATTTAACTTTTAATTATAGTATTTGCTGTGTATGCACAGCTAGAAGCATCTGGTGAATTAGCACAGAAAACTCTCACATTACTATAAACACTGAACCGGTTGTAAATTCTAAAGCTTATAATTTATAATTTCAAACTTATTTTCCAAGAGCAATCTGTGCAGTTGTTCTGAGTTCAAATGGTGCTAAGTGCCTAAATATCACCGTATGTTATTGTTATCACCTTAATTTACATCGTTGGTGCTATTATGAAGCTCAGTGGTGAATTTTCTGAAGAATCTCTGCTAGTAGATTGTAAGCACTGAAATATCTATGGGAAAAAGCTATGAGAAGGGTGAAACAGAGAGTTATTTGGATTATGAGCCCGTGGGATACATGTAGGACCTAATAGAGTAAGTTATCAGTGTTAGTTTTTCAGCCCACATAGAGTAAGCGTCCATATTCTTTTCTTTTCAGTTCAGAAGGCAGAGGCCCAAGTTATTTAACTTTACACTGTTAACTTTCTAACTCATGTTTTCCATGGTTGATCACTTCAGATTACTCTTGGCAGTTGCTTTGTTATATATGCAAAAAAACCCCTTGGGATTTCTCTGTGGCACTTCAATGAGATTTACATATCCACGTAAATTGATAACATCAAAAAATTAAAATATCGTCCAATTTGTTCGTCAGCCTGCTTTGCTACATAAATGACTACATAATGAAAATTATGTATGATTAATTTATGAAAAAAATGAAAATGCTACATAAATGAAAAAAAACATAATATAGGTATGCATTTGTGGGTAAATATGATTGAGTGTATTGGAAGACCCTAGTATCTTTCAAACAGAACAATCAATTTACAGAGCAAATTTGACACTGGGATAGAGGTGTAAAAGATCTATGAATTTTCATGAAAACAGGTTACCAGGCAGAAGAGGGGAAGGCTACATTATTTCCCCTTCTGCGGAAAAAAAAAAAAACAAGTGTGATATGTACTGTTCATAGATATTAGAGAAGTCATGTTGGAAGGAGGAAGGAGGGCCAGAGTTGGGGTGGGAGGGAGAGAGGTAGGAAGAGAATGAAAAAGTGAGAAAGGCTGTGGACATCTTGCTTTTTTGAGAATTTATGAGCTATGGTACATTAAGTTATTAGACATCAAAAAAATCTGTTTGGGGGGGAGCAACCTTGATTGAGGACTGGATTCTCTGCTGTTTAAAAGGGCATGAACATTTTTTTTCAGACCATGGAATTATACTTGCTCCTTCCACTCGACTTCTCTGCTTTCTCATAACAGTTGAGATCTCATTAATTTTAATTCAGTTTAAATGTCAATCAATCATGAAACACAAATTCACTGGAAACATTCAGACAGATATATGCATTTCTAATGCCTTTCACACTTGTCAAGTCATTCCATCTTAACCTGGCTGGTCAATTATTTACTTTCAGATTTTACAGGCATATTTAGAGAGAGATTGTAGATCCCATCAGGTGAAATGTGGCCTCTGCTTAGGTCTATTGGTGATTACCCCTGACTTCAAAGCAGGAATTTACCCATATTGTTCACATTCACATTCTGGAGTGTCACATTTACTGGATGAAATACCATGTGTATTGGCATTGATTTTCTATTCAAATCACAAATGGTACGGTACGCCCTCTTAGTCAAAGAATTCCTATCCAATTAAGACCACATAAGCTGCTGCTGCTGAATCATTAGAAGAGAAATTATGCCCCAAACTTTTACATTAGAAAAAATTAAACCATATATACTGTGGTATTTTTCGTAATCAAAGTAATAATTTATTTTGCTAGGCGAGCAACTTTCTAAATTTTGTTTCTGCAGACCACACATGTAAAAGACATCTGAATAATTTCACATGCTTCGTGATACATCAGGTCGGCACAGTGAAAGTCTCCATCTTCGATTCATTAATTTAACCGCTATCTAAGAATTTAATGAATATTTATGTGATTTGAGCACTGTGATAGAGACACTGTAGTGTGGTACCGATTTCTTGTTAGCTTGATGGAGCAATGTGATAGTGGTAGCAACCATCTCTTATGAAACAGAACATGTTAAAGCATGGACTACACTCCAGTCCCAGCTGGAAACGGGACCAGAAGCATAGGTACCACAGGAACAAAATTTCCAAAAAGACTCTCCGGAGAGAAAAGAAAAGCATGCTGTCATTGCTGAGTTGAGAACAAATGAACATAAAATGATACTCCCTAAAGAGTATTTGAAATTGCCGACGGTATCCCATTTCCTAGGGTCTGCAGAAATTTAGGGAAAGACAGACAGATTTAAAGATTTGATTGTCATAAAACATGTTTTCTATTAAATGCTTTCCAAAGACTTTTTATTACACATACTGCTTAAGGCACTAAAAAAAGTTGATGCCACATAGTGGGAAATACGAAAAATTTCATCACCTAAATAATGAGTCAAGGTAAGGGCAAGAAAGACATGAGTCATGGTCACTTTAGTGATGGTCTGCTCCTTTTGAAGCAATAAAAAAGGTTCCCTAAATCCCTTTGAATCCTAGGAGGAAAACAGAATCTCAGACTTGATTTACAGCTTGATTTATAAGTTAAACCTGCTGTATTCGTGTACAAAACATCTCCTATATTAGGATAATGAATTATCCTAATAATCCCAGTGCTAAAGAAAGCAAGAGAAGAAAGTGCTACCATGTCATGTTCTATTAGTAAAAGCAAGAATATGTGCTCAGTTTGCTACAGAAAAGACAAGACATTAGTTCATTTGGTGCTGTGCTACTTCTTTCTTTCTGGGGTAAGGAAGAGGTCACCTAATCGTCCTGCTTTTTGTCACCCAGCATGTTTTTGGTGCGAAAGGAATTAACTTCCTTCATAAGTACGGGTTAGGTGATAGTCTTGCACACAGCAATCCTTTGTAGAACTAGGAATATAAAGGAATGAGAAGTCTTCAGCACATGCTAGAAGTGTGTGCTACGTGAGCAGGAAATGCCACTTTTCACTTAATAGTAAATGAAGTATTTATTTTGAAGGATGAGTAGTATATGGGGCCTTGAAGCAAAGAAGCACGCGCAGCTTGGGCTTGGTACTGAGTCTTGGCAGGGCCCAAGGACACTCTAAAATGCAGTTGTTGCGGCAGAGGCGCAGAACTGCTGCAAGAAAGTGGTGGTTTCCCAGCCTCTGCCTCCCCTTCCCTCCTGTGCAGCACCCTTATTTCTGCCTCCTGCCACCTCCTCTACCTATACCAAAGACAGCAGGTACATAGGCACCACACACGGCCAAGCGCTTGAGGTTGTGGTTTTATCCATTAGAATATCCATTAGAATTCTATGGATGTCAGAGATAATCTCTGATACTACTCTTACTGTGAGTAGGTGGACGCAAGAGCTGTTAAATAGTAGGGGGTATTCCAATATCATAAGTATTATAGGCTGAAGATTAAACATGTAAATAATGCCTTAAACTTGATACGCAGAATATGCCTCTCAGTATAGAAGAAATTACATAAAATACTATAAAACATATTATTGCGCGTATTTATTTAACGTTTAGAGAAAAACCCCAAACCCCAGAAAAAAAATTGCGCTTTACTCTGTTGGAGTTGGATAAGCACAAATGGCTTCCCTGACTATTTCGTCTTATACCTATGTAATAATTTCCAATCTGTATTTGGTACTTCCCGTCTCTCCCCACAGCGTTGTTATTGACAGTCAGTGTTCATCCAGGAGAAAGAGATTCTGACCTGAACATAATCATCTTCTTTTGATTCTCTGAGTTACGTGTCCTGTCTCATTCTTTAGACATATTTAGTATCCAAGTAAGCAACACTATATGCAGATTCCTTCCACAGTAACAGACTTAATTTAGAACTGCTAACAGGACTAGGTTATGATGTTTTTAATAGGTAAAAATTAAATAAACTTAAAGGGAAGTTGCAGCTTCAAGAACTGAGAAGCAGAAAATACCAGGTAAACACAGAGGGGCTTGTGCACTAACTGCTGACATGCTTAGTATTCAAGTGTTTCTTCCTTCCCATTGCCCAAATGAATAATGCCACGAAAGGAAAACCACAGAGGAATCAAATTTTGCCAAGATACCATCACAACTCTAGTGATGAGCTTTAATTAATTTATTAAAAATGTACCTTTTTTAAAGGACACCTACTTCTTAATAATCCCAAAAGCAGGCATACTTACCCCCCAAATAGGGGATTAATATACTAATTTCTTGCTTGCAAAACACATTTTCCCGGAAGATTTTATTGTTACATGTCAAAGATGTTACGCAAGGTTTACTGGCATTTTTTCTTATGATGAATGATTTTTCAATATGTATTTTACGAGATTTTAGTTAAATGAGTAAGAAATAATTGTCTAAAGATGCATTTTGCACTGACAAGACTCGATAGTAGTATGTGTTTATTTTACTGCAATAGAATTCAGTTTCAGCTAGGGTTATACTGTGCTCTCTTCTTCAAAGTATTCCAATATAAAAATTGATACCTGTCTGTAATGATGGGTCAAATTATTTTCTTATCTTAATTTCACAGACCATCTGCAGTTTTTCATATAGGCTGTTCAGGCATATAGACACAGAATGTTCTACTGTATTCTCTGAAAGTACTACTGCCTTAATCACGTTTAATACATTGCCCCTTTGAGCCTCAGAAGCCAAATTTTTAGGGGCCAGATGTGTTGTGCCCCAATTTGTCTTTGAAAAGACAACTTCCCATTCTTGCCCCACTATGGTCTATTGAGTAGCAGCAAGTGTGTGTAAGCGTGTCAGTTTTAGGTCAGACTTTGTCATCGTCCTGAAAATGGGATGGTGCTAGATCCATAAACATACTTAGGAATGTAACTGCTTTTGGCAATGGTAGGAACTAAATGCTGTAATAACTTTTTGGTACCTTTAGTACCTTTACCTGTTGATATGTTAAATATGTTATATTTACCGTAATGACGTTGTTGACCTTGGTTGGCTGTGCATTTATTTTGATTAAAAAGACACTGCAGCAAATGGGGATGTTCTTCTTGACACAGTACGGAATCTGATGCCTTTTGTAAAGAGATGTTTATATGGTCTTTAACAATATAGTGACAATGAATACTGCAAATAGCAGTGCAAATGGCAGGATACAGGATTTCCTGATCTGGTCAAGGGCTCTTTGGGCAAATGTGACAAACATTGTGGTTGTATTCCCCTCTGCTTCTGACAATTGAAGAAATCAGTTTTCAAGTTCAATGACTTGAATTATTACATTAATTTTGCCATCTTTCTTCCGAGAGAAGGGTAATCAAGATTGTTTCTAGTGGCATAATGAAATCTTCAGAGAACCTCAGCTTGTAAAAACCTGGGCCAGGCTTGGAAATGTTTTCTACCTATAACTTTTCCATTGAAACAGATGAATCAGTAAGCCCCATAATTGAAATAACTTCTTGCCCTCTAGAGAGAGGGTGATTCCTACAGGTCAAAACAGGGGTTACTAGTAGGTCAGCTGAGATAGCCATTACTGCAGCTATCTGCACAGTGTTTAGGCTTTAAGTAAACCAGAGATGTTATAGTGTGGAACTGCTGCTTCTTGGGAGAGTTTCCTAAGATCATTAAGAAGAAGACAGCTTATTAAGCCTAAAATCATTGAAGAAAAACATGAGACCCTGTCTCAAAACAGAAGTCGTATCATTTTAAGTAAAACTGATGTTCATACTTTTCTAGTTCTAGCATAACAAACCTCTTTAAAAACCAGTACCAGAGGCAGCATTTAACTACTTTCTTGACCCAGCCACCGTTATTTCATATATCCACCGTATTTCACTCGATATTTTCATTAACATACTATATTCAAGCCAGTGATACCTTCCATATACGAAATTAATTTATTAAAAGGACGAATATTTACATTATGATGAGAGTAAATGGTCACTAAAATCAAAATATATTGGTTGAATAGAACCTGTATATATGTTGTAAAGTCTAGTGTGAATGCCCTTGAAAACCAAAGCTAATGCTTTCCTTGCATGTGTTTTAAAAATTGAATGAAAATGTGTTCATTCAATGAAAATTTTTGGCATGCCCTCCTCCAGTAAAATTCTTTGCATATAGCAATACGAAAGGATTTGAAAATTGGAAAAAAAAAGGATTTTTTGTTTTGTTTTCAGGTTTAGTTGTGAACAACAGGGAGTAAAATTATTTATTATATGTAACAGCTACAGTTGTGAATTCTCTTCTACTAGAAATTAATCTGTAAGTTCTGAGGACATAGTGTATTTTTTTATATGAAAATGAGTAGTCACACCTTAGCTTCACATGAGATACACTACCTGCTTTCTGAAATTAATGAAAGAAAACACAAGTATGCTCGCAGGCAGGAGCTGCAGTATACTCTAAGCAGTGCCTGACCTGGACATTTGGGGAATCATAGCTCCCAGATGAACGGCAGCATGCCCCAGCATGTAAGTAAAGATTCAGCCTGGAAGAAGAATGTGGATCTGTATGTTTACTCTGAAGTTTAGCTTACCCCAGTGCTCAGTACTTTCCCAACCCAAACAGATCTGTGCTCTAGTTATCATGTGTTTTGGCTAACAAAGTCTCTTTGCTGCTTTCCAGAGCTGGCTTTTCTATTTTGACGAGTTACCAGAACTCTATTTTATACAGCAACTGTTAGCTCCAGTTGGCTTGTTTATTATACATCACAGGAAATGCTGTGATACTATATACCACAGGAAACACCTCCTTTGGTTCCCAGCTCTTTTAAGGTTAAGCTGCAGAGCTGCCTGTATCTTGTTTAGGGAACCTGCTGTTCCTTGATGGGGAATGGCTTTCTGAGTATTAGCAGCCCTCTCTTTCCTTAATCAGATAAACTGGCCTGAAACACAGCTCTTTTCTTTCCGCAGATATCTCTACTTTCTACTCTCAAGAGTTTCCACACAGCACAGGGCCATTTTTCCTGTTAAAAGAATAGAAACTTTGGCTGACTTGTTTTCCTTTACAATCATTCACAGAACAGACCCAAGGGGACAGGAGGTAAACTATCTATAATGTTGAAGCCAAAACCTCACACAAACAAAAATCTTAATTCGAAAATGTGCCAATAAAAAAGCAAAAGGTCTCTTAGTTAATTTCTATTATTTCTACCTTCATCTCAGAAGTCACAGGAAATGATTTGGGAAAGTCACAGTTTTATGCATAGGAAAAGCTACTGTAAACTTGCTCATTACGACGTCATGTTTCTCTCTTTCCTCTGTACCTACCCTCTTCCCATCCCTCATCTTGCCAATTACATGCTTGGAATTGAAGTAAACCTTCCTCACTGTGAAGAACTAAGATCTCTGCTGAAGTAGGTAAAAACAAATCTCTTCAGCACAAGTTGAATAAAAATGCGATTCTTGGGGAAAACAGTGAGATGACTTATTCTCAGTAACGCCACTTTTATGAATCAGATTGATACATTTTCTGTTCTAGAGAAATACCCCACTTCTGGCTGTATGTGTAGAACAACAGCATTACAGTTAGGAGTTGTGATTATGATTCTCCTTCATTAACACCGCTATGACTCCACTGATAAACGCACATCACATTTCATTTCTATTTCATTAGGTCACTTTTCCAGTAAATTGTTTCTTGTAGTAAAATCAATATTTTCTATGAACATAGAAAGAATGCAAAGGAAACAAATATTGAAGAGTGCATATACTAGGTAGTAAATATTAAGAACTCTGATTTTAAAGGTTCTCTCAAAAGATGTAATAATGCCTAGACCAAAGTAACTTTGTCAAGCTTCTTGGATTTCACCAAAGAAAAGAAAAGAAAAAAAAACCAAAACAAAAAAACCCCACCAAAATAGGCCTATCCAAAGTGAAAAACTTTTTGTACCTTATGTTTATACAGAGTAATTCACAAGCTGTAACTGGACTTTCCCAGAACAACATCTGGTTTTGTGCTAGAATATTACAACTATAACACAACAATAATATTAGAATGGAAAAGTCATAAAATTACTCCAAAATAATTTTGTAAGTCTATCTTTCTTTCTCGTGGATTAAATTATGATTGCTCTTTGGCATTATCAGTCAAATATGTGGGGGGGGGGCTAGATTTATATGCTTACATAGTGCTCTCCAGAGTCACACAGGAAAGTCCATATGCAAGCTCCAGTTAGTCTCTATTATATAAATCTGAATGTTACTTAAAAATTTCACCAAGGATATTTCATCAATTCAGTTATGATCCAGCTTTGTTCCATCTGTATCAGTGTTTATATTAGGATTATCAGTCCTTTGTTATACTGATGGACAAATATAAAAATTACACATGACAGTTCCTGGGATAAAAGGCTCATTCTGACTACAGAAACAGTGAACGCTGGTTTGGTTTGAAAAAGGATTCAAACGCAACAGGGAAACTGAGAAATCTGAATGCTGGTATGTGGGCAGAAAGTCACCTCACCTGTGAAATTATATTTTAGCATAAAATGTCACTGAAACATTCTCTCAAGGAAGGTCTGACACATAGTATGCATAGGCTAGGAATAATATATTCCTGAGAATATTTCAATGGAAGCCCAGTACACTGGGGGATTTAAAAAAATTGTTCTTATTAATTTCACTGACCAATACAGAAAAATATAACCTCTGTACTCTGCCTGCCGAAGTGGAAACAATGCATATTTAAAGATGTATGTTAGTACTATTAGGTTTGATTTAGCGAAGTGCTCTGCGTATACCTATCAAATTACTGTAAGAGAAGAGTATGCAGGGAGTCTTGTTTGGGTATCCAAACACCCAGTCACATGGAATTAGAGGACACCTGACAAATATATGTTCCTTAGCCTATATGATTCACTTCCTCTCTCTATAAAACTAGGCTATTCTGTTCCTTAGGCTCCTAAGATGTTGTATAATGATCTGAAAAATCAAGAAGAATTTTGAGGTTCTCACGTAGGACATTTGCAAACCAGTACTAAATGACTTATTAGGAAAGCCACTATAGAATTAAGAACCAGTAATATATTCGCAAGAGTAATATAAATTCTATGACTGTACTTTGTTGGGGTTGCTTTGATAGATCCTTTTTCTGAAGTTTAAAAAGACACCAAACAAACAGGCTTTGGTTAAATTTGTCTGTAGCATAATTGGCCTAAAATCACTGGTTTGTTTATAGATGTAGGGCCAGATTCCATGTTGATACAAATCCTTTGAAGTCACTGAAACTGTTTGGATGCAAGTTAGCACAGAGCTTGAGCTGTATGTCGTTTTGTGCATAGGGTATCAGTGGTGACAGTCAGACACTGCTCATGAACTGTGAAAATGCTACACCTGGAGGACATACAGAGAATTGCATCCCTTTTTTATATCGGGTAACCAACAGCTTGTGAAAAATCTCTAAGCAGCTTCTAGAACTTCTGTTGTGTTAATGATATCTTTGTGACAATGGAGCTCTTTACTATTTTTTAATCTATTTTTTATATAAAAAATATTAACTGCTGCCACACAACTACCTTTTGCTACTTGGGATTAGGTTTTATTTACATGCATGATCTCCAAAAGAAAAAGAACCTTTGAGGAAACTGCTTAGTCTCTGGTAAAAGGAAACTGTGTCAAATACACATTATGGGATAGAGACAGTACAAATGATAAATGAAGAGAGACAAAGTATAGATCTATTTTATTCTTCTGTTAAAGACAGTGTTTACTGAGTTATAGTCTCCATACTTTTTTTAAAACTGAACGGCATGCCACTGATTTAATGTCACTTGCTGTCCTTCAGAAACTACTGAATAAAATGCAGTATCTTTGACATCCCTCCATTATAAATTCCCCCAAACTAACTAATGGAAAGATAAAATGAGATCATATCACACTTACAAATTATAAAAAATAATTCATGTCTGCATAAACATTCATATCAGTACAAATGAAGCACTGGTTCTCTCACCAGAATGAGAATTCCTCAAAGACTGCCTTTGTGTCAGGTCTGGGCAGGTGGATCACCAAGATAAATGAATAGAAATACATATGATTACCTGTGTAAAAAGTCCACGTTGAGTGAAAATGTTCTTTTACTGTACTGTTACAACTGACTGTGGCAGGCAGGAAGAGCTCCTAGCTGGATGAAGGTTTGGCTGTAGAGGCAATCTCCACACTGAGTGGCAACGTGCGTGTGTTGAAGATTATCTTAAGTTTTACTGAATCTTTCTATACTTTGTGTGCATTTGTGAAGAAGATAGTAATAGGAATGGTTGTGTGTGTTTGTGAAACAGCTATAGGAACAGTTAACCATAGGAACCTAAGAGATATAGAATTGTTCTATGTTTTGTATTAAGAAGCTATGGAAATCATTACAGACACTAGTTATGCTGCTTAGAAACCCCTTACCCTCCTCATCTTGATTTGAGTATTAAGGATAAAATTGATCACTGATTATTTTAGAATAAGCATATTAATGAGGTTATGTAATTAAGGACGAATCACTGTAAAGGTTAAATTAAGAAACATTGTAATTATGACTGGATAAAAGTGTATAAAAACTGATGNGTACAAATGAAGCACTGGTTCTCTCACCAGAATGAGAATTCCTCAAAGACTGCCTTTGTGTCAGGTCTGGGCAGGTGGATCACCAAGATAAATGAATAGAAATACATATGATTACCTGTGTAAAAAGTCCACGTTGAGTGAAAATGTTCTTTTACTGTACTGTTACAACTGACTGTGGCAGGCAGGAAGAGCTCCTAGCTGGATGAAGGTTTGGCTGTAGAGGCAATCTCCACACTGAGTGGCAACGTGCGTGTGTTGAAGATTATCTTAAGTTTTACTGAATCTTTCTATACTTTGTGTGCATTTGTGAAGAAGATAGTAATAGGAATGGTTGTGTGTGTTTGTGAAACAGCTATAGGAACAGTTAACCATAGGAACCTAAGAGATATAGAATTGTTCTATGTTTTGTATTAAGAAGCTATGGAAATCATTACAGACACTAGTTATGCTGCTTAGAAACCCCTTACCCTCCTCATCTTGATTTGAGTATTAAGGATAAAATTGATCACTGATTATTTTAGAATAAGCATATTAATGAGGTTATGTAATTAAGGACGAATCACTGTAAAGGTTAAATTAAGAAACATTGTAATTATGACTGGATAAAAGTGTATAAAAACTGATGAATTTTGATGCTGGATCGGACACGCTTTGCGGAGCTATCCCTCACGTCCCCAGTAAAGTGCCTGCTTACCTGCGTGGTGTAGACGGTCATTCACTGGCTAACACGTGTATCTGCTTGCCTGGGCTGTCCTGCTTCTCTCCTGAAGATTTCATCCTATGACTTGCCATTTTGTACCTTGGAAATTTCCTCTGCCCTTTGGGCTTGGCGAAGAAGCGCGCCTCCAGCCTCTCCGTTTTCCCAGGGCCCTGTCTCCAGCTCCCCACAGCCCTGGGTCCTGCCCAGCCATGGGCCCTGCCAGGTCGGGACTGCCAGAGGGCGGAAATCCCATCCATGGGCCCTGCTGGGTCGGGAATGCTGAAGGATGGACATCCCAGCCATGGGCCCTGCCGGGTCGGGAATGCTGAAGGATGGACATCCCAGCCATGGGCCCTGCCCAGTCGGGACCGCTGGAGGGCGGACATCCCAGCCCAGCCTTGGCCCATCCCCATCTGAGGTGCCTGATGGCGGGGGCTGGGGCTATCTGTCGCGGAAGGGGGCCACATATTTTATGCGTGGAGAGAAGCAGCGATACATTTATTGATATAAACCAGGGATTTAACAAAGTCTGATGGTAAAGGTGGCAGCGTTTTACCAGGAGTTGAGATGCCAAGGCACGCTTGGTTATTTACTACATAGAGAACAGGGTGAGACGGAGCTGTCATGGAGACCCTCCCGTTGAGGCAAGGCTCAGAGCGGACCTCCTGGCTCTCTAACCTCCTCCTCAGAGAGGAGTCCGGGTGTGGCTGGATCCAAACCTAGTCCCAGACTTATTCAACGGTTTATGTCTAAAGGATTATATATGCACAATCAATCCTGTGTATCAGGATTAGCTAAGAGCTAAGATTTCAAAGTCCGGCACGCTGTTAGTCACTTACCGAGAATCTGTTGTGGCAAGGAATCTCCAAACCTCGAGGAGTAACAACCTTGATGGCGCCCCTACTCCAGGGGAGATCCTGGCATGCAGGACACGGCTGCCATTCGGGAGAGCTCAACAGGCTCTTGGGCTGTTTGCTATTTCTGGGGGTAAGAGGATGGACCTATGGTCATATTTGCATAGTGACCACAGAACCAGCATTGCTCGTTAGCCCTTGGCTATGGTGCTGTTTACCTACCTCCCCAAAACTACATTGAGCCTGGGTGCCACCATCACGACTAGATGCACCCATGATCACCACCACAGGTGGCCATCGCTTGGGCAGTATTACTAGAGATAAAGATCAGGTGGCGACCATCACCCTCCCCCCAGCTGCCCTGCCCCTCTCTGGGGCAGCAGCAGGGGCCTGCTCGGCCAGGCCCAGCTGGGCCGGGCGCCATGATGGGCCCCAGCTCCCTGTCCCTGAGGCAGCGGCAGGCTGATGCTCTGCCCTGGCAGCGCTTGTGGTAACATGGCTGGCTCCAGCTCCTCCATGAGCAAGAGGAGGAGAGCTGCGTGCAGGTATGGAGCTCACTTGCCTTTTTTCTGCGTTGCGGGCAGTGGTGTGGCCTCCAGTTTGCTGGGCGGCCGCCTCTGTACCTGGGCAAGGGCAGGGAGCATGTTCACTGTGTGAGTAGTTAAAGCCTTGCAAAACAGTTTCTAATTTGCAATTATTAGAGCGAGTAAGGTCACTTAAGCATGTGAAAACTATGCGCAAATACCAGGAGAATAAGAGCAGTGTGAATCCTTTTACTACCAAAGGAAATTACTGTAAATGTTGTGACTTGGTTCAGGCTGTACAAATGGCATTCCTTTTGAACAGGAGTAACAGTTATTACCTGTCTTTTGTTAGGTTGCATAAGCCCTAGTTATTTCCTGGTGAAACAAAAGATCAGCCCAGGAAAAGGATTCATCACAATTTACCTTCACCTTTTGCTGTGAAAGCTCCCATGGATTTTGCTAAGTGAAACACAGACGCTTTTTTTTTTTTTTAATTATATGTACAAATTTGCAAACCAAAGGAAATGAAAGGGCAGTTGAACACACATAACAATCAATACTTTGCACAGAACTAGGCAGGCAACATTTGCAGAAATGTCCATGAGGTTTAGGAACAGGGAAAATGCAGAATAAACTTGTTTGAATGAGAACTAGATTTTTGGAGACTTTTCCTGTATGTCTATGCTCATGAACATTTCTCTGGGGTAAGAAAACAAAGTTGTAATGTGAAATATGTGGAAATACCATTAGCTGATAAAAGGAAAGGCAGCTTTTCTTTTTATTGCAGCACTAACATTGCCTTTTTTTTTATTTTTTGGTACTTTCAGCCATGTGCCAATATCCATTGCCAATGCACAAAAGCTCAGGCTCACAAGGGTAGCAGCATTATCTTCCACTGCCTTTTATGCAGCATCTTCATCAGAGGTCAGGATAAACTAACTGAACTGTGCTCAGTCATGAGAGTGCTTGTGAAGTAGTATCTTTGTAACTACTCCTGTGATGGTGTCTTCACTGTAAATACTGCTTTATAAACCTCAACCTGCAAATTGAAACTGACAGAGAGCAGAATGATCAGAATACATCCTCCGTGTTAGGCAATAATCAATACAAATATAGCACCATATGGGCTACTACGAAGAAAATTAACTTCATCCTAGCCAGACACAGTACGCTCCTCAGCCAAGCCTCGTAAGAAAATTTAGTCATAGAAGGACTCAGTTTTCTACATAAATATTGTCTGGCATAGTTAAAAATCTGCTAAAGAACCACTAAATACTCTTCACAGGCATATTCTTTAGAAAGAGAGGAAAAATAATTGGATTGTTCATAATTCTCTGGAGAATTATTTCAAATCCATGACTGTTTTTGTATTTGTAGCATGGTAATTGAGAATCAAAGGTGAAATTTAAAGTAACAGGTCATCTTCACTTAATTAGATACTCTTGTATCTACAGTGATCACAAATTATATGTCAGACTATTTTTATTTTATATTTGAGTTTAGTGACAGAACCATTGATTCAAGTGAAGGCTAATCACTGAGATGCTAGAAAAAGCATTGCCTGTTATTCTAAATCTGAAGTATTTGGTAATTTGTAAACCCAAGACTTCTCCAGGTACATTTCAAGACATATTCATGGGCACGGTGAGGAAATTTTCTCTGCGCAAGATATTCTATAAGTATCCACTCTTTTATATTCTTGTTAAGCAGCTGTTACCGGTCACTGTTGGAGAGGAAAGTGGATTAGATAGCTCCTCTGGTTTGATCTAGTGTGGCCATCTCTTTTGAAAGCAGAAATGTGGAGAAACATCTTCGAATGAATTGGGGTTATCACTGCTGTTTCCTGCCCTGTATGAATCTGTTACTATTTATTGTTGTTCAGTGAATTGTGCAAATTTGAAAAAGGTTAATGGAAAAGTGCTTTAAAAAAACCCAACTTTAAAAAGTGCTTTAAAACATTAAAGCACATTGACGCTAAAAAATGAAATATGATGCAGAGATCTCTAGGTAAGCAGAAATATACTGCAGAAACCTGGCTAAAAATACTTATCCATGTGGTGATATGTATAAAAAATATCACCAAAAACCAGAGAGAATGAGAAAGCCTCCTACATCTTTGCGGCAAAGTTAGTTTCCAGTGGCAATAATACAGTAGATTGTAAATTGTAGATGGCAATAAAAGGAGATTGTCTTCAAGTAAATAAATAAACTCTTTAATGCTGTCTTGCATTTACAAACATAAAAAGTGGAGTAAAATATCTTAAGGTGAAAAATCCTCAAATCAATATAATGGGTTGCTCTAGTTGCTTCCTCTGGTAGACTTCCCTGAGCTTAGAAAAATAAAGCAAAGCTTCTCTCTTTATGTCGCTTCTACAGTAATAAAAGTGATACTATTTCTTTGAGTGTTTGTGAGTGAAGGCTATTTTAACATACGTGTATTTTGCAAGAAGGCTTAATGTTTTCTTTATGGCAAAAGTTAAATTACATAGTAGAGGTATGTTTGGCTACCTTTTACCTACATCTATTTGACCTTTAACTCTCCTGGCATGTCTCTGAAAAAACCCAAAAAAGTAGGGGATAGGTGTGCACAGTTACTGGGGATGTTATTGTGCAGCCAAACAGAGCCCAGAGAAACTCAAGGATTTAAGACAACTTCCACCTGACGGGGCCTCACAGAGATCAAAGAAGGCTGGTTAGCCAGTTAGAAAATACAGCAGCTTAAGCTAAAGCCCCGGCAGTGCAAAACTGTTGAGATGTGCAAAATTTACCTGCCAACATTTGAAATGGAGGCAAATTACAAGTTGATAGGGTTACAGAAAAACTTAACCTCAAAACTCTTCCACTGACAATTGTAAATCTTCAATAGATTTACACATGTGTCTCTTTGAAGGAAGGCAGACTGCAAGGTGGTCTGAAATACTAAAGCTTTTCCAAATGATAAGCATTTCAGTAGTATATCCCTTTCGTGTAAGCCACTTCTCATAGAAAAGTGATTGCTCATGCAAGTTGAAGAAGCAAATAAGGTGAATGGTTAGTCCAGAAGATTGTAAGTGATTTAAAAGCCCAGCTTGTCAGTAAAATGAATAAAAGAAACTAAGTGTTCAGTGTATGTTGTGTCCTCTCTGTACTGCGTATGAGAATGTAGCTTTTCCTGTGAAGACTTTCTGCTGTTGTTCAAGGTACAGGGATTGATGCACGGAGCTCTGAACACACCTGAGCCTTTTAGCCTGGGGTGCCAAACAGCATCACCTGAGCACTGCAAAGTACAGAATGATGTTTGTGTGGCCCTGCTGGAGATGCTGCTTTTGATTGGTGTTCTACCTAGAAATATGCTCAATTTACAGATTTAGCATGAACGATCGGAGATGAAGATAGCAAATATGCTCAGGATACAAACAGCCAGAAGCAATTTTTACTCTCTTATTTTCACTTCTTTCTTGGGCTGGAATGTGACATTTTTGTTCCATAAAGTGAGGTCATACTAATGTTTATGTATCCTGATATTTTTCTAACAAAAAGCTTCTAAGGATATAAAAATAATCTAATGGAAGTGGCATTGCTGTAGAGCATACATAAGCAAGTTCAAATGTGCCCATTTTCTCTGGTTTTAATTTTATAGGCAAAAATCACAAACAATGCAAGCTAAAATTGTTGCTGTCTCTCCAGGGGAATTATTCATAGAATTATATTCCTGCTATAACAGATGTTCTAACTTGTATAGAAATTAGGGTTTATGGTTCTTAATAAATATAAATATCTATCTTTAAAAATACTTGTCCTCAGTTGGGAGAAACAATAGTTGAAAAAATATACTTTGATATTAAAAATATGCGTATTTTCTAGTGGAAGTTAATATTCTAAAGTACCTAGTCTTGGCCTTTAAGTATTTGATAACTGTCTTGTCAAATGTGGTTGAATGCCATACTAGGCTATAAGGATGAGTCAAAAAAGGATGTTACCAGGCTAAGTACTCTGCAAAGCACAAAAGATGAGAGTTAAAAATCATGAAGAATAGAGGTAGCAGTAAGGTTATTAAAACTTTGCCTTTATAAATACTATATTGAAACAACTGATAATGTAAACACAGTTTCAGAGTACTTAAAATCTCCATCACACCAAATTGAGTTTTAGTGTGAGGGTTTGAAAAAAAAAAAAAAACAATCCCAGGCCGTAATGGAAATACATTTAGGTGGTGTGTGTAATGGAGCAAATTTATGGCTGACTTGCTGCCCAATTCCCGGCATACTGAGCATTACGAAGAGAATCCATTTAATCAGTTTGCATTTCTTGTTATCTATTTGCTTTTTAAAAGAAATAAAAACCTGTGTCATGCAGTTGCCTAGACTGCCACAGGAGTAACTTTTTGAGTGTATTTGACAACTGCAGAGAATAGCTGAATGTTTGCACAGACATCAGTATCTACTCATTATTCAGCCCCAGAATTGGGGGGGACTTGTAGCAGTCAATGGGCAAGAAAACATTTCTGTGGGAAATCTGTGAGCTTAAAAAGTATGTTCCTAAAACCAGAAAATCAGTCTAGTGTATGCCCTAATCCTGTTCTTAAGGAATATTAATTGTCCTTGGAAAGCTGACTTTCAACAACAATTTAGTGGCAAATATATGTGGATGATTGCAAAAGAACTAATTCAAGTACAGATTTGGTATATGTTATATAGTTCTCATCTCATTCCTGTTATACTTGATTTCATACTGAGAGCTGACGTTTGTGTCTGAACAAAGTTAGTCACGTGTTACTAATACAAACCATTGAAAAAGTGCAAAACTATTTTGGGGCTGTGCATGCAAACAGCAGTTTCTCTGATTGCAAATTAAATTTAAAGCAATGTCTCAATCCTTCCCCCAAAATACTAATGAAAATAACTAATAACTAATGTACAGCACTGAAAAACAATGTGTCAAGAGATAAAAAGCAAGCTGAAAAATTTGTTTAGAAATGTCTGTGTTTTACACGTACGAAGTGTTGAATCTGTTTCAGAGAATTCAGTTGTTGAAAGACAAGAGTAATGCAAAATGTTAATGAAAAATAGAGATACCTACCATCAGGCTCTGTAACAATAAACTGCTAATTCCTGAGCTTTACATCAGCTACTTTTCTGCATGTGTGGAGCACTCATTAAATTTCTTGGAATAATTAATGGGTTTGAACCCAGCTTTCTTTCAAACATCGCAGTCAACAGTGCCTTACTTATTCAAATATGTTATAAGCTATCTAGGAAATCACAAGAGCAATTCTTGTAACCATCACTGATTCAAGTTTTACGAACAGTTTTTATATTGGTTTACTATTTACCCTGAAATTCAATATCTAAGCAAGTATAGATAGATAACAGAGGTCTTACTTATATTTCTTTGCAGACTGAAAATATGTTTATTGTAATTGTAACTTTTTACTAAAAACACCCTGGAGAATCCTCAATGTCCATTTATTATCTGCTAATCTTCCAAACAGATGTTTCTATCTTTTCCTTATTGCTAGCCACATGTTTCTACCTCACTTTTTACAGCAGTTTCAAAAGTGCACAAGTTTGCTGTCTGTATTAATACCCATAAATTTATTGGAGTCATATGTTTGTAGGATGAATTAGTTCAATTTGCTGATCTGACAGAAAACCAATTTTTTTTTTATCAGTTGTGTAGCTGAGACACCCTGAAGCCACACAGTCATTAACACAAAGGAATGGGCTACAGTGCACAACTGGAGGCAGAAATGAGGAGCAGAGATGTCCCTTTTGGTGGCCATTGGATTGGATTTCAGCTAGTCTGAAACTGCACTCTGGGACAGCCAAAATTACAAGTAAAAACCTTGCTTCTCTCATACCTCGCATCACAGGCTTCATTTGACCAGCAGTCTTTTGAGTACAGATGTAAGTTTACTGTTCCTCATCAGCGGAAGACAAATTTATCTTTCTATGTCTTTCAATAGGCTTGTGAAAACAGTGTACTCCAGAGCTGACCAGTCTGCTTTTCACCTTGCAGATGTGTAACCGTAAAGTACAAAGAGGAAAGACACTTCTTCCATTAGGAGCTATTTCATCCATTCAGATGGTGGATTACAAAAGAAACACTATCAGGTAAGATTATGGAAAAGCCTGTGCTTACTGGAAGTTTTTTCCCCCAAATTCTATTAGCAGTTGATTGTATTTTTGTGAAGTTGGAAGAGAATTTTTCTCCTACCTACTGTTCCCATGTCTGACTGTGGTTGATCTTGCCAGCTCTATATTCCCAATATTTTAATAAACCTTACTAAATTCATGATCTGAAATATGTAATGTGGGAATTAATCAGAAGGGCTAGTTAATGTTAGTATTATACAAATTAAAAGATAAATACACTAACTGATATAACAAACCTTCTGAGCACTTTCTGGTCAAACATCAAAAGTGAGGAAATCCAACAATAAGCAATTTGCAAGCTGGGGCAAAACAACAGCAGCCAAGGAGGAAAAATATGTTGCAGTTTGCATGGCTAATCATTTTTTGGGAAAAGGACGGGAAAAGGATGGAAAAGAAATATCCTGCAAGCAAAAACCTTGTACCTGTAACTACATGGTAACAGTAGGGTAAGACAGGAAGGTTCTTCAATGCGACTGTTACTGGGATGTACCGCAGGGGACTCCTTTGCTGGGTTTGAGTAACTACAGAATTCTAACGTTTTTATCAATACAGCAGATGCAAGGACCACTTATTGCTCCACAGAACTGTGGAAGTTTTTAAAGTTGTATCTATATTTGATGTTAAATAAAGTTAATTATCATAAATTCAGAAAGCATCTTTCAAAGGTACGTTCATGGTAACTGCATTTTATAGCCTCCCTAGCTTGTCAGGATGAACGTATATCAAACACTAAATGCTTTTAGCAGTAAGCTCTGGGCTTAATTACCTAATGACCTGTACCTACCCTTCTGTTTTTCATGTGGCTGAGGTCAAGATGGGTACACTGCTGTTCTGAACTCATGGCTTTCCACACCATGCATTGTACCATCTTCTGGTACAAAATGGGCAAAGCAGTGATGAGCCTGGCCTTATGAGCAGCCTGCAGCTAAGAAATACAGCTAAGAATACCTTTAAGGACCCCTCACCATATTCTCCTGATAAAGAAAGGCCTTAATACTACATTCAGAATATATTCACTAACCATGGTTTATCTCATGCTCTTTAGGAGCCAAATTGATAGCTTGTATTTAACCAGAACTTAGATCGCACATGCTTTTACGTGCCATGCTTTTTAATCCAGAGCATACACACCTGCATGGGTGGAGCTCAGTAGGGTGGAAGTGAGATAAAGAGCTTTAAGCCACTTTCATACCATAAGCTGTTTCTAGCTCATGTGGCTTCTGGCAAAATGGCATTGGCCTGCATACTTATAGAACATCTGCAGAACTTTATATGGGGCGCACCTCTCATTTGCGTGCTTTGTGCTCCTTCAGCCTCCGTTCCTGCAGCATGGAGGCTCTCCGTAGACTTTCAAGAGCTGTGTTTCAGGTTGGCAGAGCAACCCCATAGCACTGCTTGTGCAGTGAGACCCGTGGCCAGGCAGGGCTTTGGGGTGGCTGTGCATAGATCTTTGCGTTATGGTGAGTTCCTGATTTTAAAAGCCTCTGAGTTTTCTTTAGAGGAGCCAGTTTTTATTAAAATAAGAACAAGAATAGCTGATTCTTTCAGTAGAAAGGGACAGCCAGATAGAATAGAAATAAAGGTGGCTTATCCTTAACTCTCCTCCTCGTAACTGTATTTTCTTTATCCAGTTTGGCGGCCTTTTTGATTTCAGCAAATGGTGTGCAACACCTTTTGCGGCCCAGCAAGTACCCTTGATCTAGTAGGGCCTATTTGTTGTCTGCTTCTCACACTATGTCTGTGTCAATAAGCAGCAAAGCAGATTATAAACAGATCTGGAAAGAAAACCAACTGATTTTCTGGACCCAGAATGCATGCTGTGCATGTTTTGGGGGTTTTATTTCAGACTAGCTCTACCCTGGTCCCCTGGTTTGCATGCCAATTAGTGGTTGGAGCACCCTGACCCAGGTTTATAGTAGTGTTAACAAGATGTGTGTCTCCTGCTTTAGTTTCATCTCCTGCTTTAGTTTCATCTAAAGGGATCCATTTTGTGTGGTCTGAGACAACTCTGTGGTGCAAATAAAAGCATGTTAACTGAGGAATATTGGGAGATTTGTACAGAAAGTACATTCCCAATCCAAGCAAAATTGCTAATGCAGACTCACTGTCAGTTTTTGCTTGAGTTACAGGTTCTCGCCTCCTTGATCTAACTCATTTATTCATTTACTACACTTGTGCTTTGACATTTTCTCTCCCTTGAGAATGAAGTTGCTCCTCGGAGTAGAGAAAGTTCTGCTTAACTTGTGAAATCTTCTTGTAGAGAGCTGAACGTATATCTGAGAATACAAAAATATAAAGTCAGAAAATGTATTTCACAGGTAACTTCTTCCACAGCCAATTGATTGGCCTTTGTAATTCTTTTTTGGTCTTTATGAACATAATGTGACTCAGAGGTGACGAGGCAGCCCTTTTCTGTAATGGGATAGATTTAAAAGGTATATTAAATAGGCAAAAATAATTCTGAAGAGCTTTCCTCTAGCAGTGCAGGGGGATTAAGCTAAGAGAAACCCACAAGGTGGGGATTTCTTATTACTAACCAGAATAAATAAAAG
This sequence comes from Chionis minor, assembly GCA_013398295.1. Taxonomy (NCBI): domain Eukaryota; kingdom Metazoa; phylum Chordata; class Aves; order Charadriiformes; family Chionidae; genus Chionis; species Chionis minor. The sequence goes on along the minus strand of VZSF01003125.1, from coordinate 523,840 downwards.
TAGCTGAATACTGTTTTAGAAATGTCTGGAAATAACTTGGATATTGTTGTTGAAATAAACGAAGTGTCGGAATAGCTTAAGCAAAAAATAAAACCATTCCCCTTACTGTTACAACTATGTTTGTAAAGAGACTAGGTTTGACTTAGACACAGTGCCATTTAAAAATATTTTGAAATCTTTATCCTGTATCTCAAGATCTTAAATACAAAGTTGCGCATTTTCTTAGCTTGCACAAGGAAAGTTTCATTCAGTGAAAAATCGCCCATAAAGAAAAAAGTACTCCTTAAGCCAGACTGCAGAGAAGCTCATTGTATTGCCTTATACGTTTTGTTCTGGGCACCTGAGCAGGGAACAATGCACCACTTTTCAGTAGAACAAAAGATTCCTTCATTGCCCAAACGCTGGGAAAAATGACAGCTGCAAAATCGGAGCCTCAGAGGACAGGTAGCTTGCATGAGTCCTAATAGGAAATGGACTATTCATGCAGACTTTAATGTCTAACCCCATCTACTTCAAACTGGAGTAAGATTAGCCTCCTTTAAAAACATGTACATGTTTAATGGTAATCCTAGATGATTATGGTTGTGAGCGATCAGATGCAAAAGTAGAGAAAACGATGCGTCGTACATTGGTGTATATGAAAAAACTTTTCAAGCTTTAATCTACCTAAAATATAAAGGTAAATGACAATTCTCTTTGTATGTGAATTTGTGCTTTCTCACCTCAAATGATCTCAAGCAAATTCTCTTAAAAATTATTAACAGCACGTCAACCCATTTCAGTTCCTTAGTTTTAGACCTTCTGTAATTGAAAAACAAGACTTTAGGATAAATGTTGTCAATTGACTGAAGTTTACATTTACACTCTCATGTTAAGTGGAAGCCAGTAATTTATTTTTTTTTCAGAAATATGATGTTAGGTCGTAACTGTCCTGACAGTTGTAGTGGAAGAAGGTGACCTAAAGGAATGGTAAATGACAACTAGGCACTAAATTGCAATATTAGGAGAGTTCAAAGGAGGGGGCCTGACTTTTGCACCTGCCATCCACCAAAGGTGTAGGCAAGTTTGCCATTGATTTGCTCTCCCCATGTCCTAATCATGCAAACTTTATGGTAACTATAATGATTGTATAAAAAATACTGAGGGCTATTCCTACTCAGTTATGTTGGGTTTTTTCAGGAGTTTTTGATTGTAATTCAAAGCTGAAACTTGAACATGTAGGAACGTTTTTCAGGAAAATGCATAACAACTAATTATGACAAATTCTGTAAATTCTTAACGATTTTTGTTCAGGCAGCGGTTTTATGCGAGGTTTACACAGATTTAACTATGAAAATAATCCCCATTAAAAGCTTTTTCTTTCACTGGCTAAACCCAAAAAGATCTAGAAAGAGGATTCACAAACTTGCATTCATATTTTCTAAGGTGCACGTATGAGACTTCAACAGGTGACTATTCACAATATCCTTGCCAAACAATTTGAAAAAGAGTTGAGATGAGCTGTCACACTCACCTTCTCCATTCCTGCCTGTTGGTGCGGGCACATTTTTATACACACGGTGTAGCTTTAGACTGTAATTGTTGCAAAGGGAGTTGTTTTCATGTGTATAAAACAGGTGGAACATGGTAGAGCTATCAGTTTTGCAGCTGTCATCATGGAGCTGGGCTTCTTGTGTATGAGCAGTGTTGCGACACCTTATGAAAGGGGATTAAACTGGGGGAGGGAATGGACAGAGGAGAAGAAATAAAATATTTCAACAGCCCCAAAGGCAGGCAAAAGTAAATCTGTACAATTTACATGAATTGCAGCAGTGTTCTTCAAAATCAAAACATCTAAACCCATGTTGTTCCCACCTACTCTCACTGTGCTGTAATTTCTGATGGAACAATGATGATGATATTTACTGCAAAACTATGTGATTCTCTTACAGTTTCCTTCAACAATCCTTTGTGCTTCATATTTTCTTCTAAATTACAACAGTCCCATGTTATCAATTTCTTAAAGTAGGGATTGTCATTCATTCTTTAGTTTTTTCCTAGTGAGACATGCAGTACATACTTGAATGCAAAAAATAATTGTAATAATGAGAAAATGTCCTGTTGCACGCTCTGCAAAGGTCTCTAGGTACTGAAGAACTTGTATTGAATGATGAATTTTTAAATTTAGCAATGATTTTAACATACAGTAATTCTGAATGCTTGTATTTTATATATATTTATTTACATTTCCTTATGAATCCTGTCTATCTCTGCTGCCCCTGGGAAATATCCTTGAATTACAATATATATAATATCACCACGCATCTGAATGATGGTATGTACAGAATTCAAAACGTGACCACCCAGAAATGGCCAAAAGAACCCCAGCAACAATGGTGCACAGTCAGAACAGGCCACCTGTGCTTGCAGATGTCTCCTGTGAGTCATAGCATATACACTATGAGCTACCAGGTCTTTTTATTACCTGTGAAACTGAAACACCCAAAAATACTTCAGTCCATATAATAATGAATTTTTGAGGCCAGTGTTTTAGAGTTTCTGTTTGCTCACTGTTTTGTCACATATGGGCTAAAGTAGGAACTTTGTAATTCTTGAATATAATACTTATTATTAATTGTAAGTTCATAGTACCCTTAGTTATGACTTTTCTAGTATTGTTTTTATACCTTTTCTGGCAGGCACCTGACAAATGAAAAATAGTAAAGGCAATCTCAATTTCAAGGAAATTGTGGAGTAGATTGTGAAGGCTTATGCAGTTTAAGATTGAGGCAGAAAGAGTGATAATAGATGAACGGAAGGAACAGTATGATGGTAGGAAACATCAGCTTGGGGTCATAGGTTTTTTTGTGGGGGGTTAAGTAGAGCTGTAATGAAGCAAAATAAATGGAAATTAAATTAATTTGGAATGGAAGGAAACAAAGTGGGGCAAGAGAAGATGAAAAGGTGTAGAGTGAATTTGAAAAGAAGAGACTATTAAAGAGGGGGAGACCAAATAGTCAACACAGGGAGTAAAAGTCCAGTCCAAACTGCAGGTAATCTTCTGACCATCATGTAGTCCCAGTGAACCTGTTCCTGCTGTTGCTCTTAAACAGCCTGAGTCTCAATGGTCTGTGATTTTTTTTTTTAAGGTATTTTTTTTATTATTTTTACCGTGTGCTGTTTCCTCAGTTTCAAGTGACAGAGAAGTTTTACCTTTAGACGCTTCAGCTTAAAAGGGATGAGGTGTTGACAGGCTCCTCTTTGTGTGCGGTCCTCTTGTCCTGGTGTTCAGTTGGCTATTTTATCTGGCATGGCAGATGCGAGAGTTGTCTCTTCTCTAGGCTGTGAAGGTGGATGGGGTGTTCCCAGTGCTGGCAGACCTTGGACCTTAAAGGAGGTTACTACTAAAATCTGTATTTTATTGGCAGGCCTGTAGGAAGGATGTGGGAATGGCCAGATGACTTTGCATGATTACTGAGTTAATGAGTTTACAAAGTACTTGAAAGTTGTGTCTGTGGTTTTTATTCCATACATCTATCAAAACGCATTCTATAAAAATGGGGGAAGGAGTTCGAGCTGACAGAAAGACTACAAGACTTTCTTCTTCTAGACATGTTTCCGTAGGAATGGTACTCTGTGGTACAGTGGTTCTTCAGATTTTAACCTTTCATTGTTAGTTCACAGACTATCTCAGCAGAAGGTACAAACCTTGTCCTGAGCATAAAATTATCAGTGTCATCTCCCTGTAGTCGCAGACAAGAAATACAATTGTGGTCTAGTGAGAGAGAGGAAAATGTACTTAATGTAATGTTTCATAGACCTGGTCTGTAACTAGTAACTTTTTTTGTATATGTAAAACTCGTAACTTCTTTATGAAAAAGGATACCATAAAATACCTATGAAAGAACTGAAGTATTTTATGGAAGTAAGGAGGAGTCTGAAGAAAGTAAGGCCTTTTTAGCTAGTTTCAGCAATTTCCTTATTCTGCTATTTATTACTATAGCTTTAAGTCTTACATCACTGCTTATGAGTGATGTTTCACGTGCAGGGACAAAAAGGATGAGAAACTCATTAGTTTGTAACTAGTATCTTCTGGGAGGGTGTCAAAAATGTCTGTCCCTACATCTTCTGTTAACAGTAAGTGAATATCATGAGAAGGCGTCTTCTTGACAGTTGCCTACTTGGTAAATGGTGTAGGTGGTGGACTTTTTCCTGAAGAAAGTCAAAGACTATTCTTGGTCTCTAATGACATATAATAGTAAGTCTTTTGATGTAAGAATGGTTAATATGAAAGGCAAAGGCTGCTATCTTCTCGAATAAAAGTGATCATTTTATCCATTCTCCATTTCCTTTAAGATCTTGGGCCAGTTTGAATGTGAATTCAATGATTCCAAATTTTAAGTCAAACCACATAGCAGATGGTATTAAATACTCTATCATTTAAAAAACCCCTCAGAATTAGTTTTGTTGTAATATTTAGTATTGATATAGTCTGTCTTTCCCAAAAATCTTTCCAAAACTGAAGCTTTAAAGTGGTCCTATTCAAGATCAGCGTGTTTCTCTGAAGCCTCCATCAGACTACTCTCTGGAATCAGCAGTATTGTTTACATACGAATTTGGACAAATTCATCCTCTAAATTGCTGGAAGTCAATGGGCTAGGTTTAATAACTCAGAAAGAGAATCCCAAAGACCTCTCCAAGGGACAATTCTTGACTGCCATGAAGTCAATACGTTTTTTTTTCCATGGAGTTCAGTGCTATCAAAATGTTATATTTTAGGACTATAAATCTGATAAAGAGACTAGGCTTTAAGTGAGGTACTTCCTTTTCACTTGTTTTTGACTTTTAAAAATGTATTATACATACTATGGAAAATCTAGTATCTCTGGGAATTTATTCTCTAATGGACTAGGGAGATCACTGCTTGCCTTGAGGACAGAAGTGACAGCAAGTGAAGGCTACTGCCACACCCTGTGAGTCAGTGGCTTTATCACCACCGTGATTAGTACCACGATATACCTGATATACCACTGCGGTTGGTACCACTTCACTGGGGCAAGGAGGAGCCTTGCTATCTCAGAAGCAGCAGCTCTCATCCCTCCAGGAACTCTGGGAGACGGAAGCAGGAGTGCCTGTCAGGGCAGGGCTGAAACCAGCTGCTTAGGGCATTGTGATCATCCTGTATTTTCAGATCTGCATAGCATCTGTTCCGTGGTTGACATGTGGTCTCTGTCATGACAAATGTATTTCACATAATTTAATGTATTTTGTAACAAAAGTCCATCAATTATTTCTATGTTACAAGCTTCTTAAAAAAAATTACTGCTTTACATTAGCCCTTTCATAACAGGAATAAATGGTCTACTGAGAAAGCACGACTTTCTTGTAACCTTTCTAAAAAGGAAGAATGAACCTTTCTTTTTCAGTCATAGATTCTTCTGCATTTCCATAACATGTAATTACACCATGGAGGAAAGAAAAGAGGAACGCTGCTCCTGCACTATGTCCAATTTCACACTTAAGTACGTGGTCATCATCACATAGAGCTTTTCTGCTGCGGCTTATACAATCAGGAATGTAAGGATTACACAGAGTATATCGTGTACATTGTACTACTTCCTGACAGTCTAAAATATCACAGAGCACAATAGTAGTGCCTCTCTCAGAATGACTGCTGACTTTCTTTTGTCAAACCCATGAAGATAAATCACATAAGCTTCTTAAAGTTGGAATAATAATCTTTGGTGATTAAAACAGCTGATGAAAGCTTTAGAAGTTGGCTTCTTGCCACATACTGATTTCCTGTCATGCCAGGTAATGTTGTTTGGCCAGTTACTGGCAAAGTTTCCTTCTCAGAACTTTGCTTTTGTTGATTCTTTGAAATAACGAGTCTCAACACCTCAAGTTTAATGAACCTATTAGATATGTTCAATCCCTCCTTAGCTGTTAATAGTCCCCTGCAATGTTAAATGTGGTTTTTAAGTGAACAAAATACCAATTTGTTGCAACATTCCTGAAAACAACATAATTCTCCCCAAGGTTTAAAGACCGAACTTCATAGTAAACCTTCATTTTTGTAATACTGCTCATTGTCTATGATGAAGCCCAACAGCATTATTAGTCTCATTCTTATTTCTACAGCGTTATTTTCAGACTCACACTTTGTAAGACGAAGAATAAAAATTAGTATTGACATTAGTGTTGCAGAGTTAACATTGGTAAGCAGTAAGAAAAGGCACACATATTCTTTGTGAATGGATGTAGCTGTATGATTAGGCCCATGGATTTAGCTATAACTGTATACTATAACAAATCTGGACATTTTACATCAATTTCAGAAAAATAGGGGAAAAGGGAGATTTTAAAATGAAACATGAAAAAACATCTTTGGAGTAGCCCTTGTACTACTTAGGTTGATTGCTGTTTATTTTGCCTGGTGCCCCTCATTCTAAATTGTCCAATATAAAAATTATTTTATTTGACAAAAAATTAGTTGTAACAGTTATAAGGCTTTGAAAGCTCGGGAAAAAGCAACCAGGTGATTTCTGACTAGATTTTGAAATTAAACCTAAAATTCTGTTAAAATACTGCTGAGTTAATAGTTTTTGTATTCAAGCCACCTCTCTTGCAAGGAGAATTAATGATATTGAGCTTTATAGAAGGTATCAGTTTCAGAATGGTATCTTTAGATTACTACAGGTAGGTTTCAGAGTTATCATATTAGATGAATAGAGCAATTCACACCTTTCCAAATTTTTTTCATATTCTTTTCAGACTGCAGTGAATGTGCATCTGCCTTCACTATGCTCGTGTTTGGTTTTGTGGGTGTGTTTTTTTTTGTTTTGGCTAGTTGAGGCAGATTTTGTAGGTGCAGAACTGCAAAATGTTTGCTTTGTGGGTCTTGGTTTCCAGCTTTACTAATATGACCAATTTTCTGATGCTAGACTAATTTCTTGAACTCTTTTCTACTAGTTTGTGTCCAGATTTAGCTCTTCTAAAGTTATCTTCCTATTTTTAGAATGTCCTTGTGGCAGAATGCCCCTACTATACTGTGTTATATCATAAAGGTATTTATCTGCTTGCATTCATATTTTTTCTGCCTTTTCTGAACTTTTAAATTCTAATATTCTTTTGGAATTGATCAAAACTGAATACATTCTCTGTCCAGTGGATTTTCTGTGTTTTAATTTCTGTCTCTATCTACATATAGACATTCATTGAAAGCTTCAGTTCTGTAAATTAGACTTCTGCAAGAGCATTTCCTGTGCTTGTACAAATTACTTTGTAATTAGGCTATCATATACAATAATGGCAAGTCAAAATTTGTACCTTATCAGATACAATTGTGTGCATGTGAACACAAGAATACAAAAAAAGATTATCAACAGGGAAATGAATGATAAACAGACTTTACAGGAAATGTATTTCCTAAAGAATTTATTTTATTTGCAGGGATTCTTTTGGGTATTGAGTAAATCAGGACCAAAGGGTGTTACCACTCATATAGAGGAATTATTAGGAAGCTATAAAACCAAAGCTCTGTCCTTCAGCCTGATGTAGTCATCCATTTTCAGATTTCCCCATCGTGACAGCAGAATTAATAGCTTACAGATGGATATGTTTCTCTTTTTAAGAACTACTGCAGAACACCTGAGGGAGAAAGAGTATTTTTTTTTTTTAGCAACTCCTGAAATGAAATTTCATGTAGGTATGATAATACAAGCCACTGAAAGGAACTCTGTTCTTCAATATTTGGACTTCAGCACTAAGATATGTGAGGGTCCTTTTGTGTATTTCAAGCTAGAGTTAAATTAATCTCATTAATCTCATTTTAGAGAGTGGGAATTCAGTAGTCAATACCCTGTAATATAATGCAGTACTCATCATAGTACGAGACCATTTTAGCACAATTCCAAAGCTTTTGCTTCTTATTTTTCTTCAAAATGCAGCTAGGATTTTTAAAATGGACAGACCTTCCAGGTTATATTTGGAATTCTTCTGAGATAAGAATATATGTTCAATCGATGGGCAAATGTGTGTTATTCCTCAACTGAGCCATAAATCCTGAAGTGTGCTGGCAAAATTATACTCCCCTGCAGTGAAATTTTACTGATGCTCTTGTTTCACATTATGAAGAGGTACAGTGATAAACAGCTCTCCTAAGATACAATAAATACACTATCTATCTGCCTTAATACATTTTTAATGATATTTACATGCTTTTAGAGAGTTTGACATCACAGAAGGAGATTTGACTTGGATGATCTTGAGTTTTGGACGCTTTTGTTTTGCTTTCTGGGCCAGGTTATTTCTTGACCTGGACTTTGTTATCGTTTGTAATGAAGTGAATGGAATGATAATGCTCAAAAATCCTGAATAATGCTGACACTTGTGAATTTAACTAGAATTTGGTTAACTAGAATCTGCTATTAAAAATTTGAACCCTTCAGGCTTGGGCCTGTTACGTTGTGCTGTTTACTGGCTAGGTAATCCAAGATGCTGTTGTAGCAACGTAGATAACTGCTATACCCTACACAGCAAGGCAAAGGCAACAGAATCAGAGACTTTGTCTCTTCCACTTGCAAAACCTAACAATAATTCCCCTGCCTTAGAGGAGAATCCAATTGTTAGAGTGGTCTAAATGCTGGGTTGGGGTGTTGCACGGAGGACAAGCTGGCACCTCACTTTCCTATTAAGTGTGGAAGCAAAAGAGCGAGGTTAGTAGATGATGTACCTCTTCCATATGTATGTAAAGTCAACAGCAATGACAGTGTGCATTAGGGACAGAAGAATGAGGTCAGTTGTTACGAAATGCAATAGTGGAAGAAGAAATATAATTAATTTATCTGGTTGTATAGCTGAAATCCTGGCAAAGCTAGGCTAATGCTAAAGAAAAAATACAATTGACTTCATTAGATGCCTGATACTTTCTTGATTTGCTTCTATATATTTCAAATGTAAGCATAAAATTTCTGGGGGTTTTTTTGAAACAAACAATGCAGATTTCACTTTTAGGGAAATCCCTTGTTAATTTTTAATAGCTATGATCTAAGTAAGATTTTTGTTCTGGTTACTAAAAGTGTTTTAGTAAGCAATAAGACATGGGTGTAAAAAGATAGGACGTAACTGAATTTTACAGGTCAGCACTTAAGATTGGCTTAATCGTGGTGTTAAAACCCTACACGTACATCTGTATCTTGAGATATGGCTTCGGCTGGCACATTTCAGGCTGCCATTGAAATTAATTGTCCTGCTGTTCTCTCTAATTTAAGCTGCACAGTTAGTGGATGTCTGAAAACTTTTTTGTTTTGTTATTGCTGTTGCAAGGTTAATTTTCAGATAAATCAGTGAGATGACCTGACACTTATTGCCTGATTGCTATGCACTGTCACACGGACAGCAGCAGGAACACGCATCCATGGGCATTGTGGAGGGCGCCCCACACCTGGTCTGAAAGGAAACTGGCGAAGCTGAACAGGAAGTAATAGCAAAAGTGTTGACATGACTTTGCTTTACAAATACACTAATCTATTTTATGTAAATTCTTATTCAGTACAAATCAGGTTTCAAATCGGGGTTATCCGCTAAAATAAAGGTGATTGCCCATCCTATGTTTTAATTCTCAGACACATAGATTCAGTTTAAGAAGAACTTGTAGGTTGGAGCTTACTTGGTTCATGATAGAGGTTGGAGGCCAGGTGCTTGTTTTTAAGTTAGAGCTACAAATTGAGCAAATCCTTGAATGTTTAAATTCACATTAAGAGCTTTCACCACTGACGTGGTTTTACTTTCAAGGGCATGAAAAATAATAGCAGATCTGACGTTTAGCTACAAATGCTAATGGCAATGCCAGCAATACTAATCTGAGTCTAAAAAGGTTTAAAAGGGCTTTAGTTAATTGAACTGACTGGTTTGTGTTGCTTAGGTTTGAGTGATTCACCATAACACTTCACTGCCACTTATTGTAACTTTGTGCCAACCAGACCCATCTGTTCCATGGTGCACCCTTTAAAATACATCATTTACCAGAAGTAAATCTATTTTACAACTGTCATCTTTCAAGTAACTTATAAAAAGACTATAGGCTGTAATCATTCAACTTTATTATGCTACCAACTTACCAACTTCAGCATTTTAGCTTTAACGGTCTGCCAGGCTACACAAATAGAAGTGTTATAGCATGACAAGAAAAAAGAGAATGCACCGAGAATTTGTACACGCACACCCCCTCCCTGCCTCCTCCCAGAGAGGGATCTACCATCTCTCTGGGCAATCTCACCTCAGTGAGTGTTTCACCACCCTCACTGTAAAAAATATCTTCCTTATATCTAGTCTAAATCTACTCACTTTACCCTCTTTTAGTTTAAAACTATTACCCCTTGTCCTATGGTGACAGGCCCTTGTAAAAAAAACTCTTTCCTTTAGGCCCCCTTTAAGTACTGAAAGGCTGCTATAAGGTTTCCCTGGAGCTTTCTCTTCCACTGGCTGAACAACTCCAAGATGGGGACAAATTTTAGGTTGCCCAGACGGGTGGTAGATGCCCCATCCCTGGAAACGTTCAAGGTCAGGTTGGATGGGGCTCTGAGCAACCTGCTTTAGTTGAAGGTGTCCCTGCTCATTGCAGGGGGGTTGGACCAGATGACCTTTAAAGGTCCCTTCCAACCCAAACTATTACATGATTCCATGACTTAATCTGTGTATGTTTCAGATATTACAGGTAAACTAAGCTCAATTCAGTAAAGCGCTCTGATACTTTATGTAGCTACAAATGCAAACGTTATAAAAATTAATAATAGAGGAGTCTGATATTTTGCAATGGAAACACTAATTAGAAATGAGAGACTGAGACTATAATGTCAAAAAAGTTATGATTTACACTAGTAAAACAAAATTCAAGTGGGATACTGTGATACCAGTCAATGTCACGAGGGATCTAGTATGGGCAGTACATAACGTCTCCTGCCTTGATAACTCCCCTAGTCTGATTCTTCAAGTGATAAAGATCTTTCACTTCCTGGGGCAATGAAATCCTCTAATCTGGCATTGTAGCATTCTGTAGTCAGACATTTTCCCTACTCTTCCATAGAGAAGGTACATTTCTTGGAGCAGGGCTTATGTATTTTTTCATTTTATTTATTTTTTATTTTTATTTTAAATCTACTTTTGTATTGCTCCTAGTATAATGGTTTCTAGGAACTCACAGATGTGATGGTGCTATGGTTTGAGACACCCACACAATACATTGTCGTTTAGACAATTATTCTGTCACTCGATGACCCCTCCCCACCCAGGAAGGGGAATTGGGGAAAAAAAACCAGGGAAACCTGAGGCTGAAATATAAACAGATTTAGTAGAATAAGACTAGATAATTAACATAAATAACACTAAAGAACCAGTATTGATTCCAATATCAATATAAAATACACAAGGGTTATACTCAGCGAACTATATCAGTAGGAAGCCGTGCACTCCCAGCAGCAGACAGCAAATGTTGGACACTGTGAGCGCTATGGCTTCGGGAGAAAGGGAAGGGCTCAGGGGTCCAGCACTTGGGCAAGAAGCTCTCTGGGTTGCAGCCATTAAAGGAGAGAGAGCACCTTGAAACAAACTTTCTCATTTATATTGAATGTATTGGCCAGCTTGGGTCAAGCGCCTGAGTCTTGCTCCTCCTCGTCCCTGAACCTGGCAAGCTCGAAATCACTGAGACCTTGAAACCCACACACCAGAGCTGGCTATAAAGTAAATATTTTCACAAATTCAGACACTAGACTCTTCTAAAAGTGCAGTTTTCCCAAGCGTTAGAAGAGAAATTAGTCCTGTGTTGCTCAAACCAGGACAGATGGTAATTCAAAATTAAGAACACATTGCACATGCATTCTTCCTGCATAAAGTTATTGATATTTTGTCAATAGAGTGTAAGTATTCAATAGTACACATATATTTTCAAAAAAAGGTTGCACTTTTTTTGAAGTAATAATACTCTGCTAGAAGAAAACAGCTGATCACAATCTCAGAAAGCCTGTATGTCAGGTGTTGGCATCACAGAGAAATGAAAGAATTCAGGTTGCATTCTTCACTCTATCAAAGTGTATGAGCCTGGCTCTTGAATGCCGACTGTGCAAGAGGCCTCTGTGAGTAGTAATGATTTTTATCCTGTTTCCTTTTAAGTTTCTGTCTATCAGTGCTGACTTACAGTATCTGTTCACATGCTCTGGATCTTGTTTGCTGACACACTATGAGGCTGAATACAATGCACCTGCCCTTTTGGCTTCAGAAGCCACATTAAAAAAGGGAGGAAGATGAAAAAGATGTCACAATGACTTACTAACATTTCTATCTGAATCGTAATAAATCATAGTTGATGTATTTTGGTTTTTTGAGTGTTCTTATTATCCACTAATATTTGAATGAGAAAAGGAGGAGGAGACCGCAATGGACAGTATGTGTAGGGTTTCTCCTGTGCGGTGGTTTGACGCTTGCAGTCCTTTAAGGCTGTGAGGGTTTCAGTATATGAGTCAAGGCTTTGTGAAAAATTTTCAGCGTACAAGCCCTCTATTAGAAGCCTGTATACTTCAAAACTTGTGTATTATTTCCCCTGTTTTGCCTATGACAGCAAGAGCATGGATTGACTCTCTTACTTGCTTCAAGCTGCACATGGCACAGAGGAAGCCAGAATTACGGTTACCTGCTTGAGAACTGACCTGTTCATAGTGGGAAATATAAATTGGCTTCTTACACCTGTTACCTTTCCCTACACATTTTAAAGGTATCTAGGCAGAAAATATGAGAGTCCAGTCTTGTTTCCATCCCTTCACATTGTGATGGAGCCCTTACTCTTACCCCTAGGGACATGTGGTGGATGGCAATTGAAGCAAAACACAGACTGGTAAAGTAGCTTAATAGGGATGACTTGTGTAGAGAGGGACAGAATTATTTGAAAACTGTCTTCTAGAGGATGATGCTTGGAGTAAGTAATTGCTTTGACTTCTAAGTCAGATTTCATGCTGATTTCATTGTCCTCGGCTCGGTTATATTTAAAAACTCACATGATTTCTTCTCATGTTTAGTTGATGGACCAAAGTAGGGATTGCTCAGCAACTTCTTACTGGGCCTTGTGGCAGTAAGGAGATTTGAGAATTTTTCATGCTGGCACAGCAAATTCAGCACATTAGATGCAAACGGGTTTGAAATTACAGCCATTCCACTTAGAAGGGAAACCTTTTAGCATACAGGCTGTGAAATGGATCCTTCCTGTTGCACAATTTCTTCAGCAAGAAATAGTTAAATGTTTCTGCTGCACCGGCTCTGAGGCTCCTGAAAAAGGGCATCTCACAGTGTTTCTGTCTGTATCCAACACGGGGAACCGAGGCCAGCTGTCCAATCTTTCCGTCATCACTACCATCACTCACATTCTGAGATGAAACAAAACTAGAACAACGAAGAAGAAGTATAAAAGACTTGAACTGCATTTGAGACTTATGTCAAAAATGTTTCAGTCCTCAGGTAATTTGCTCAGTTCTGGCTCCTTTCGTATTTACTTCAAAGCTTCAGTGAAAATGAAAGGATAGAAAATGGCATTTAGGTTTGCAGATAGCTGTAGTCACATTCTTGTGACTCGATCTTGCCTTGTTGAAGGGTGTCTTCCCCTTAAAAGTCAGGAGCTGTCTACACATCTTGAGGAAATGTCTTACAACAGACCTAGTAAGTTGTGGGATTTATATCTGTTTTCCTATGATATACTGCACTGCAAATTAATATAAATCGATACATTAAATTGGTTAAAGTAAAAAAGCCTAAAAGTAGCATCTGCTTGTATTAGAAAATAATTTTTTTGATCAAATAAAAATCACACACAAACTTAAAGTCAACAAAAATATGATGTCATTTGCAGGATGCATCAAATAAAGTTTCATGTTTCCTATGCGTCAGTAATGTCAGTTTGCACCAGCAATCTAATATAACATACTACAGCCCTGTTCTAAGCCTGTAGTTAATTTTAAAAAGAGTAATTGAGTTGCAGTATTCTGACATGAGATCACAAATGTGAAATGCAGAAAAAGACAACCCAAAGTCTTTTACATCTTTTACTGTTAGTGTGGGGTAACTCTTATGGGGACCCCTGCCTTGCTCAGTACAGGATAGACATCTTTGTTTCACCTCCTCAGTCTCACTTTTTGTTTGTCTCCATTTCATAGTCAGCAAGAATGGACACTTGGCTGATTCAGTGCTACTTTGTTTTATATAAACTGGTTTATTTAGCTCTCGCATAGCTTTCTGGTACTGCCTGTAGTGGCTGGATGCTAACAAGTGTGTGCTACAGATGACCAAAATGATTTCTCTGGTCTTATAAAATGGCAAAGTGTGAGTGAATTTTCACTGAGATGACTAGAGAGAGTTGCATGACATAAAGGGGTCTTCCATACATGTTTGTAGTGCCTGTGTCAAAGTCCAGAGGTGACAGAATACCTGAACAAAACGTCATATGTGAGATACATATATCTTTAAGACTGGAGAAAAGCATGTAAATGCATACGTGTACATGGAGGGGGCCGAGGGGAAGAGAAGACAAAGAAAGCATTGTTATATTATCACAGTTGAATGGCTTTAACTGATGTAGCTGAAGTTTTATGGAAGTACCCATCCTGAGGCAGGCACAGGTGGCATTTGCTCAAATGTTTTAAGGGACATAAAATGGCGAATAGAATTTAATTGTTACTACATGTCACTATTTGATGTAAATTTTTTTGGGAACTTCCAAAGAATCAGATGGTGGCCAAGTATTGAGTTGAATAAGGCAATGCCAAATATTTTGAAAATCCCAGTTTAACTTAAAAGCTTACTTCATGCTCAAGAATGGCTGCCTGTACTTTATAGCTTAGTTTAAAAGGGAAATAGAGAAAAGTTGAACTATTGCATAAAATATTGCCAATACTTCACCTGATTTATCAGATCAATAAATGGTTATCAATCTTACTTTAATCAGTAACTTCAGCTGTAAGGTGATGCACAGGGATTGTTTTTAGTATAAAATTTGCATTGTACTTGGTACTGGGGGGGTCTGGTAGTTTTGGGCTCTGAGAGATTTGGTATTTACCATTACTATAAATTACAGAGCTTGTTTCTTGTGTGATCGATATTGCTCACCACCAGAAGTGCAGAATGGCTAGAAAACACTTGCTGAATCTCACTCTAGGAGATAAAATGTACTAGACTCTATATTTATTTGTTTCAGGTCTCCTAACTCTCTTGAATTTTGCTTCTGTTACTAGTTCACAGTCAAAATGTTACATGTCTCTCCAATTAATGATGGTGATGTTCATGGTTTTTGCTAGGAGAAATAAGTGTGGAGATGGAAGTTTCTTTCTTTTACTGTTGTCTGCCGTGGATTTGTGAAGGGACTTCCCCATGTCCCTTTCAGCCCTGACAATATCAGTTTCCAGGATGAATGGTCTCACAACCTGTGAACTGTATCCAAGACAGTATTTCTTCTTGACCCTTCCTGTAGTGTTAAACTAAAATACTTTTTAGAAGAGTAGCGGTTTTGTTGTATGCTTACATCAAGTGGCAGATGGTGTACATGCTTTTTAAGTAATATAATTTTCATGCTTCACTACGGCACAGAAGTCAATTACTCCACACCATCTCTGAGTTACAGCATTTAGTTGGTTGACAAAATATTCTGACAGAAGAGAAAGAGCAAGGCTCCCATTTTTGGGCAGAGTCCTCAGAAACTAGGAGGTTACATGGTATGGAACATAACACGTTCATTGAACCAAATTAAAGTTTGGAGCAGAATGTCTGCTGATTATGGGGAAAGTCATCATGATTTTGTTGGTGTTAGCTCCAGAGTTTCCCTAGACAGGACACATCCCTAGTGTCAGTGACTCCTTGTATTAGAAGTAGTTAAACTGTTCCTTTTTGCTGTTGAAATGGGCAAAATCTGAGTATTGATTTTACTCTGTCTACAGTTGGAGCTATTGGAGCCTTTTGCTGTAATTTACTTTCTGTATCCTTGACTCTTAACCTGTATTTATGCTACATCGGTTTAGGCACTTAACTGAGTCCTAGAAGCCTGTTTGTCCTGAGCTTCCTTTTGCTATTCCATCATTAGAGAAAGGTGNCCCAGTGTCTGTGTAAGTCACATTTTAATCAACTGGACATCTCTTACGGGCTTCAGTGAAAACAGCATCAGGACCCCTGCATACCTAGATTACCAGCTTTAAGAAAGCAGGAATTGACAGGGTATTTTACACTTCACGGTGAAAAATCAAGGACAGCGACTTAATTTGTGCAAACACCTTGTCCCTCCTTAATATGACAGTACGCATGTGCATACAAATGGAAATTTTTCTCTATTAGAATTGAACAGTTCTTGCTAACTTTGACACAGTAATATTTTATTTAAGAAACAGTCTAAATGCCCCTTCTCGTCAAGATAAATAGTTGAGTGATGTGAGCTGCAGGGGCTGCTTTTCCAGGGAATCACTCAGTTAGCATTTATACGACAACCTGCATCCTTTGTATCCATCACTTTGAACCGAATGCAAAATGAAACTGTCTCACCCTTGGACCGAGGTAGACAGTTTTTTCTCTTTTACCATCCCTAAGACAAATTAGGAATGTAGGAAACCTTTCACTCGGAACAAAACGATGATTATAGCAGGTAACAGGACCTCACATTAATCAGTGCTTTCAAAGAAAAGGCCTCGACCTGTGCCCTTTGTCTAGCCTACTGGTAGGTACGTTTTTTTCCCAGTTTCTTTCAGTGTCAGGGCATTCTCTTTCTGTGTAATACATTCTCTTGGAAAATGTTTCTCTTTTCAGGCAGTCCTTCTGCATTGATCAAAACCCCTCCAGAAAGCCACTGTAGAAATCTGAACTTATAATGATGTTCTTTTATATTTTCTTACAATGAACAATGGCTCTCTCAATACTAATGGCAACAGTACATAGATAGAGGCAACAGTGCAAAGAGTTGGGGGGAAATAGCCATTATTTGCAAGACTTGCTGTTTCATGTCCTGAAAAAAAAAAAATCCTGTCTTCTGCAGCCAAATCTTTACTACCTCTTGTTGAAAACATTCAAGGCCTTTGCAAACCAATGCTGAGATGAGGAAAGATAAGAGTGGATTAACATTTTTCTTCTTTTTGGAAGAAAACATTACTGACAATTAGATGGCAAACGATCTTAGTTCTCCATCCCTCCTGAATAAAAAGAAAGAGAAAACATTCTGCTTGATACCTCTTTTTTGTTTGCTGGCCTTGACCTTTAAATCAATTATCCCCCAAACATCAAGCTCGAGAGTAAATGAATGGAACTGAATGTGGCTCCACTGAATAAAAGACTCCCTCTACTGCTCGAAATACAGATCGCCAGCTGAAACAAAATGCGCGTTTACAATGGGGGCACAAAACATAGGGCAAATATGTCACTGCTTTGTCAGTCTGGTCAGATTTTTCTCATCGTTGAAGTCTGGTTTTTTTAATTAATGTATTTAAAGTATGAGGAATGCAGAGTGAAGGAAAAAGTGTTAGACAAATGATGCAATGACGTCCTTTATCAAACATTTAGAAACAAGACTGCCGATAAGCTTGTCTGTTTTCCTTAGCGTTCATGAATGCTAGCAGGGAACAGACTTCAGTTCCACAGGGAAAAGAACATTTTACTAGGAAGACAAAGAAGCATTACAAGTGATTTCATTGATGAGTAAAAAGGGTGCAATGGCTTAGAAAGTACAACCAGAAAACAGACTGCTGAAGAAGGTGTGGAAAACTTTGAGTTCCAGAAAGGAACTTTAAATCTAGCCCTGGAGTGAGACACCCAAACTTCCTTCACTGGCTGTACATTTAAATTCTGTCATTTCCATTTTTCAAGTATTTTTACTGCATTGGAAGGTATGACAGATATTCTCAGAACTGGGAGTCAGTAGAGGGAGATTATTATTTTCATCATATTACTTCAGTCGATGGATATATCATTGCTGCATTTTAAATTTTAAGCTTGCTTGTGGAATAACAAACATGACAAATCAATTCTGCCTTTATACCAAGATGAATATTAAAATGTATATTTGGCTCTAATATTTTTTGTTGCTTCAGTACTTTGTCTCTTTAGAGCTACAAAAAAGCAGTTCTTGGAATGTGTACAAATTTTTAGGCAATTTTAATAAAGATAGAGATAGTAGATAAAAGAAGATAATAAATAATTGTTCATTAGCTAAGTAAAACCTAATGGGGTGGTTGCTGATGTTGATATTTTGTATTCCACAGCATAAGTAAAGGCAATAGCCGAACTCCAAGCAACTGACAGTATTGGCAATTTAAACCTTCTGAAGCTGTTCACAAGGTTCAAGTGCCACAGTGGAACGTGAGGCCAAAGTGAGCAGGAGGGTAAACATACATCAGGCTTGTACAGATGGAAAACCACAGATGGAATAGTTCAAGAAAATCAGCTGATGCTGCTGTTCTGGCAGGAAGGTCTACTTCAGAAGGGGGGAGCCAGCTAAGTGGTCAGATTTCTCAGTATTTCGGACATTGTGCCTCTTCTTAGCAGATCAGGTGTTCCCCACAAAAAATCCTTGACTCCTCGTTGCAGGCAAGCCTAGTCTTGACTTGGGGAATTTCACTTGATTTAGCTATTGTTAATTAACATAAACTTTTAATTAATGATTCAGGTATCGAAGAAAAAAAAAAGTAGATGTAAACAACTGAATGAACACTTAAGGAACCCCCTTTCGTCCACCTTTCCCAGACTCAGCTTCAGTCCAACACCTCTCCTTTGCCTTCATAGACTCTCAACTCCTTGTTTTCACAGCACGTAACACTCGGTCTGTCCCAGTCTCTCACTGGTGAAGTGACGGGCAGTGCAGGAAGCTGGCGTCAGTGTGTAAATGTTTCTTTCTGCTGCTCCTTGCTTTTTAAGCATTTTCATCTGCTCTGGCATGGGTCGCCTGTAGGCAGCAGTCCCTGGGGGGATGTCTCTGCCCTGGTACACGTTGCCCATGAGCTGCATTTCCTCAGATACATCCTTCCTTTGCCATGGAGCAGCTCCTTCCAACAGCATGTCTCCATGTGTGTCCCCCACAATGTCTCCTTCCATGTATCTCCTTTGTTTCTCCTCCTCTTCCCCCCTGCCCCCCCCAATGTCTCCTTCCATGTATCTCCTTTGTTTCTCCTCCTCTTCCCCCCTGCCCCCCCCAATGTCTCCTTCCATGTATCTCCTTTGTTTCTCCTCCTCTTCCCCCCTGCCCCCCCCAATTCTCTAAACACATCTCTTCATTCATCTCCTCACATATGTCCTCTTGTTCTCCTCCTACGTGTCTCTTGCCCTTGTGGCTTACACTTGGGTAAGTTCGAGCACCATGTGCTCCCCAAACAGAAGTTTTGGTGCACAGTATGTTGTTTCCATCTGCTCCAGAGCTGCCGGCAGACAGTGAGACCAGCACTGGGCAGGTCATGGCCTCCTCCCACACAGGGAGCTCTGCAGCTCCTTGCTGTCTAAATGCTGCTGGATATGGTCAACACACTCTGGGGTTAGAATTTCCTGGGTGGGTACATTATTTTCAGCATGGCAAAGAAGGAACAAGGTTTCAAGGACTAACGATAATGGTATGTTTTATGCATTTAGATGTATATAGAGGTAACTGTCCTCAGATCTAGTAGCTCGTAGTACAACCCAATGTATTAAAATATCTTAAGAAATTGCTTTGCACAACAGTTTAGTTATTCTTAACTACGGTAAGAAAGCATATTTTGACTATTTTGAGCTTTTACAGTTTGCACCTTTGGGTTCTGTTTGGCTGCATGCAAAAGAAATAGACTTACCGGAAAGCTAAGATTCTGATGCAATTCCAGAAAAAGTATAAAATTGTCCTAATTATGGAAAAAGCATTTTGAAACGTGGCAATGGTCAGTATCATTTAAAATATTTCTTGCTTCCTGACTCACTTATTTATATTCTCTTTCATTCTTTTAAAGAATCTACCAGACAAAACTGTTTTGTACTATTCTGAATTTAAGACTCTCCTTTTTTTCTTCAAAAGCACCTTTAAAAATTACTTTCTGGTTATTTACAGGCTAAACCTTGAATTAATGTGTTGTCCTCAATATTCCCCACACAAACCCCTAAGTGGCCTTTTGGGGAAACTTCTCCATACGTACCCACCCTTCTTTTCTCCCAGAACTCACAATCCCTTCTTATTCCATTTGCTTCTCCTGCTCGATTACTTTTTATTGCTGTTATTCCTCCTCCAGATCTTGCTGCCAGTGGTCCTGCTCTTCCTGCCATCTGCCCATTTCTTTTGCGTTCATATACAGAAGAATTAAAATGACTGCATGTACACGTAGCAAGGGGTCTTGTATATAAAGGATTTGAGAGAGAAACATGTAATTCCCTTCAATGCAAAGTTGGCTGTCTTCAGAAGTCTTTGTTGGCTTCCGTTGGCTTTCTGTTTTTATGAAATATGATTTAGGAAAAAAAGCACAAAAAGTAAGAAGGCACTTCAAACTGAGGCCATGCTCAGATAGCCTTCTGTTCAGGTTCTCAATATCTGCAAAGTTCTGCATTTGTAAGGGGAAATCTGAAGGCAGCGGTGGGTTGCGGATCAGTGCAAAGGGAAAAGGACTCTTGAGTGGAGAGGAATTGCTTGAATTGCAAACCTTGCACAGATATATTTAGTATTTCCAGTGGCAAGACATGGACTAGCTGAATTGCTAAATCAGCAGTTCAGTTGCTGCCTTATGGTAAAATGAATTTAGCATAAGCATATTTAGCAAATTGCTGATTTAACATTTAGCAGGCCATAAGGTAAATAATGTGACAACACTGTAGTTGAGACGGCTACAGAGCAAGCACAAAGCGAGCACTTACCTCTGGGTCAGTTTTGGGACTGACTCACCAGGAATACTGAACCGTCAGCCTGGACAGAGCGCAAGAGTACAAAAGGCCACAGATCATGGTGATTTGAAAGGGCAAAAAGGCATCTCAAAGATTAAGAGGTGAGACCAGCAGATGAGGACCAACATTGAAGACCTTGGAGTCTGAGCATCAACTGCTACAGAGGCACACACTGTTTTCCTGGCCACCTTGCCAAATCAGGGGGAATGTCTCTGCAACCTTGTGCTGTGAGTGTGAACTCCAAAGACCAACAGAAGGGTCTTATCTCTTTTGTTTTACTTCAAATTAAATGAGTCAATTTCAGGTAAATTAGTTTTCCAGGACAAAGTTATGCAGGATGCAATAATGAAAACTGATGTCAATTTTAGCCTTGAATCATGCAGTTGAATAATAATCCGTAAGCATAATACTGGATGATGAATTCACATTTACAGAGAAGGCTGACTTTCCAATGCTCTAATCTTTCAACCTTTTTTATCTGCAAAATAACAAGGCTAAATGAGAATAAAAATGCAAGTGTTATGATCTCCACTTTGATGAACCATTACATTTATTAAGCATATTTTTTGATGTCAGAGCAAAACAACATAGCACAATAATTGCTCTGATTTTCCTCTGATTTTTCCTGTATGTCTTTAATGCCTTTTCATTTTTTCGTAGGCAGTTAGTATGATTTCTTCTTTATGCATTTGATAAGTTATCTTGTCAGTATTCTTTTAGAAAAATCTTTATGAACATGAACAAATGCAAGAATGATAAGCTGACAAAGATTTTTTTTTTTAATTTTTATCATCCTCCACCTGCCCTGCTATTGAGAAATTTCATGGACTAGAGAAATTTCTTTCTGATGATTTTATAGATTCCCCACTTAACATAACAGCTTCTCAGATTCTTACTTTCTGCAGTGAGAGGAAACAGTAGAGGAAGACATTCCTTCCGTAAAAATCTGTGAAGAAAATAGTATCATAACTGGGCACATGCCATGAATCAGAATCCAAATGTAAATATTCTTCAGATTACAGGCATGCTTGAGTTAAAGATTTTGAAATGAACCAATCTCGTACTAAGTTATCTTTTCCTTGGAGCTGTATTTATACACTTCCACATACCTGCCTGTAGACATTGTTTGCATTTTGCAGGTGAAATGTAAATCTGTGGAGTCCGTCAGACTATCCTGCGAGCTGCGATTTGTCTGAATTTCCATTACTGCAACCGCATCTGTTTGGATTTTCAGTTTACATCAATTCCTGTAACTGATCTGGGAAGAAGCAAAGTCAAAGTATAATTTTCCTCAGAAGTAGTTAATAAGGAACTGTTAGGGGGAGTCAATAGCTGCTGTTGCCTGCCAGGCTTGGCATCAAGGACAAGTGCTTGGGGAATAAAACAAACAAATTTGTGTCTCCTAGGACTCTTAGCGTCTCTGACTAAACGGGTCCTTCTGTAGCTATGCAGACTTAAGATTTTCCCTTGTTTATATGTACTCTTTTGAAATGTCTTTAACATTCTGGGAAAGGATGCACCTTAAGTAGCATGTTCCTGAAAAGTATGAGAACCTTGGAAAATTTTGCTTACATTTATTTTATATTTTAAAATAAAAAGAATGACTAGGGAGAAAATGGTACATCTGTAAGTCAAGTCATCAGATTTTAAGGAGTAAGCTTGTTATTTGCAGTGTAACTGGATATTAAAGCTATAGATTTTAAATTTAGGTCAGTAAAACTTAGCTATTGTATTGGTTTTATGTGCTTTGGAACAAAGTGTGAATCCAACAGGGTCTCATGTGGCCATCATATCAGCTGGCTTCCCATTGCCGTTACTCTTTTACTAGAAGGAATCGAGTTTCTCGTTCATGGGAAGAAAAATATTCCTTCCAGTAGCTGTTTTTAGTTAAAACACCTTTTTTTTCTATACAGACACAAATGGTAGAGAAAAACATAGCTATGGTTAGGAAATGCCATTTCCACAAAACCTAAAGGATGCCTTACTGACAAAGTAATGAGAGGTTTTTTGTCTCTGAGACTGTATTTTTCTTCATAAATATATTTGTGCTATCTTGATGGACTGTGACTGCATTAGATGAAAGATCAAGATGAGCAGCATTTAAACTTCTCAGTTTTATTTAGGGACATAAGTCTGAAAAACTTTTATTCTGGTCATACTTTTAAAACCCTGGCGGATGCAGTTCTTTTAACGTTCTCATTTGACTTGACCCTACACAGTGACACAGGATAATCTGATATGACTAATGGGAATTATTCTGTAGGTATAACTGTTTCCAAGAAAGTCTGTGTAGTTAAAAACTTTCCTATAAAATCTATAAGGTATTTTATGTAAGTATCTTAGGAAATGGCTTGTCAACATGAAGTGCAAAATGTTCTTTGCTCCAAAGTGGTTTGGCTGTGAATTTTCAATGTTACTAAGAAAAGAGTTTAAAAAAACAGCCACATCTAAACAGAATAGGAAACTAAAGCAGAGAAATGTGGGGTTTTCACATTTGCTAATGTGTGCCATTTAAACTCTGGAGAATATGTATCTAGTTTGCTGGCTAGAACTGTCCTATGGGATAATAGAACGATGGCTGCGAACTGACCAACCTGCACGGCTGAACGTGCTGTGGGTATGGGCTTGTCCTCATCTTGCTCATTGTAGGGTTATCAAATCTAAAGTCATCTGCAGTGGGTCTTTACCAAGTTCTCTGCTGACTGTAATAATAAGTAATATGAAGCCAAAAGAGCAGGTCTAATGCTTTGCCATGGTCAGTTCATTTAAACAACAGGTCTTTCAATATTTCTGTCTTACTTTCTGACAGCTAAAACGTTCTACTTCTTTTTGCTTTATAATTCTTTTCTGTAGTCACTTCCCTTCGAGTTTAGTAATTACTATTTCCAGCAGCTTTACGATACTAGTAAGACCACAACTACTACATACTTGCATTTAAAGCCAAAACAGGAGTCTGTGGAAAGTCTACATTTTCTCCATTAGGGGGTATCCTTGCTCTATCTTCTTCTGAAGGTTTTCATTTCTCCCAAAGCACTTTTAAGTTATTTTTCTCCTTAAGAAATGCTGAGGTCTGTAGTTCTGTTTCTGAAATCTCTGTTTAAAGTAGTGGTCAGATCAGTGATGTTTTGAGTTTAAAAATTCAGCATGTGCAAGAGGAAGACTGTTGTCTGTTGATCCACGCAGAGCATATAGTTCTTGTTTTCTTCTGTACATGATTAGATGTTGCATGAAAAGCAGAGTTCTTGCACAGAAACATCAAACAGTAATGACTAGATCAACAGACTCCTCTCAGAATCTTTCACTTTTTGAGGGAGTCGACACAGTGAAGAGTTCAGTGGCAGCTACCGTAAAAGTTCTTTCTTCCACAAGCTTTCATTTTTAGACGAACCTGGTCCCATCACTTGAGCTGTTCAAATATTCTGCAAGCAAAGCAATATTCATACAGAGCTGATTTGCTTAGCCTATTTGAAAAATATAATCATTTCTGAGAAGCCCGTTCAAAATCAGTGTGATGGTGTTGAATCTTAGAAGGATACCAGAATTTAGCGTTGACTAAAGATTTTAACCTTCTGAAAATCTGAAATCATAGAAAAGAACTGGGGTAAAATGAGTACTTTTGGATAACTGTAAGGTTTTCTTTTTTGTTCCAAACAGCAAAAGACCATTCACTGTTTCGTGCTGTATTCTTCGGGTAGTTTTGTGTTATGGGAATTGTGAAACCTTTACAGTGCACATTGTGTTGTTTTTTATGAGTTTGGGGAGATATGTGAGAGTGAAATAAGTCTGTTGAGAGTTAAATAAGTCTGTTGAGAGCCAAGTTGGTTTTGTGAGGAGAGAGTGAGAAAAAAAGGAAGAACACCAGTGGTGGAGATGATTTCACCTTTGGAAGGTAAGTGCTGTTTTTTGGGGAGTCTTTCATCTTCCTCAAATACAAATCTACTACCTTGCTTCTATTGGGGGGGAAAAAAAAAAAAAAAAGGTGAGATGAGAGTAAAAGGAAGGAGAATAGAAATAGAATATAGTTATTTCTTACAGTGCAAGGAAATGAAGTAATAGTTTTTCTGGTGGCAGGACATGTGGTCAGAACGAATTCATGGTGGCCTTAATGGTTACTATAGCACTGTCAGACAAACAACAAAGTAATAGTAATACCTCTGTAATGTCTATCTATAGTCAGTGTCACCACAGAGCCACAGTGCCTGCACTTGAGGCTGAAAGGAGCAGAAAGAACGCAAAGAAAAGCAAAGCTCCTAAACACACATTCTCCTTTAATCAAAACAGTGAATTGGAGTCTTAATGCTGGATTTGGCAGTACCCTGAAAAAATGCCACAAGAAGCTGGTACTGCCCTTTAGCATCCCCTTCAGGTTTAATCTAAACTATGCAATTTTCACTTTAGGAGAATCCACCTGCAATAAATGATATTCATCACAGGCTCATTCAAGGGCAAAATGTTACACAAAATCACAGAATGTTAAGGGTTGGAAGTGACCTTTAGAGATCATCTGGTCCAACCCCCCTGCCAGAGCAGGTTCATCTACAGCAGGTTGCACAGGATGGTGTCCAGGCAGGTTTGGAATGTCTCCAGAGTCAGAGACTCCACCACCTCTCTGGGCAGCCTGTGCCAGTGCTCTGCCACCCTCAAAGGAAAGAAGTTCCTCCTCATGTTGAGCTGGAACTTCCTATACTTGAGTATATACCCATTGCCCCTTGTCCTATCGCTGGGTACCACTGAAAAAAGACTGGCCCCCTCCCTTTAAGTATTTGTAAGCCTTGATGAGATTCCCCCCTCAGCCTTCTCTTCTCAGCCTTTCCTCATAAGAAAGATGCTCCAGCCCCCTAATCATCTTTGTGGCCCTTCGCTGCACCCTCTCCAGCAGTTCCCTGTCCTTCTTAAACTGGGGAGCCCAGAACTGGACACAGGACTCCAGATGCGGCCTCACCAGGGCAGAGTAGAGGAGGAGGATGACCTTCCTCGACCTGCTGGCCACGGTCTTCTCGATGCGCCCCAGGATGCCATTGGCCTTCTTGGCCACAAGGGCACACTGCTGGCTCATGGGCATCCTGTTGTCCACACAGTCTCCCAGGTCCCTGTCTGCAGAGCTGCTTTCCAGCAGGTCACCCCCAACCTGTACTGGTGCATGGGGTTATTCCTCCCCAGGTGCAGGACCCTACACTTGCTTTTGTTGAATTTCATACGGTTTCTCTCCAGCCTGTCCAGGTCATACTGAATGGCAGCTTGGCCTTCCAGTGTGTCAGCCACCCCTCCCAGCTTCGTGTCATCAGCAAACTTGCTGATGGTGCACTCCATCCCTTCATCCAGGTCATTGATGAATACATTGAACAGGACTGGTCCCAGCACTGACCCCTGAGGAACACCACTAGTTACAGGCCTCCACCTCGACTCTGCCCCACTGATCACAACCCTCTGAGACCTACCTGCTTACCAGTTTTCGATCCACCCCACTGTCCTTTCATCTAACCCACACTTCCTAAGCTTGCCTATGAGGATCCTGTGGGAGATGGTGTCAAAAGCCTTGCTGAAGTCTAGGTAGACAGCATCCACTGCTCTCCCTTCATCTATCCGTCCAGTCACACCATTGTAGAAAGCTATCAGTTTAGTCATGCATGACTTCCCCTTGGTGAATCCATGTTGACTACTTCTGATAACCTTCTTTTCCTCCAGATGCTTTGAGATGATGCCCAGACCAAGCTGTTCCATCGTCTTTCCAGGGATGGAGGTGAGACTGACTGGTCTGTAGTTTCCTGGATCCTCCTCCTTGCCCTTTTTTAAGACTGGAGTGACCAAATGTTACCATTTGTGGTATTTAATCTCGGCTGAAACTGAAATGGTTGTAGGAGCTGTTGAGGAATCTGAAAGGCTAAAGTGAGAGTTAACCCAGTGATGCCAAGGAGGATTTCAGAATATTGCAAATAGACAAAGAAGTGATGTGATATAAAAAATAATCTTCAGGAGAGTTCTGAATTTTAAAATGTGCATTAAGACCATGCTTGCAACAATTCAGATGGACCAGAAGAATTAAACAATAGTAACAACATAGCCTTAAGAATGAGCAGCTTTGTCAAGCTGGTAGTTCTCTAAAGATAGCAGTACTAGCACTCAGGGCCCTATAGATTTTATTTTTTTTTATTTCCCCTCAGGCAGCAACAATTTGCAAAACTACAAAAGACAAACAAAATCAAAGTCTTCTGTTCATCTTGCCAGTTGAGTACAAGTAGTTTCCGATAAAATAGGAACTCACCATACCTGTGCCTTTGCAGAAGTCAAGTTATCCTCAAAGAATAACAGGTAATAGCAATATAGTAGTATTGCACCAGACAATGATTTAATTAGCTAACGTCATCTTATGTGGAAAACTGGGGTATGTGTGGCTGAGACAACAAATGGGTCAAAGTCTGAAGTAAATTCTTCAGTAGCTTCTCTTTTGTAGCTCTTTATCTGCTGTATACTTGTGTATTTTGCATGAGTTTTATATACTAAGTGCAAAAAGAATATCTGCATTTTGGGCTGTTATTTTATTTTCTTGTTCCAATAACTGCATTTAGTTTTGTTTAGACATCATACGGTGGTGGCTTAATGTAACAGACTAAAGAAAACACATTGCAAAACAAATTATACCAGTGGATTTCACATTCTCCATTGTTCAGGGTATAAAATCAGAAGAATAAACATTCCCTTTATGTGAAAGATGCATGGGATAATTCTCAACCAGGATATTTTTTTGAATGATACGATCATTTAAATGACAAAGGAATTTTTTATACTCAAACCGACCTAACATACAGCTTATTATGTGATTATAGAAGAACACATAATTGTATAATACGCTTAAAAGAAGTGACATGAAATGTGCATGGAAATCATCAACAGAGGATGACATTCAAACATCACACTGAAGCCCTGCAGAGTATAAAAATGGTCTACATTAGATTAGATTTTACCTTTACAAGAAATTGTAGGAATTCACGAATCTGTACTTCTTTACAGCTTATTCAAGTGCTTACACTTGTATGCTATGTCTTGGAATAGCTTTTAAAAAGATTACATAGGACACAATTACAATTAAGGAACAGTGGAAAAAACTGACCATCCAAAAATGGACTTGACAATTAATTCTGGTGCTGGTGTCTTCAATGTACTGACTTTTACGTAAGAGAGATAAGTTGTAGATTGAGGAGCTAGAAATGTGATTCACAGAGCTAAAACATTTCCCAGATAAGTACAAGAAAACCTTTTCAGAGAGTTGTGTTATTTGTTGTGTTGGTAAGGACTGAGGACTTCTGGCTGCTGGGGGAGGACCCAATTAACACATATAGACAAGCAATTCTTGCTGACCTTGCTTCCAGGTATCAGATGCTCCTTTTTCATCTTCCATTTTCAGCATGACTTCTGCCATTCTCTGAGTGATATTTTTAATACGGAAATAATAAAAGGAGCAGGAGGAGTCTGACCGCACCAGAAGCTGTGGCCAGAGGCAGGAAGGAAACGTGAAGGAAGCTATAGCAGCTTCAAATTGAGAATAGGGTCTGGCAGCAGATAAGAGGCATTCGTAGCGAGAGGAGTTCAGTGCAGAGGTGAGCAGACGAGAGTTTATTGGAAATGTAGGAGTACCTAACAGAGCGACTGAGCTTTTGTTTGGTCCGGGGGAATTCATTGGAGGTGATGGCAGAAAGTAAAGGTGAGGAAAAAGTGAGGGCCAAGTATCCTGCACAAGAAAAAAGCCACAGTCTATTAATTTTTTTAGATAGTCAGACATCTTTGCTTTCAAAACAGAAACAGGAAGCTATATGTAAAGACAATAATACTGTTGTGAACTCTAAAAGCTGTAAGAGAAAGAGCTAGAAGATTTGTGACACTTATGTCTTCAAATAGGAGATCCTGACCACTGAGAAAACAGCAATGCCATTAGAAATAATGTAACAAGAAAATTATGTGGACACGGGTATGATTTTAAAAAAAGCCAAAAAACTTTGACTACATTGGGGCATAGTGATGCTTCAAGAGTTATATGCTAAGTCTTGGCTGTATTATAAGCTATGTGACCTTGGAGTTTTTACACTTCTATAATGGAGTCTGCATTAATTTTTTAAATTGGTATAGAGAAATATAATTTAAGGAGTGACATTTTCTAGAGTACAAAAATGAGAGTTGTGGCAATATATTTGTCTCTTTCTATACAAATCATTGTAATGTTATTGGCATGATGTGTATGAAATCGATATGGTAGTAAGGACAGTAAGACACCACTTCTGGTGGGACAAAATCACATTATTGTCCAATTTCAACCAAAACCCCCAAAATTTAAGTCACATTTATTTAATTTTATTTTCTGGTTCGTTTTTTCTTATATTTATTTTATTTTTCCTACAACATTTCCAGAGAAATGAATAACTGACTGCACTAACAGCTCATACCTTCTCTTTTTACTAGCAGTTCTCTCCATTAGTCATTAATCTTTTCCGAGCAAATAGATCTTTGGTGATTCGGTACGTGGAAATGTGTCCATCTGATTCAATATTGAATCAGTCTCCCTGTAGGCTCACATGATGCCTGAATCTAGTTAATGACATGGCACGCATGTCAGTACTTAATAATAAATAATGATTTACAGAGGCAATGTGCTAATACAGGTGCTGTGTGTAGTTCAGATGAGATGCATAAAATTGAGAACTGGCATTCTGTTTGATAATTCCTTGTGATTCCAAACTGAAATATAGGAAGTAGCCTATTCCCCCGCTGATTTCAGGGACACCTGATTTTTCTGTGCTGTTAGAGTTCCCAAATATTCCAAAGTCTGGACCTAAACTCCTTTGAACAATTAATTCCCCTTTTCATTTTGTACTTCCCTGGTTACTTTTATAATGGAGATGAAGAATGTTTAGGCAATGCTAAGATTAAACTTCAAAATTTTCTCACTGTGTATTTAATGGAGTCTTAAAAAGCCATATATTGAAGTGATTACTAAAGCATTACGGGAATTTATTTTAATAGTCATTTTAATGGACTGTAGTTTCAGCTGCATTCCCCATTAACAACGTTTCCAGTTTCTGAATATCCTTTTAGGAACTGGAGTTTACCCTTATGTTTACTGCTATGCTATGCTGTAAGGGTGGGTATGTAGGTATGTATGTATTTTGGCTTATTGTACGACCAGGAAGCTTCCCCAGATATTTCTTTCTTCATTCACTTGACCTGCTGCTCTAAGCCCCCTGCCTGTTGGTAGCATCCTTCTGGACAGAGCTTTTTGAATTGAAAATTTATCAGCTCTGCTATAAGTATGCAAGGCTCTGCAGAAAGGGTAATATTGCCTAGAAATATTAACTATTTATTTGGTGGGGTTTTTTAGAACCAATTAAGCTCAAGAGCAACAACAAATTTTCTTTATTTTAGACCCAGTGACAAACTGGATATTGGTTCTGGCATTATGAAAACAGGCAGCTGCCAGGCAGGATACTCAACTGTTGCCTTAACTAATGTGTAGCAAGTCTACTGAATAATATTTGAAGTGTAGGGGCTTGGTCAGTGGTGATCCCAAGGAAGGTTTCTGGAGTTAAAGATGGCTGAACTTTAGTGTAGGCCACCTCCTTAGCAGTCAAACAAAATAACATCATTGACAATGCAAAGACTCAAAATTCAAAGTTCATATAAAAAAATGGTATTTAGAATCAGGAGTATATGTATGAAGAGAAGGAACGACATTTCCTTTGAGGCTTTGATTGCACTTCTTGATGGCCTTAGTATAAAACCCAGGGAATGCCTTCCTCAAGTTTTTAGTGGATCAGTTTACTTGTACCTGGGAAGAAACCCAGTCTGCTGCTTGCATTTAAATAGGAGGCCTTTCATTGTGTTGCAGTGGGTGATTCACTGGTAGCACTGAAATGGAAAACCCCCAAACATGTAGTAATACAGAAAACAGCTTGATTAGTGTGCATGTGTGGCCCTCTACATACATACAGTAGATGTTTTCATGAGTAGTATATAGGCGTAACAAATATATGCTTTCAGAATTTGATAGTGGTGCTTTGTTAAGTGTGTATGTACTGCTGTTATGAAATACAAGCCCAAGAAAATGGGAAGGTTAATGGTAATGAGAAATACACTTGTCTGTGTTTTCATATCACTGGCAGAGTACTGATTTCCTGCCTTATTTTCTTAATTATTTTTTCTTGCTCTATTCTACAGCTTTTAATTAAGTGTATAGTTGCTTGGAAAGGAATTGCTAACAGCAGAGTATGGTACTATCCATCAGAGGGACGAATCTCTCTGACCTGGTGGTGTATTTGCTCTTGACTTCTATAGAGCTATAGTCACAATTTAGTTATGCAAATGGTCATTACATCCCCTCGTAAATGTGTTGTGTCCACATCTGACACTAGATACATATATTTGAATGGAAAGCATCTGTGGTACATAAATGATGTGGATAAACATTTACATTCCCTTCATTAATCTTCCTTTACAACTGTTATTTGTGATATTTCAGTCAACCTGAATGGGTAATTGTTTATTAATTACAGATCTGATTAAATGTACTTACATATAGACAACAGTTATTTCAGTTGAAAATCTCTGTCTCTTAGAACTGTCTTTTTTGGATAATACTTCATATCAATTCAAGTTGCCAAGTAGTAGCAGTATTTCTTGTAAATAGTGACAGATGTTGACGTATCATTCTAATCTTCATACTCTTTTGCTAGCCATGATTGAACAACTGACTATAATGTAAAATTTAGATTGATTAACATTTCTTATTTGCCAAATGCCCTGAAATATCTAGATGTGTCTCAAGTGCTGTGAGCAAACCAGTATTGATGTTTTTCGAATGAGGAAAGGAATTAGTGAAGTTTATTTTTTGCTTCTTAACTTTAAACTCCAGCGATTAAACAGCTAAAAGACCTTAATGATAATATCAAATAGCAGACATGCTTCCAAACCTTGATTTCGTTAGAATTTTATGTCTTTATTCTACACGCTTATCTATCACATACAGAAGTAGTTACTGATACAGAAAAGCATTTGGTCACCACAAATGCCTGCTCTGCAGACCATAAAGTAGTTACTCATAACACCTGGACAATAATTAAATTATAATTGTGAAGAAACGTTTTTCCTTTTATGCCAATTAGTAACTTTTTGTTACTTGTTTCTGTGGTGAGTATGGATGTATGGAAAGTGTGTGGCTGTAAAAGAGGCAGTCCCAATGCCTTTAAGAGGTTATGAGCATTGGTGGCTCCTGCCAGCATGGTCTTCTGCGTTGTCTTCCTGGTAATACCTTGTTTTGCTAGATTGGGTTATGCCAGAGAAAAGACTATTGTCCCTTTTATCAGCACAGTTTTTCAGCACAGCACTTGAATTCTGCTGAAAACCTCCCCTGCTACAGACCTGATCTAATTCACACAGTAGTTTAGAATATTTGGATTAATAGTAAAAATTATATGGCAAGATGTGAATTTCTACTTTTCAACCATTGATGAAAAATAAATATGGAAATATAAATGCAAAATTTTGAGTGAGGTCATCTTAATAAATCCCTGGAATAATGCAGCAGATACAGCTTATATACATGTTAATAGCATCTTGATATTTGGTAATAATTAAGACTTTATTCAACGATGCATAAATGTGACTGAGTCAAAGAGCTGGTGTATTGTGTCAATAAGCAAAATTATGGGTGGTGTAAATATAGTCCCTATGAGATATTGATAATTTTAACAGAGATGCTTTGGTTGAAATTTGTCTGGTGCTTGAACCAGCAGCTGCATTCAGAGGAGAAAAAGAGAAAAGAGGGGGAGAGTGCATTCTTGGAGTACAACACCCCAATTCTTTTGACTTTAAGAAAAATCTGATGCCTGGGATCCAAACTACTTTGTGAATGTTTATTTTGTGGTTTATTGCATTTTGCTCTGTGACTGTAGGGTTGCTTTGGTTTTTTGTCACAGTGTATCTGCAGACATTTCTTTGGTTCCGCTCTGAATTCAACATCTTGGTCTATATTTCTGATTGTGTCTAACAACTGTCCTGTTGCTGGATTTGGTGATACTTAGATAGGGAGGGGAAACAGTGATGTACTTTTTACATGTTGTCTGTAGTTCTCTGCAGGCCAAAATAAATTAATAGTAATTTTTCTTAGTTTATTTTTTTATAATGAATTGATTAGCAAACAGAAATCTTTCAAAGAAATAATAATTTGAGACTTTATTTGGAACCCTGGAGAGAAACACTTCTTTAATCTTCACTACAAAAAGAGCAGCCATCCTCTCTAGTTAATAATCCTTTTGCCTCAAAGGATATAGCATCACTTTTTAAGAGCTTGTTCCTAACCCAAGTGAATTCAAGAGATGTCTGTTGTCTTTCAGTATTGGCCTTTGACTTCTACCTCAGAAAGAGCACAGGAGGTACACTGCGCAACTGTTTGTTTTATGACACTTCCAAGGGAAGTTTCTGGCTTTTGCAGACCATGATCATGATGTTGAGGCTCATCAAACAGGTTAATTTGGATGTGTCTGATATATGAGAATTTTAATTTTCATTTACATTGCTGTATATTGTACATGTAGCAATGACTTTTCTGGCAAGGTAATCAATAATTACACTCTTGATATAGACAATGGCAAAATGTACTAGATACTGAGATAAAATCAGATGACACACATCATGAAAAATAATGCAGCCTAAGGTCAAAGTTAGGATGATAACAGGTTTACTTTCCAAATTGGGAATCTTGTTCCTCAATTTTTAATTGATCAGTTTGGATTGTATAGTTTTTAAAGATCTAAATCCAAAGCTTGTTGAAATCAATGGAAGTCTGCCTCAGTCTTTTTTAATGCTTCTTTTAAATTTAGGTTTCCTCTGAATTAAAGTTGTGCAAGATTGTTGGTACTTACTGTCTTGATTTTTACTTGAAGCAGAATTGTTTGTGGTGTATCTTCAATTCCCTTGAAACCGGGATGCTTTTTAAAACCCACGGAGTTGAACTCCTGTTCAAAATGCTACTGAAGGAGAAAGAGAGAATTAATGGATTATTGTTCTGTTGTGTACAAATCTTCATCTGAAACATATTTGCTGCTGACAAGGTTAAAAACTGCTGAAACAGAATTGCTGCCTATTCCTCTTTCCTTTGTTCCTTATCCTGTCCCATAAAGCAATCAAATCCTGCTTTCCAAGCCTATCTTGACATGCCAAATGTGGCACCTTGTGCTTTGCCCTATCTTCAGTTGCTACCTCTCTGACATAATCTTCACACTCTATCACTTGAATGTAATGTAAAGTAAAAACTGAGAGAGGCTGGAAAACTTTGTTATATTCTGCCTAAAAATTGATAAAAATACATTGTATGGAATTTTCTCTCAAGTCTGCTTGGTTCTAAAATTGAATGGTATGTGGTGTTTCCTCCAAAGAGGGTGAAAAATAAGAACTGTAATTCTGTAAAGGTGAGTTACAAATGTAAAATAATTGGATAATTTTGGCTCTCCTAGCCTCAGTTTCCAATCTGTAAAACAGCAATACACCCACCCAGTTAGCACTCATGGGTATTTTAAAAACTAATATTTGTGAGAACCTCAGGTGCAACAATGATGATAATTCCAGAAAAAAGAAAGAATAGGAAAAATTATTTCAGAGCAGGAGTTGCATGAACAATATGTTGAGCCCACAGGCATGAAGCTAAGTCGTAACTAGTTCCTGATTTCACTTGTTTATTCAGGGAGGTCGGACAATATGTGATCATGTAAGTGATGTCCCATAGTTCCATGAGTGTGGGAGGGAAGAGAAAATTTAGGTGGCGTACTCCAATTTTTGCAGCAAAGTGTCCATTTAATGTCTTGGTTCTGTATAATCTACTAAATACTAAATTACTATCTAACTACTATCATACTAGGACAGGTCTTCAGAACTAGGTTGTCACTTGCTACAAAACTGCACACTGGATAAGCTGAGAAATGTACTGTATCCACAGAGAAATAGTGAAGTTCAGGAACCTGGGTTTCTTTCTAAGCTGGGGAATGGAATGAGCTCTGGAGAAGATGGACTCTTCATTTTTTTTTCTGTGCAAGAGGGGCAGATTTGTTTAGTCCTTCTCTTCCAGTCTAAGTCGTGTCATTCTCAACAAGTACAAGGCCGCTCAGCCACTTCAATCTAAAGCTAATCCTGCCTTACCCGCATCCTTGATGTCATCTCTTCTCCTGCCAGCAGCCCCAGATTCTTTCCACAGCTAATCTTGTTTTACTGACCCAATGCTTTGCCCACAGCCTTGTCTTTCTCTCTGGTTTCTTCGGCAGCTGTCTGACTCCAGTTATCCCTGTAGGGGATCCTCAGCCTGCTTTTCCCATGTCCATTTCCCAGCTTTCTGTAGGCTTGTCGTCTTTGTCTCTGCTCAGTCACAATTACCCTCTTGCCTTGCTGGGCCAGGGATGATCTTTGCTCTTCCGAGCCTATTTGTTTGCAGGTAACAGAAGAACCTCCCAAACCTCCCACATTCTTTGCTTCACTAAAACCCAGGGAGGATTTACACCAGGTCAAAAACCAAAGCCCTTTTTACTCACATTAGTTCGCTAGGACCAAAAGGAATCATGAGTGAGGAAGCACTGATGCACAGGAATAGCTTACTTGGTGACTTGTCTCACTGTCCTGTTTTTAAAGAGTTGTGAATGCAAAACTAATATTAGCAGTGATTTATCCTGTCACATTTCCTTGTAGATGTATTTATTACTTTCCCTGTTTTCTTATAAGCTGAAAGCCATCTCATTTCTTGTGTTCAGGTATGTTGGTATCAGCATGTGGCTCATCAGCAGTAGTTTCCACACTGCCTAGTGTATTCCTCAAAATTTTCCTCCTCATCCATACAGCCAAAGCCTGTATGTGTTATCTGAAATGTGTGAAGCAGACACTCTGTAGGCCTTCTTTTTAAAGGGTTTATTGTATGTTTTCTTACATTTGCAAGGGTCAATATGTTAGTGTTATCTTCAATTTTTTTTTGTTTTGATTTAATAACACAGAGAGCATAGTTTGACACTTTTGTCTTTTCTGTCATGGTTGACAGTAATAAACACTAAAAAATGCAATTTCTTTTGATGCAGAGTCTCTGTTGGATTTTTAGCCAATCTTGAATTTTCTGTATTTTTCCAAAGTTAGTAAATATCTGCCTGGCACTCTGATGAAAAATTAAATGGAACATGACCCTATTTGCAGGTTTTCAGACTTCACATAACTGTAAGGAGCTCTCCTAAGAATACTAAGGGGTTTACTGATAAACTATGATTAATTTCCACTCTATTCTTATTGACTCTTTTTTTTAGAACCAGTGCAGAATTCAATATCATAGACTGCAAATTTTCACAGGATTGATTCATGAGCTGGAGTTGCATCTCTTATATTAAAATGGTTGAGGTCTGATGAAAGAACTCATTTACTTCAAATCAATTTTTTTATATAATCCATGAACACTTTTGATTTTAAAACCACTGTTGATCTAGTTTTTCAAGAAGATGAATAATTTTACGTCATACTAAATAATTAGCACTTACACTGTATGTCCTATTGTCAGTATGCTTTCTAAATATTAATAAATAAGTACACTAATAATTCATTGCTTTATATTTGATAGCTGCTAATTTCCTTGACTGCCTTTTGGGGAGTGGGTCAACAAACAAAGAGGCTCAGGAGCTGTTCATTTGCATGTCTTGGCGTTCAGAACTTCTATTTTCCCTGAATAATGTTCAATTTCATTCCTTTCAACTATAAAATTTCTCCAACACCTGTCCTTATATATGTGGGTATGTTCTGATATGTTTTCCAAAACAATCAGGTGTTGTACTTGTAAATTCACAAATATATCTGGTTTTTTCTGTCTTTGGGCAGAGTACTCACTGTGATTTTTTGCCCTTTGTATTAAGCAAAGGGTGGATAGAATGCTTACATATTACTATTCAGTATCACTAGACAAGGTCTATAATATTAAGCCAAGTGATTAAGGGCTTAAGGAAAGGAATAATTGCTGGAAATCTGGGAATGCACAATGGGTTCTGAAGATAAGCAATTCTGAAATTTATAAAATAAATGGTTCAACTTTATTTTAGTATTAAGCTTAGTTCTTAAGCTGTATCACTGCAGCAAAGATAATGTAAAATTTTAATTTACTACCTCACGTGGGATTGACTGTGGTTTTTAATTACCTTTAAAAAAAACCCTACCCATCTAAGACTTATTTTGGAATCCTAAGAAAGGATCCTAAAAATTGTTGGACTATTTGAGATATCAATCTTCTTTATAACAAAACATCCACCAAATGCTATTGCACTTTTTAATGATCCATGAAGACCATGAAGAGACCGCTATAAATCATATAGGAAGGAAAAAAAATGTTGTTCTTATGGATGGAGACGACAAAGGTGTAAACCCAGCTATGCGGTGCACAGATAACTCTTCTTTTGATCTGCTCGAGAAGATATGCTGCATGTTCTGATTCCTTCTGGTAAAACTCTGCCCATGTTGGTTTGAAAACTCTAGCTTGATTGAAGTCCTAAAAATAAATAGAGTTGTGTGTTGCTGACTTACTGTTACCCAGAAGGCTTTTTAAAATACTTGAGGTAGAAATATGTCCTTAAAGAAACAAATGAAAATGAACAATTTTTGTTGAAACCCCCGCCTCCACGAGGATTTTGTGTTAGAAATGGGCTAAGTTTTGAACCGCTGTAACTGTTGTGGGCTCCAGCCCAGGGAGTAATTTGTTGATAATCTTTTACATACGGTATGTCCTCCCTCTGTCCGTGTTCAGGTAAGCCTGCTTCCTGGAGTCTTACAGCTCCTGTGCTACTGGAGCTTACTGTGAGCTACACAGTGTAATGGTTCTATATGCCTGCTTTATGGTTTTGACTCATATGAGTCATGAGTTTACGAGTAAACATATGAGTAAAGAGGAAAAATATTACACAGACAATTTCCCGACATTACTAGGCCCTTCTATTTAATGCATATGAGCTGTGCATAACTGAATAATAGATTTGGGCTGACTGACACAAAATAAAAATCTTTGTCTCAATGTTGTAAAAGGGTTTTACAGTATTTATAAAAGTTATTCTCACTGTGTTTTGGATACAGGACCAAGGCATTATATACATGTATTTCCATGTGAGGTTTCCTTATTTAATTTCACTGGGAGACTTCCTTACAAGAACGTGAGTCAGCCTGATCAGGTTGCAGCAAGTAGTTTAAAATGCTCCATCCTTCTAATACACTCAACGTTTCTGTAGTTAGTGCAAATGAAAAATAGCTAGTGAGGTGTTGGCAACCAGTGCTTTCAGATACTGCTGGGGGGAGTTTTCAGGCTTTTTAAGACCTTTCCGGCTGTCTGGATGTACCTGTAGATTCTGCAACAGGATTCTGGTATCAGGCTTCACTATCTGCACTAAGATTTTATATCGTACTATTTGTTAGGGCATCCTGATGGGAACTAATAAGCTAATATTAATAATATCTTTTCTTTCCTTCTATTGTCTTTGCCATAAACTGCTAACAAACCTGCCTGGCAGTCTTTAAAAATGTATCAGTTATAGAAGTATTTAAAAGTAACGAGCCCCTTTAAAACTACTCTGAAACTGGTGTGAAGTGGTGCTATTTGCAATTCTGATTTTACCTAACTGCCTGCGTCTGAAGAACCAACCCGGAGGAATGATCTGGAGAATAGTATGTATAAGAGTTGTAAATCAGCGCTTGTGCCAGTCCATGCAGCAGAAGGTTGGGGAGGGTGGGACTGTGGGATCTGGGGGACTGTCATTTGCAAATAGTTTAATGTCTGTCTCTGAGAAACAAAATGACAGCAGCTATTTTCCTGAGTGATTTTTACATGACCAAAGCATGATTAGCACTTGAGACCTTGCTGGTTTTTTACATC
The DNA here is from genome assembly GCA_013398295.1 of Chionis minor. NCBI lineage: Eukaryota > Metazoa > Chordata > Aves > Charadriiformes > Chionidae > Chionis > Chionis minor. Next base: position 485,058 of record VZSF01003125.1, on the reverse strand, counting down.
TGCGATCTGAAGCGTTAAGGCTTTGTTCATTGGAGTTAGCCTGGTATTTCTAGAGAGCAAGAACTTAAATATTGGTTTAAGGTTTTGAACGAGCCAGAGTGCATTTTGTGTGGACACAGCATCATTTAAAGCATTTTTTTGAATCAAAAAGCAAGTTACATTATCACAGAGACATAGCGTTAGTGACTCGGTGAAAAAAATGGCTATCGTAGGTGATAGGGCTTAAGCAGTAGATATTTGCTTTGTGACAATCAAAATGCTATTCTTTGAGCAGGTGACATACTGACCTACATCACTAATAACAAAAGCGATTTCTAACTCAAAGCTTACTGTTACTGTGGCATATTCCTTGAAAGGAAAGATAGTTACATGGAGATGAGAATGCATGTATTGTTCACAGGCTGTGAGAACAGATACAAAAAATTAATGTTCACCAAGATGCTGGTGCAGGGAATTGAATAATATGCAGTTCGTTTGTCCAGTTGGACGTTTGTCCAGCTGGTTTATGCTGGAAGCCAGTGCTGGCCTGCCATGCTCCTGAAGCACTGGGAACTGTGCTGCTACTTGCCTTACAGATCCTGATAATAAACTACTGAGGAAGACAGAGCTATTGCTAAATATAGCAGCCTCTGGCACTTACCGATACTGTCACGCTCACTTTTCATCTCCATTTCCTCTGCCTCCTATAAGCATAGAGCTTTCAAGTTTTTGTGAAGAAAACAACTTATTGCCCTGGTAATTCACCAAAATATGAATAGAATAGAATCGTTGGGGTTGGAAAAAACCTTTAAGATCATCAAGTCCACCATAAACAGGTTAAGTAAATAACCTAAATAAGATGAAGTCGCTGAAAGTGAGTAGAAGCATATCTGTAAGAATTTGTTGAATAAGATAAGGACCAAAGATAACATAAGAACAGGTCCAGCGAGAAGACAGAATGGAAAGACAGAACCTAGATGGGAAGGCAGCCCCCAGAACATGCAGATGGAGGACAGGAGGTGCTGGTGGGCTGAATCTTAGAGGACTGTCTAAAAGAGAGGTCTCTCATATGAAGGAACCATAAGTTGACAGGAAGGAAACTGGAGCTTTTCCACTAGGGACTTGGCCTGAAGGTGGCTGCTTTTTACTTGCTGACCTCAAACTGCAAATGAGCAAACCCATCTAATGATACCACACAAGATGGGATTATTCAGGTATATCATAATAATTTTCCTGTCTCTTGGTTCATCTGCTACTCAAGGTTGCCCATTTATTTTAAAGTCTAAATATCTTAGCTAGGGCTATTACAAACTTTCAAGCTTAACTGAGAGCCTAATTTGCCCTGCAACACCTTTATGAGAGATGATGATGCGTGAGACTGAAAGAACCCAGTATGAAACAAAGTCCATTTGATATGAATATCCAAGAGTAGTCAATGAACTTGTGTCCTAACTATTCCATTTTATCAAGCCATCCTAAATGTAACTGCATCTTGCTAGAACTGCTGAAGTTAATTTTTTCTGTGAATTTTAACTTTAGTTTTATAAGAAAAGTTGTACTAGGCTTCAAAATTCAACAAGCATGTTCGTTTTGAGGGTTAATGGAGCTGAAGACATCGACAGATATATCCCTTCTAGATGTGCACTTTGAGATCCAAATAATGTTTTTTGGTCAGATTGGAAAAAATGTTATATTAGTTGATTTTAAAATGGATATTTGGTATGCTGTTATGGGCTTTATAGTAATTTGACCTATCACCAACTGGAAATGTTGGTCAGCAGGACTTTGATTCTGCAAAAACAGCTAATAATGTAAATATGAAATGAATGATTTGTGCTAATTAGGAGAAAATTAACAGATCATCAGATCAGACTGGGCTGCATAGGCATAGTTTGAAAAGAGCCTTTTCTGTGAGAGAAGAACTGGGAATCAGTGTTGATATTTTCAGAGCTTTTTATTTCTTGGTAGCGAAGTTACGTAAAAGTTCATTACAAAAAACCAAATTTGATTCACAGTAGGTGACCCCAAGTGTATTTTTACCCTTAAGGCAGACCTGGTAGAACTTTAATGATGTTTGATAATGTGGAATTCTTTGGCTTCATAAATGCTGAGTTCACTAAATAAGAATCAGAGTGGTGATACATTAAAGAAGTGTTCCTCATTTTCCAGCACTGTGCATGCACAAATAGCATTCTAATAGCTCATTCCACAGCTTTAATTTAATATATTTTAACGAGTCTTTGATCTTTGACATCTGGGGACTCTGTGTATTGGAAATAGCTTATACACACTTTTTTATGTGAATGAAAGCCAAAAATTTCTGCAGCATATTCGCAAGGCCAGAAATCGTGGTGTGCTAGTCAGTTCTGCATCAGCATTTGCAAGTTGCATTTTGCAGAAAACTTTGATAAACACATGATTCCTAGTGAAGTAAAGAGAAAAAAATCAGGTTTGGTAAAAGAAGTGATAAGTTAATTACAATCTATTTTTCTGCATGTATCTGTGTTATTACTGTGCTGAACATGGCACATGAACATGGCAGTGTCATCTGTGGAGTTTAAAAAGATGGGAGGCTTCTCAGACCACCTAAGCTTTTGCCTGAGGCAGTTGTTCTTACTTTATTATTAATGATGAGTACTTAAGATCTTGAAGTCCTAAAAACATACCTGTAATTGTTTTAGGGTCCTGCCCTGTTGACCTTCTTCATTCCTTGGCTGTAGTCATCAGAAATCCCTGGGTGCCCATATAGCTTATCCCCCTTTTCTCTTGCAGGTGTATTTTGCCTTTTTTATAATTCACATTCAAAACTTTTAGACATTTTTGAATATCGAACCTTCATTTTTCCCCTGCTGCAAACCTGGGCAGCATGAGGTGGAACTTGCAAGAGACATTAAGCGTGTAGCACAGTCACTGCAGATACCAGAATTATGTTGCATTTCCTGAAGTAGGCCTCATGTGATTCCTCTTCCCTTACACTTGTCCTTAATAGCTTCAAAATTCATCCCAGTACTTATTTAAAGAGGGGCTTTTTTTGTTCTTAGAAGGTAGTTGGGCATTGCATTTGCACAAAAGAGCACACTTTCTAATGACCTTGTATTACTGCAGGGTTTTTTTAACATTATTTAGAGCTGCAAGCTGTCTCCAGGAAAAAATGCCAGGTGTTCCTACATACCGACCCACCTTGATTTTCTTCCATTTCATATACTGTAGTAGCCATGAATCCTTTCAGATATCTTAACTGAGTGGTATATTCATACGCTGGATATCCTGGTCCTCATTTTTTTTATGATTTATTTTCTTCTATTTGGTTTTAGCATTGTTAATTTTAAGCCGTATTTTCTTTCCATTTCCTTCAGATTTCCAACCACCTGTTTTATCGTTCTTCTACAATGATCAAATCATCCATATACTGAATTGTGACTCAGCTAATTTTATAGAATCATAGAATCATAGAATGGTTAGAGTTGGAAGGGACCTTAAAGATCATCAAGTTCCAACCCCCTTGCCATGGGCAGGGACACCTCTGACTACAGCAGGTTGCTCAAAGCCCCATCCAGCCTGGCCTTAAACACTTCCAGGGATGGGGCCTCCACAACTTCCCTGGGCAACCTGTTCCAGTGCCTCACCACCCTCACAGTAAAGAACTTCTTCCTAATATCTAATCTAAATCTCCCCTCTTCCAATTTAAAACCATTACCCCTTGTCCTATCACTAGACTTCCTGACAAAGAGTCCCTCTCCAGCTCTCCTGTAGGCTCCCTTCAGATACTGAAAGGCTGCTATCAGGTCTCCCCGGAGCCTTCTCTTCTCCAGGCTGAACAGCCCCAGCTCTCTCAGCCTGTCCTCATAGGAGAGGTGCTCCATCCCTCTAATCATCTTAGTGGCCCTTCGCTGGACCTGTTCCAACAGTTCCATGTCCTTTCTATGTTGAGGACTCCAGAGCTGGACACAGTACTCCAGGTGGGGTCTCACAAGCGCAGAGTAGAGGGGGAGAATCACCTCCCGTGCCCTGCTGGCCACGCTTCTTTTGATGCAACCCAGGATACGGTTGGCTTTCTGGGCTGCCAGCGCGCACTGCCGGCTCATGTTGAGCTTCTCATCCATGAGCACTCCCAAGTCCTTCTCCTCAGGGCTGCTCTCCAGCCATTCTCTGCCCAGCCTGTATTTATGCCTGGGATTGCCACGTCCCAGGTGTAGGACTCTGCACTTGGCTTGGTTGAACTTCATGCCATTTGCATTAGCCCACCTCTCAAGCCTGTCCAGGTCCCTCTGGATGGCATCCCTTCCCTCCAGTGTGTCAACCGCGCCACCGAGCTTGGTGTCATCGGCAAACTTGCTGAGGGTGCACTCGATCCCACTGTCCATGTCTCCAACAAAGATGTTAAATAGCACTGGTCCCAGTACTGACCCTTGCGGGACACCACTCGTCACTGGCCGCCACGTGGACATTGACCCATTAACCACAACCCTTTGAGTGCGGCCATCCAGCCAGTTCCTTATCCACCGAGTGGTCCATTCATCGAACCCGTGACTCTCCAATTTGGAGACTAGGATGTCATGCGGGACAGTGTCAAATGCTTTGCTTAAGTCCAGGTAGATGACATCCGTTGCTCTGCCTTTGTCCACCAAGTTCATGGCAGTATCGTAGAAGGCCATCAGGTTTGTCAGGCAGGATTTGCCCTTGGTGAAGCCATGTTGGCTGTCTCCAATCACCTCCTTATTTTCCATGTGCCTTAGCAGAGATTCCAGGAGGATCTGCTCCATGATCTTGCCAGGCACAGAGGTGAGACTGACTGGCCTATAGTTTCCTGGGTCCTCTTTTTTTCCTTTCTTGAATATCTTGAATATAATTTTAATGCCTTCTATACTGTTATGTGATTGTAATGGTTCCTTTGTATTTTCATAGCTTCTTTAAGGAATAAAAGCTTTGATCTTATGCTGACATGAAATGGGGCGAGGCTTTCACTCCCTAAATATAACTGTAACTTATGTATGTGTCATATCATTAATGTAAATTGAGAATGTTAATTTAAATTGAGGATGTTTTATTACGCTGTAGCCATCCAAAAGATAGCTGGGTGAATTATTCTGTGCTTTCTTAAATGCTACACAATCTCCATGAGTGTCATGATTATACTCCGATGATGATGTTCTTCAGTAGACTGCTGAGTGTCTCACATTTCATAGCTCTAGCATTCCTAATTGCATGTATATGCTTTGATTGCCTGTTTAAATTCATCTTCCTAGTCTAGAAGACGTTATAGATAACAAAGCATATTCCTTGGAAGGAAGCAAGCTCATTGCCCTTTTTTCATATCAGAAGGTAAATGTTGTCTTGGACTCTGTAAACTTCTAGGTCCTGATCCTCACTAATAGAAAGCTATGGTTTGTAAATATACTTGTCGAGCTTTGGTTTAGAGATAGGTGAATTTCCATGTGATGGATATGAATAAAAGCAGGGTATTCCTGCTCTTAATGACTGTTCTACTCTATGTACCTTGGAATGAACAAACATTCATGTCCTGGTGGACAACGAGTCCAAAATGAGTGAATGGTGTGCTGCTGAAGCAAAGCAAGCCAACAGGACGCTGGGTTGCATCAACAAGGACATCACCGGCAGAGGTAAAGAAGTCATTATCCCACTCTACTCATCATTGATCAAGCTGCACCTGGGATATTGTGTTCAGTTTTGATCCCTGCTATACAAAAAAAATGTGGAGAGGCTGGAGAGCATCCAGAGAAGGGCCAAAAGATGATAAAGGACTGGGAAGCCTGCCATACAAGGAAAGGCTGAGAGAACTGGGTTTGTTCAGCCTTGAGAAAAGAAAGCTTAAGGGGGAGACCTTATCACCACATTCCAGTATTTAAAGGGTGGATTCTTATAAAAGAAGATGGAGNAGCTGCACCTGGGATATTGTGTTCAGTTTTGATCCCTGCTATACAAAAAAAATGTGGAGAGGCTGGAGAGCATCCAGAGAAGGGCCAAAAGATGATAAAGGACTGGGAAGCCTGCCATACAAGGAAAGGCTGAGAGAACTGGGTTTGTTCAGCCTTGAGAAAAGAAAGCTTAAGGGGGAGACCTTATCACCACATTCCAGTATTTAAAGGGTGGATTCTTATAAAAGAAGATGGAGACTCCCTTTTTACAAGGAGTCAGATGGAAAACATGAGGCGTAATGGGTACGAGTTACTCCTGTGGAGATTCTGATTGGATACAGGAGGAAAATTTTTCACTGTGAGAATAATCAGCCGTTGGAATAATCTCCCCAGGGAAATGCTGGATTCCCCATCACTGGACACTTTTAAGATTCAGCTGGACAGGGTGCTGGGCCAGCTTGTCTAGACTGTGCTTTTGCCAAGAAAGGTTGGACCCGATGATACTTGAGGTCTCTTCCAACCTGGTATTCTACGATTCTAGGATTCTTGTAAGGAAGGGGTGCCAGTAGCAGTTTTTCAGGTGTGTGTCCTTCACCTTATTGGGTCACAAAAACCTCTTCTGAAGGCACGGGAGCTATCAGACCAGTGATAACAAAAGCAACAATTTTTTTTTTTTTAAGGTTTGTTAACGTATTTATTTTATTTGACAATCTCATCTTCCAGGTTTGCTGCCAAAGGCCAGAGCTGTGTTACACTCATCAGCGACATTCTCCATCACTCTTGAAGATCCTTGTGAGAAAGAATACCAAAACCTGTTCATATTACTCTTAGCCTCTGATGAAGTTACATTTCCAATGAATTAAGCAGATGCAGGTGGAGATGTCTCTGGTAGCTGTCTAGCAGGGAAATTACTTGTAACAAAATGTCATGCAATTGAGACAAAGATGTCTCTGCTGTCTTTAAAAAGGTCATGTGAAAATAGACCCTCTTTTACTTTTATCAGGGCAAAAATATTTTTATGCTGCTCCATAAAATGAGAGACTTTTAAAAATGGTGTATCATGCTAAGTAAATGTCATGAATTTAATATCGCCTTGACTACAATAATATTTAACATGTGTTGGGATGACAAATATGAGTTACTGACTATATATCTGAGTTCTTGCTTTAAGACAGGTTTGAGTATTTCTTATAGAACAGGTAAGCTGTTCCACTGCATAGTTGATAATTTCATATTTCACAGAAAATTTCAAAATACTTGTGCTCATCTTCTTGAGTTTCTATGTCTCTGTGCATGCCTGGTTAAGGAAGCTCAATCTATTCCATTTAAGAGAAATGTTTCAAAATGTCTGATTAGGATCTGAAAGTACTTTCATAGGAACCAGATTTCCAATACTAGTGAGCTGTATCAGATAGAGACATAACATTATCTAATGACTCGCAATGAAACTGATGCAAATTCAGGTTAATGTGTCTTTTTCTGTAGGAAGAATGATGAACTGTTGGAGTAATTTGTACAAGATATGGTGGACTCTTTATCTCTTTGGATGTCTTTCTGAAAGAACCTTGGGTGATTTTAAACTTGTAGTTACTTGCTTGAAGAATGATGGTCGGGATCAACCACTGGGTGAACCTTTATATTTATTAATCTGCCAAACAGTCCTCTAAATAGAAGCAGATGACAATACTAGTAAGTCTTATACTTCATCTTGCAGTGGGATTTTAATCTGCGCTGGGACACAGCAGGGCTGGGTAGGTGTAAAGCATCCACATTCTCTCCAGTTATCAGGAAGTATTTGATCTTTTGGAAGGAGTATGAAATCAGTGTTCTCTAATTTTCTGTTACTGCCATAGCAATGCTTTTGGCACAGAAAGCAAAAGCGTGCGAGTTTGGTTGGTTTTATAGGGAAGTCATGATTCAGGCTTTAAGACTCGCCCTATGCTTTTTCCAGAACTATTGTGTTTCATTAAAAATATACTATTTCTATAGGGCACTCCAAATGCTGAACTGAATTCTTGAAAAAATATCTCCTGTGCTCCAGAAGCCCACAGAATGTTTCTACACCAAATAAGTATTGTTCAAGCTCTAAAAATAGGTTGAAAGCCATGCTGAAAGGAGAGAACTATGCCATAAGAATACAACCTTTGTTAAAACAAAATTAAAGGGTGCACTGGTTAGGCTGTAGTGGTTCTCAGAAGCTTTTCACCTGGCTGTACTAAAAATGTTGAGTTCTTTGGAACAGCCTTAGCAACTATATCTGTGAGGGGCAAGGACTAACGCTGAAGCTGCTGAAGAAAAATGAGTTCATAATGGTTGAGCAAAAAGATTTCTGCCGTTACTCAATTGTGCAAATAATATTTAAGGGATACCTTTACAAGTACTTAATTCAAATGAGAAGGTGAAAAAAAAGCCATAGGATTAAACTGTAAGTTAGCAACACAGCATTCTTTTTGTTAAAATCCCTGTTCCCTTTTGAAGCATCACATCAACATGCGTTTTCTTCTTGCAAGATCCTCTTAAAATTGGTTATAAGAAGTGTGTACATTTTGGCTGATGTAAAGTGTGGGATAGCCTCCATTAGCTGTGTAATTAGTTATCAGCATAGCTGGATTTGGTTTATCATGAGTTTCTCTAGTGACCATGTCCTTTATATGGTCCTTCTTGAGCATCTCATTTAAGCCAGTGCCAGACACAGTGTCCCCACAGGGACACACTACGTGTCTTCTGTCTCTAGCCTGGAACTGTTAATTGCTCTAGCCCCACGTTTTCATTTGTCCTCTTCCCTTGCCCAAAAAACACCACCTGGTTTGACTTTAAGGCAAATAATTCAGACTACAGTAACTAGAAGTGACATTGACAGCTTTTCTATCGCAGGCTAATGTTTGCTGCACAGCATACAGAGTTCGTGGCATATCACGTACAACTAAGCTGAAGTCAGGAGTCCGTGCTGAAATGCTTTGTTCAGCAGTCGAATTCATGTCAGTGTAGGAAGTAAAACAAATTATTCTGAGTTGTAGCAACAGCTTTGGCAAACTAGAAATGAAATCATTTGTCATACTGCAAAAATTCATTTAGTTACTCAATTTTCTTAACATTTTAATTTAAACTTTAAAATAATCCTTTGGGTTGAGACCAAGTATGAGAAATTTCAGCCCGACAGGGATCTTTTCAAAGCTAAAAGATGGTTAAAATAGTGCTAAGGATGGAATTACTTCTGTAGAGCATTAACTGTAACTCTGTGCTATGAGTACCTTTCTTAGATGAGATTGCAGCATTTCTGTTTTAGAAATATCTTTACACTTTGAAGTTATCTCTCAATTAAGGTGAATTCTCTGCTGCTTCACTGTTTGTCTCTGGTTGAACAGCGAATAGGGGATGGAGCACCTTGATTTTTAGAATGAAGGCTATCCAAATCTTTGAGGTAGAGTTTATTTTCGGAGGAAAAACTTTATGCTTGACCATAAGTGTATACTTTTAATTCCCAACTATATGATCTGGTATTTGGCTCTGCTGATTTCACATATTTCACTGCATTCTGCTAACCAAGTAATCCAGATGGCTCTGTAAAAGTTTAATGTTATTCTTGCTATTTATCATGTCTGTAATTTTTATCAATTTCATATTAAATATAAGGAATACCTAAGAAACTTTTGAAGTATGAATATAAACGTGCATATAGCAACATATTTTAATGAAAACAGTCATAGTTATTAGCCAATTTCCTAAAAATAAATACAAAGTAGTTAATGTAATAACACTTTCATTTTAATATATTGTGGTTCCTAAAATAGAGGGAGGAAAAAGAATCAGAATCTTCATGAATACTTGAATATTTTCTAACAGGGCAAATAAATAATACAGACATACAGTATAAAAATGAGAACAGAATAAACACTGAAGTTTTAGTTTCAGAATAATGCATGTTGACTTTATTAATTGTTTTGCTAAAGTGTTTAATCAGATTCAGGTTAAAAAAAATAATCAGGGACATCTGTTCTTACCATGCCATAACGATAAAGCAGGATCAATTGCATCTTAAACATTTATGTAAACCTCCTGTAAGAACCCAGATCTGCATCAATCCATTGAATGAAGCTGTAACTCACTTTTCGCTTTTTAAAGAGAAAGAGGACAACAAAAAATGAGTAATCCTGCTGGAAAATGTCTTCTTCAGGCCTGCCATTGTAACATGCTATGCCCCCTGCAAGAGAAGCTCTTGAGTCTCTTACCGTGTGCACACATTTTGTAGGGTCTATACACCTAGCAGCTCGTGCATTCTGAACAAGCATATATAAAATCTCTAAACAACATTTTTTCTGGTCTCAAAGAGGGTTTATATCATATGATTGGACAACTTGAGCACAGTTGTCTCATCTAAGGAAACTTAAGTTATTTTATAACAATGGATCATAAATCTTTTTTGCAAGTTCTCAGTCACTGTCTCAGTAGCGCTTATGCAGCATCAGAAATAGGTCTTTGCTTGAACATTTCTCTGTCAATGACATCATAGTCATACAAAACTTTAAAAAAACCTGCAACTTTGTACGGGAATAATTATTTCCAAATTTCTTGGTTGAGCGCTGCTATTGGCAAAAATACTTGGAGAATGTTTGCACAGATTTCTTGAGCTTTCTGTAGGCTACAATTATCTCTGTAGGTGGAGATGCAGGCTGTATTTGTTCATGCTCAATACACTCTTTATTACGTTAGGTATGTTTTACTAATTTGCATTCGAAGTATTTAATTGTCTTTATAATGGTTCAATCAGCCAGATGCCTCAGAGGTTATACTGAGAACTTGTTTGATCCCCAGCCAATGTTTACTTTCAGATTATAATGAGCAGTTAGTGAAGTACTCACCATCTGTTCAGAGAAAAGAGAAATCTTCTTTGTCTGAGTGGACAAGTCAGAAAATAATTTGAAAGGCTGATTATTAGTTCATGTAAGTAGGTAATGGGCCAAATTTTGTTAAGAAAGAACTGTGAGAAAGCAAACTTCCTACTGCTGATACAGACCAACCTTGTGTACCGGTACAGGCAGAGGACCAACTGACTAGAATATGGCTCAGCAGAAAAGTTCCTGGGGCTTCTACTGGATAGCAAGCCTGAATAACTACTGGACAACAAATTCTGATTAGATATACAGAATTTTTTTTCGTCATGAAGACGATCAAACATTGGAACTTGTAGCCCAGGGAGGCTTGACTATCCAACCTCGGCAGTCAAAACTTGGTTAGACATGGTCCTGAACAACCTGATCTAGCTTGGTCCTGCTCTGAATAGAAGTGAGACTAGCTGACGACCAAAGGTACTGTCCAACTTAATTATTATCTGATTCTATGATTTAGTTATGTGATATCATCCCTCCAAATTATGTCTATGTATACAGCTGAACCACTGGAATGGCTATTTTATTCCCAGGTGAAGTGAACCCAATACATTATTCTTTCATTGCTGCTCTGGCCTTCATTATTCCTTAAAACTGAAATGCATTGGAAAAAATAATGTGAGATTCTGTGGTAAAAACTACATTCTTATTTAATTTTGGAAGTAGGAGAATGAGATATTTGCCTTATCTGATGTTAAGTTTGAAAGTTTAGAGCTTAAGTTAGAAGTCCAGTCTCCACAGCATTCATCTAAAAAGTCTGGATATTTGTATCTAAACATAAATTCAGTCCAAACTCAGATGCTGTGTTATTGGCTTTCTTGTATATTGTAGGGTTGGAAACAGCATAACATATACATGTTTTCTGTACATGTATTCAAATGATAATTCTCTGAGTCCATTAATATAAAATACTATATTTTTTTATAAAAGTTTGTTAAAAAGAAAAGGTTTTAAAGATCATGTTTTAACTCCTTAGTAAAGCATTATTAAAATGTTTATATGCTTATATTTTGGTATTGGCAAAATCGAATTCATAAAGTATATGCAAGAACTGCAGAAATGTCTGTGTGTCATCAGAAGTTTTTTAATTGCCTAGGGCTACAACAGTTGTTTTCCGCTTTCTGCTGAAATAATAAAACAATGAAAAGTTCCAGCGCTGCTTACTTTGGAGTTAAGAACTGCCAAGAGTATGTTTGGACATGTGAGTATCACAGTGTACCTGTGTATCAGGTGGATGATCTAGGGGCAGCTGGAAGAGCACAGGCTAGTGGAACAAGTTCCGTTATGGGAAGAACATGTCTTTTTGCCCCCTGCTCAGAAGGGCAGTGGCTTTAGCATCCAGTATCTTGGATTGATGTGTTGTGTTTCTGTGGTTTAGTTTCTGGAAACGTAACCTGCCCTATGGAAAGGGATGTTGTGTGACCTGTAATGAAGACATCTATCTTTCTTTTTCTGAGTGGTGAACCTATTTGCTGGTTTATATTGTGTTTAGGAAAATAGTTAAAGATGTGACTATTTGCTCCAAAGGGCTCCATTTGAGGGCTCGCGTAATGGGAGTAGCACACAGCATATGATCCTCTCGTACTTTATGGATATTCACAAGCACACTGACAACTTTTGTGTCGGTTTGAAGACCCTAAAGGAATGCAGTGAAAAGTGTTTCAAAATAAATTATGTGTTTGCGTTATGATGTTTGCATGATACACAAGTGACCTAGCTGCAAAAGATAGATCTCATTTGCATTTGGACCTGTCAGAGAGAGATGGTGAGTCAGACTTGGCTTTTGAGTGTTAAAGTTGGTTTGTCTGTTGCCAGCATGGTAGGGAATAGTGGTAAGATAGGTAATAGATGTTTCCGAAGTCTAGCTCTTTTACTAAGACGTAATTTCTTTCTTTATGAGTAGAACTTTTTTGTGGCTTCTGAATATTTGAAGAGATATCATTCTCATGTTCACATGCATTTCAGCCACTAGAGTACAGAAAATACTGGTTTTCATCATCTCTCCTCTGTCACATTGGTTGCACAATCCCTTCTTTTTAGATTTGTACTGGACTTTCATTTTTCATTTTGTACTTTTAATTTACCCTGTATTTGATGTGTCACTACTTCTATTTTGTGAATTATGTTTATATGCAGTATATGATTCTGAAAGTAAAATAGTGGCGCAATCATTGGGACTACAGTCCTTACAGTCGTAGCAAGTTTTTAGTTTATGAGACACAGTGAAGAACTTCCTTTGCCCAGAAGTGATTTCGAGCATTGAGGGGAATAGCCATGCTCGGGTCCCACATCCTGACTTTTTTGTCATATTGGGAATGTTCTCCAGACAAACCTTTTTTGAAATAGGAAAATTATCGCTGAACAGAAGACTTAAAAGTGGTTTATGGAGATATATATTCCTTCATGGCCTTTAAGCTTTTAAGCTTACAAAATTGTAAATGACAAAATGTTTGTAGATTTTTGTGTCAAACGTTCACCTGGATTGACACTTGTTAGCCATAAGTAGAAACAATATGCTAAGGACAGGTAAATTTGAGCCTGGAATATCAGGGAGAGAGCAAAGCAGGAGGGTTCACCTGTGGCTTGGAAGCTAAAAAGGATTAGAGGAAGGAATTCCTTCAGCTGATTTTTTGATCGTTAACCACCAAGAGACTATAATCAGCTGAGGTTCATCTCCAATAACTCCTCACACACTACATTTGGTTGTTAACTGGAATCCTTGCTGGGCTTATACATTTGTCCTGGTTTGAGGTTTATTCTGTACAGGTTTATTCTGGTACAGCTACAAGCACTAAAGCTTTTATGAGTTCTGGAGAGAGTGAGTGACATATCCTGCTTGCAGTCACTGGCTCCTCTGGTTTCTGCAGCTTCTCCTCTGACCTGAGTATTCCCACTGGACCCTCTGTCCAACAACATGAACTGCCCTGCCCTCGGGGCTGGCATCGCCCTCAGAGGCGGCTGCGTTACCGATTCTTCAGTCAGCTCATGGAGTTGTCAGGAGCCTGCCAGTCTCTGGCTACCCTGGGGAATAATACTAGGGTGATGAGTTCTGTAAGCATGCACTACTTTGCTGGCTGTAAGGTCACTCAAAAATCAGCTTTATCACAAGATAAATACTTAAGGACTACGTTGTGGGGTTTTGTTTTTTAAAAAAACCCACACGGATACGAAATAATCAAGCGGAATGTTATACAAAGACATAAAATAGTGAAAAGCAGGATGCACGTACTGATACAATGACCTTTGTCTGTTCTACCACCTCAGGTAGTTATTATAGCTAATTAATTAGCATCTACAAGAGGTCTTCTGGCACAAGGCCAGAATTGGGAAAACTGCTTTCTTGCTCACTTGTCTACTCCTAACCTGTCTTGTCTTTTCTGTGACTGTGCACTGGGACTCCACGTGGCAATGTAAGGATGAGGTCATTTCTTTCCTTCCTCCTCATTAAAGACTCTTGATTAACAGTTCTATTTCACACCTTAATTAGTACACTTTGTCACTCAGGGTACTTTCTTCCATAGCAGCCTTCTAAATGTGCACTAGCAAAATTACACGGACTATGAGAAACTATATACGCTGCCATTGTATTAGATTCATAATGATTCTTTGTATTGTATAAATACTAGCCCTAATAAAACTGGGTAACATTAGCAATGGATGCTAGGATTGTTTCTCTTTATTCAGGGACAGTTTCAGTTTCCTTTCTGGGATAATGTCCATGTGCATATATACTTAAAAACAGTGTTTCTGGTATCACTAAACAAGTGTACCAAACACTGCCATTTTATTTTATGATCACGTAGCCATTTCTATGACTAAGCTTCTGAATAAAATTGGAGCCATCTTTGAATGTAATTGTCAGAGACACGTCACATGAATGAATATCTGTATTATGCTGCATATAACCACTTCTCATAACTGCCCTGCCTGTGAAGATAGTTCATGCCATTCTTAGCATATTTGTGGACAATCTGCTGGGAGTAAAAGGAATAATCCTGTAGCTCAAAGACCCAGGACACAAGGACACATGTGAGAAAAATGATACTCATTAGGGCTAATTGTGTATTTTATGACACTGCTTAGCTTTCAAAAAGATTTATCTAATAAATTTTGACAAAAATTATAATAAAGAAAAATGTCTTAAAATGAGAAAATAATCTGTCTCAGAAATAAACAAACGGGGGGGGGGGGGGGNGGGGGGATGCACCCTGAAATAATAAAATTTCACAATTTCATCTTTTTGAAGGAAGAACTGAATTCAAGTCCCTGATCTATATTGTTCAGTGAGGGGACCTGAAGGTTAGCTTTCTGGAATATGGTCCAACCATCAGTTATTGGCTGCTTCTGGTGAGTGTTTATTGACTATTTTTGACAGAAGAGGTCATGTCAGACCTCCTGTGCTTTATATAAGAAAATATCTATCTGCTGAAAGAAAGTTACGGAGTATCTTGGACAGGTGGAAATATGAAACTGTTTTGCTTGAGAGTGTCCAAGTATAAAATGGAGTATTTTTGAAATCTCAGAAATTTTCATGAAGCTTAACTTTGGAGGGAAAAGAATAACAGACCGGCTGGGAGACAGAATGAGCTGGGATCATCTGCTTTTTAAACATTTGCATGTCGATGTTATTGGTGAAGGGATTCAATATTGAGCACTTTGTGCTGATTTCTACTCAGTTGCTGAAATAGGCAGAGGATTTACTCCTAAATCAAGATCCGTGCCTACCTAAGATACCTGCCTCATGAAGAATTCTCCAACTTTTCACAGAATAATGAACAGATGAACAATTCCAATTCTAAGTGTACATTTCTTAGCTTCTTTAAGTACTTCAGTAGTTTTCTGGAGAACTTTTATTTAGAGTACTAATTTCAGATGCAATGTTATACACATATAACTACTTACTATATATTGAAAGTATGATTTGGTAGAAAGATGGTACCTTGCGTGGAAAAAGATGACTCTCTATAAAGTGTTATAGGAAGACTCAAACAGCCACAAAAAACCTACAGGTCTTCTTTATAAAGTGAATGCTTATTGTTTTTGAAAAAATGAGTAATAATAATTTAGTGTAGTATTATGAATTTAAATTTTGGATTTTTACTGATGACAAGTCTGTGAAGGACAAAGATGAATCTGATAAACAGTCTTTTATATACCTGATAACTGAGATACTTGAAGTGACTCAGCTAAGGCAAGACAGCGAGTCAAGAACAGACCCTGTATTTTAACCTGGGATCACTTTATAACCTACAGGTACCAAGTACATCCAGCGAGCAGCAGTCAAAACATGATCTTGCATTTCTCATGGTAGGAGGATGGCATAAACAAACTGTGAGTCCTTCAGGGAGGGACCATTTAGATGAAGTCGCTAAATATGTAATTGAGCAGGGAGGGACCATTTAGATGAAGTCGCTAAATATGTAATTGAGTAAGAAATACCTAGGCATCAGCATATTCTCTAGGCTTTTATTTTCTGCTGTTTGACAATTATCACTTTGTCTTTAATAATTTGCTTCCGTGATATTCACCACTCTGGCATTTCCTTGCATTTTCTTCAGCACCTTCTAAGATGCTATAAATTGACAAAGTACCTTTTTTTTAAATATATTTAATGACTTACTCTTTGTATCTTATATCTTCACTATTCTACTGGTTTTAATAAAGCACACTGTAGCTTCACAAATTACAGTTTGTACTGGGCTATTTTAATCTTTTTGACTTAGAACTCAGGGAAAAATGCTATGAACTATATGTCTTATAAATCTTGAAATACTGTTTAGTTTGTACTACTGTCAGCTTAAAATGCAGTAATGGTTAAATGTGTAACACTATCCAATTTGTTTACACTTTAAGTGACAGCACAGTACAATAACCTTGCATCTAATGTTTCCTCTTTAAAGAAATAATGTTTTGGCTTTATTCATCTGAGAAGAAAATGATCCAGCTTAAACCAATTAAGGTTTGTCTTTTTTGATTTCCTTAAAATCCAATTTTATATATCCAATTTAAACAAAATCCAATTTTGGACATTGGTTGGCTTGCAAACTCCTGGCAAAAGAATGTGGATTGGTTAAGCAAATAGACTGTCTAATTTTCATATTGATTCTTAGTCATTGAAAATCTAATTTGAAAACACAGGGCCTTTTTCGTACCTCAT
This sequence comes from Chionis minor, assembly GCA_013398295.1. NCBI lineage: Eukaryota > Metazoa > Chordata > Aves > Charadriiformes > Chionidae > Chionis > Chionis minor. The sequence continues at coordinate 468,160 of VZSF01003125.1, read as the reverse complement.
GCAGCACTTGTACTGGGAGATACAGACTGAGAATTAACTTTAGGAGAACGTGATGCAATACAGGACAATTTCCTAATAAGATGATAATTTGTACTCACATTTTGTAAAGTGCAAACCAAAGAATGATATTCTGCTTATTAGGATTACTGTAAGACTTTTTCAATTTTCAGAATGCAGTGCAATGATTACTGTTTAGGATGTATTGTTTCGGCATATCTCATGCACGACATTCTGACTTTCGGCTGACTTTTTTGTCAAGAAATGTGCTCATTTCTAGCTCAGAAAATTGTGGTTCAATGGAATATCTTTTATTTTACTATAAACTACTTTCATTAGAGCTTTGGCTTCTTTTGTGTGTTTGTGGAGATGATGTATATAAAGCCAAGAGCGACACATTACTGTTAACTGAAAGGGTAAAAAAAAAAGCCTTAGGAAAATTTGCAGCAAGAAACAGCACGCGTTTCCTGAAGGAAAGAAATTCTGTCACAGGGAGAGAGGGAGCTCTGATGGCCACGGGGGAGAGAAGCACCCTCTGCCTCCCGTTGGGCCATACACAAGTACGAACTTGTGGCAGCGTTGGGTCTGTAATTGAAGTGTGGCTGCAAAGGTGGCATGCCAGTGCTTCCAGCAGCTGCCTCCCAGGCATCTCCCTGCCCTTGAAGGCACTGAGCGCTAGAGAGCAGGAAGGCACTAGCGAGACTTGCCACGGGGCAGGGAGGACAGAAGTTCTCACAAGTCCCTGTGATAAATCTAGGCATGTAACTATCTTTACTCCTCCGCAGTTTCTTCCATAAAAATCTCATTCCTCTGCATTCTCTTGTGACCACATGAGACTACCTTTCTGATTTTTGTGTAGTAAAGACCCACCTAACTTCAAACTAAATGTATAAATGTACACACCAAAGAGATGACTGAGTACCAACGTGCCTGCAGTCGCTATTTCCATTGCTTTCCTCCATTTTTTTACCCCATCCCTCCTCTGTTGTGATCTAAATGGTAGAAATGCAGAATATTTTTCATGCTGGTTTGTGTAGATAACGAGGTCTGCTCTCACCAACACAGGAGAAGGCTGCATAGTCCATTTCTTTGGCTACAAGATATCTTAGCTGCCACCAACGTAATCTTTGCTAATTGGAGTTACTGACTCCATGCTAGTGTTGGAGGCTGTGACTTACATACACAGCTAGTTGTCTAATCAATATATCTTTGATGATGTAGTAGAAAGTTTCCTGTAACCTGTGATGCCACATTTTATCTAAGTAATCAAACCACGAAAATGTTACATTGTTGATGGTATTCTTATTAGCATAATTCTTATGGAACAGCAGTTTTAATAGTTTCTTGCTCTCCTAAGTTATTTACAGGGAATATCTCAGGATTTTTGAAGGCAAAATATTTCTCGTATTGTTCTATGGGTGAATCCTGTCATCCCAATTACTGCTGACAAATGATCAGGCTACTACAACAGAGAAATACAAAGATACAGAGTTCTTAAAAAAGAATGAGTATAGTCTTTCTATACCATCTGTAATATTTAGGTTGGTTTGCCTTTAAAATGTGGGTATAGTCTTGAAGAAACGCTATAATTGAGGAAAATGATAAAACATTTACTGGAGGATGTAATGATTATCTGATGCTATTATAGGACTATTAAAATAAAACCTGATACAAGTTATTGTACATGGAGATTACATGATCGATATCTAACCAGATATATTGTTTTAAGACATGTATTTGTGTTTTCTTAGATCTCAGCATTGTCGTATTAATGAAGAGCCAGTGTGGTTTGTATTACTTCAAATTTGTATCATCTCTAATTAGGGAGAGAATTTTATACCACCTCTGGCAATGTTATACTGTTTTATAAAAATGTTTTCTTCATAAAACATAGCCATCTGTGAGCTGCATGGCAATGCAAACATATTTAAACAAAACTGTCAAATCCTAAAAAGAAATTTCTCCCTACAGACCAAAAAAGGCATTTCTTCTGGCATTTATTTGAATATTACATCTTATGTGGAGCCACTGGGACAGACACTGGGGATTTGGGATCATATTTTAACTCTAATACAAAATTCTGGCGTGACTTTGTGTTTGTTTCCCATCTATAAAACTATGGTAATATTTATTTTCTGTTACCTGTGATCTAGTTTTCTATATGAATTACAAGATTTTCAAGGCTGCCCCATATTTTATGTTTATATGTGAGGAGCACAACTGAACCCTGATCATGTTTGGGACCTCTAGCTGCAACTTGTATTCCCTCTATTACACCTTACTGTATCCCTTCTCTAACGCCTTTGTACATGTTTCCTTTTTCTCATCAAAATTCTGATCAGCAAGATAAAGAAAAATGAATATAAGAAAAATTGAGTAACAAATTCCATATAGAGGAACATCGAAGAATAATTTGCTGTCTTTTATATTCACAGTTCAAGCGGGAAAAAGATAAAAAAACTGTGGCTTAATAAAAGATTTTTAAAGCTTTTGTTTTTCTTTTTCTTCTGTTTTGCCCAAAGTAGCTGTATGTTTGTAGTGGATGAAGATGTTTTACTTCCCTTTAGCATATTTTAATTCAAGGATGTTCTCACTATATAGTTCTACACCTGTTGGCACCAGCCCCAGTAGCAGGTATATAGAAATATTAATTCTTTTTGTACAGTGGAAGTCCCTGTTGCAAAGGAGCAGCATATCCACTCCACTTTGGAGATAATGGTGTGTTTTGACACTGAGTGAGTTATTACTAGCACTTACTCCGTTTTTTATGAAAGCCTTGTTAGCAAGTGAATGCCACAGTTTTTGTCAACTACAAAACTCCTATTACTCTGCCTTTTTGGCACGAGAAACACTTTTTATTTTGTTCTTTTTGCTGCTCTGCATAACTAGCAAACATAAAGAGAGGCAAGAGTGGGAAGCAGAAAGTGTCCCTTTGTGACCCGGGAACCCTGTAGTGCTCCGTGTCGTGGAACAGCTGCTGCTAAGGCTGCCCACACAGGGAAAGAGGCGGAACCGCACTTAGCTGGGGACTGGAGAAAGGACAGGGCATTCTTACACCTTCCTATAGGGATAGCTGAACTGGTCTTGGCATATGTATTTGTTTGGTAATGGAATTGCATGAGGCAAGTGGATTTCCAGAAATGGTAATTCAGCATATCATTGGAACCTACTTTATGTAAAATCTAGAATACAATGAATAAAACAAGAGATTTGATTGCTTAACTTGACCTGGTAGCTTATGGTTTGTAGCAGACCACAGGCAGAATATTTCTTTTTGAACTTACTGTATCTAGAGCTTCTTCCATTATTTTTTTTCCCTGGTAGAAAGATGTTTTAACTGAATCCAAGTGTCAACTCTGTCAATGTTATTAATATTCTCAGTAGACCTTTAATGTAAATATTCCCCAAGTCATCATTTATCACCAGTTAGCTTTAAATAATAAAAGCAATTGTTCGTTAAACATATATGAATCTGTATTTTGGAGATTTATCTTTGTGGTAAAATGGAATGCGCTTTCATAAAAACTTGAATGAAATTATTTTGAGAAGACCAAAATGTATCATTACTTCTACAGTATATAATGTTCTGCTATTATGAAATAGATCTCAATATTCTTAAATAAACAAATATCAGATAAGCAAGTATTACAACATAACAGGTTCTAATCTTGTCATATAATTTATTTTTCTTCCATGTAGGCTTTTCTGTCCACCTCAGAATAAAAGAAATCAAGACAAGAAAGAAATTTTTAAAAGCCTGCTTTTTCTAGCCAGTTCTTTAGCCAGTAAAGGATCTACATGTTTAGTTTTTTGGCTTGCAGAAAAAAATAACTTGTTCTTTTATAAATACTGGTATTATCCTGTAGCTTAAAGCTTCAGAAAATTTGAGGTCACTTGAAACACTTGCAAGGTTTACCATTTAAAGATGAGTCTAATCTGGATTGATAACACTGATATGTAATTTGACAATTCCCAACTTTTATGCAGTTAATGTTCTCACTTAGTAACCGATAAAGATAAGCTTTTCTATGTGCACTTATATACACATAGATAATGATGTAGTTAATACACAACTAGGAGAAACTCCTGTATATGAGATTTGACAATAACCTACAGAGTGGCAGCTGCTATTTTTCTTTATGAAATCAGATTTGAGACACGCTGCTTTCACAGTTTTATGCATCAGAGGAAATTATGAACCTCCAGATACTCATTGTGATTTTTGCATAAAAATGAAGCATATTAAGGTTAATCTACTTGACGTAAAGATGCATTCATTAGTTTGTGTTTAACATAATGCTTTTTTAAAGTGGCATCTAATTATCGCCCTTGTACAGCAGAAATACCTCTGAGGAAATGTGTGTCAGCTATTTAAGAAATATATCTGCCTATTCTTTTTAAAGAATATGCTAATTGTTCTTTGGGGCTTTAATATGAAATTATTTCTAACTTTTTACTTCATTTTCAAAGGCAATCTTTTCTTAAAAAGAAAAGAAATGGTTCTGACTGCTGTGCTAGTGGTCATTTAAAAATGCCTCTGCTTATGAAAAATGCATAATGTTAGGGAGCAAGTGGCATCTCGGTGAGGTTGTACTCAGAACACACGTTTCGTTTGACTCTTCAGATGTGCTTAAAGAGATCCCAACACATGCCAGCATGTTAAAATCTAGAGTGAGCTATCAGGTTTTTCCAGTTTACCTATGAAGCATAGTTTGAGACTAGATGAAAATAAAAAATGTATAGAAAGATTTCAGTGTTGTTGTGGGGCTAGTCTATGCAGTCTGTTTTCTTTAGCGTCTCTTCAGTATACAAATGCACATAATCAAAGAAAGCACAGGGGAAAAATATCTAAATGTTGGGTTATAAGGTCAGGGCCAACGCACATCTCCTGGGTTTTACAGCATGCGTTGTTTTTTCTCAGGTCAGTTCATTGCTCTGTTTGGTCCTTCCCCTGGTTTTGCATCTTTTCCTTCCTGTTGTCCTTCTCCTATGGGAAAGTGGACAGTAGAAATTATTTCTCCTCTTATTTTTGACTTTTCAGTAATAACTTCATGGAATTGATCAGAGTTACTCTAAAAGCAATGTTTTTTGTGCTCACAGAAGTGCAAATGATTCCTTGTAGCTACATAGCTTTTAACTCCTGATTATTTATTTTAGTGCATTTTCTATTTTCTCTCTCTGGAGTTTGTATGAATCCACAATATTCTTGTTTCTTTTAAGATCTGTGCTTACATTATTATAGTTATCTTCAAAACATTTTGCTAAGCAATACTTCATCAAGTGACAACTCCAGTTTTCAAGGTGCTACCCTGTAATTTACTAATGTTCTTCAGGTTTCTTTAGCATCTTTTAATAGTTGATACTGATTGCCACAAGACCATTGAACAGTGGATACCCTGCACTTATTGAGGAGTGTTTGAAGGCCTGCTTTAATGAGAAGTGTTTAAGTCAATAACTGTCAGTGGTGATCTGTAATCTAGCATAATTTTTTTGGTCTACTTCACTGTCATATGAATTTTATGAAGGATCTAACATGTTTGGCAGTCATATCTAAGCTAGATAATGAATACTGGCACTAACAATTTAGAAGTGAAGAAGGCAAGAAACTGGTATGGCTGAGTCAAGACCTGCTGGTCAGACTAAAGGGCAAGAAGAAAATGCACAGGCAGCAGAAGCAGGGACAGGTATCCTGGGAAGAATATAAGGACGCTGCTGGGTTATGTAGGGATGGGGTCAGGAAGGCCAAGGAATGGCTGGAGCTGAACTTGGCAAGGGATACAAAGAGTAATAAGAAGGGCTTCTACAGGAAGGTCAGGGAAAGCGTACACCCCCCAGTAAACAAGACTGGCAAACTGGTTATCAACAGAGGAGGTGAAGGCTGAGGTACAGAACAACTTTTTTGCCTTAGTCTTCACACGCCTCTTGAGTGGATGAGCCACAATATGGGGACTGGGGGAGCAAAGTCCCTCCCACTGTAAGAGAAGATCTAGTTTGTGGCCACCTCAGGAACCTGAACATATAGAAGTCTATGGGACCCGATAAGATGCATCCCAGAGTCCTGAGGGAACTGGCTGATGTAGTTGTCAAGGCACTCTCCATGATATTGGAAAAGTCATGGCAGTCAGGTGAAGTCCATGGGGACTGGAAAAAGGGAAACATTGCACCCATTTTTAAAAAGGGTAGAATGGAGGACCCTGGAAACTACCGACCTATCAGCCTCACCTCTGTGTCCAGGAAGATCATGGGACAGATCCTCCTAGAAGCCAGGCTAAGGCACGTGGAAGCCAGGGAGGTGATTCAGGACAGCCAGCATGGCTTTGCCAAAGGCAAGTCCTGCCTGACCAAGCTGGTGTGCTTCTATGCTGTGGTGACTACATCGGTGAACAAGGGAAGAGCTGTGGATGTCATCTATCTGGACTTCTGTAAGGCCTTTGACATGGTCCTCCGCTACATTATTCTCTCTAAATTGGAGAGATACAGAGCTGGCAAAGTGTGCTTGCAGTCCAAAAAGCCAACCATATTGTGGGCTGTATCAAAAGCAGCATGGCCAGCAGGTTGAGGGAGCTGATTCTGCCCCTTTACTCCACTCTTGTGAGACCCCACCAAGAGTCCTGTGTTTAGCTCTGGAGTTCTGAGCACAGGAAAGACATGGACCTGTTGGAGTGAGTCCAGAGGAGGCGACAAAAATAATTTGTGAAGACAGACTGAGAGAGTTGGGGTTGTTCAGCCTGGAGAAAGGAAGGCTCCAGGAAACCTTATAACAGCCTTTCAGTACTTAAAGGGGGCCTACAAGAAAGATGGGAACAAACTTTGTAGCAGGGCCTGTAGTGATAGGACAAGGGGTAATGGTTTTAAACTAAAAGAGAATGGATTTAGACTAGATAGAAGGAAGAAATTTTTTATGCTGAGGGTGGTGAGACACTGGCCGAGGTTGCCCAGAGAGGCGGTACATGCCCCATCCCTGGAAACATTCCAGGTCAGGTTGGATGGAGCTCTGAGCAACCTGATGTAGTTGAAGATGTCCCTGCTCACTGCAGGGGAGATTGGACTAGATGGCCTTTAACGGTCTCTTCTAACCCAACCATGTGATTCTATGATTTGTTTTCCAGTTCTTTGAAGGGACAAATTTATCTCAATTTTGGATAAGATCTAAGCTTTTATTCATATTTGCATACGTAACAGGTTCTGCTGTTAATATTTTTTGCTAAAAAATATATCTTTTTAAAGAGATGTATCTCCTTTTGGTTTGTCATATGAAACCTGTGGTTTTGTCTTTGTTTTTTTTCTGGAAGGGCAGTATTCTATAAATCTGATGGCTGACAGTCTTATAAAACTTAGATAAAGCCAGAAATATTTAAAAAATAGCTGATACTTCTTTCTTCTCCTTTCCTGTAGCTCAGCTTTCTCAATAAGGAGATTTTTTGGTCTGAATTTGTTTTATTTGTCTGATAGGTATCTGGAAAGTTTGACCTGTGCTGGCATACTTGGATTGGCAATATTTTGTAGTTCACTTCCTTTCCTTATACTCACCTATTTCTTTGTTTGCTCTTGGAACCATGTAGATGCTACAATGATTAAAGAAGTCTGATTCAGACCTTTCACCTGAGATATGAGTTTAATATAACAAAAGTTAAATTAATAAATTAATTAGGATGGCATCAGGCTGCTAACTCCAGTGAGTGGAAGAGCAACTTTTTCAACTTAGATGTGCTGTTTTGTTCAGCTCCAGTTATCTCTGTGCTTCTCCCTGCTTGGTTTTCTAGATACGGTCTCAGATGTTTTCAATCCGTTCTGCCTTATGAGTTTTATTTCTCAGCCCCTGTAAGGTTATGACTCTATCCCCTTTTCCCCTCGCTAGTGCTCTGCAGTTTTCTCTCAGTAGTGCTGTGTAATCTTACCTAGTACTATTGTATATGGCATTTATTTTTTCCTTGGAAGCCATAAACAAAACTACTGGGTTTAAAGTGATGGAAAAAAACAAAGGCAGAAATTGTATACAATTTTCAAAATTATCTCTGATATTTTAGCATTTCTGCATTTTTTTTTCCACATTCACAAACACTATGAGTGTGACTTGTTGGTCATTTGGGTTGCATACAAGGTTGAGCATACAAGCCTTCATTCAGTCCTTACGAACTAGAAATACTTACCTATATTTGGCTTAAAGTAAACATACTGGTAACCATTAGAATATCTGGAACCCACATGTCTATACAGAAATTAATTGTTATGACGCAGATGTTCTTGTTAAACAATGTGGGGCTGTGTCGGAGACCGTTGATATCATTGGGAAATGGCAGATCTGCTCTCTGTTTGCTCTTCCCGTGCTTGTGCTGAATTCAACATCCTGTGCTGTTTTGTGCATAAGTAAACAAGTGATAATTGGCTTGGACAGTTTATAGTGTCTTCTGAATTTTCGAGAAGGGTTTTTCCACTTCCTTTATTTACAGATGCTTTTTCCCTTGCACAGCTTATGAACATGAAGACTATTCAGGCAAAAAGATCTGCTTACACAGAAATTAAGGTTTAATAAGATGCTTCGCAGGAGAGCCCACTGCACAGATCCCATTACAAGATAGGAGCAATAGCTGTTTTTGCAAGTGCAAATTCTGCGAGCCGGCAAATGTGCAGATAAACCAGCTTAAAGTGATTGCAGCGTGTGTACAAAGCTAGTAAACTGCTTACTATCAAATTTCACAAACTACTGCATATGTTCCTTACCTCTTTTTCATGTCAAGCAAAAGAACAGCTAATTTTTGACTCTGACCATAGAGAAAGAAAAAAAGCTGTGAAGGATGGACTTATAAAGCACACTTTTATTCATTTAATCCACCTGTGAGCTCCCTGGCTTGGTCATGCTGCCCTGCACAAGGCAGAGCCGTGTTCCCTCTTCAGTTCTTTCACACTTGCTCTCACCGTCCTGCTTTTAGCCTGCTGCTGCATCTCTACCCAGTTCTTTCTAGAAGATCAAGCAGTTTGTGAGAGGGTGACAGTTTTTATATTTTTCTAGGAGTCCTAAGTGTCTCTTGGCTATTTCGAATAAAGCTTTCCTTTAGATTCACTTCCCATTCCGTGCAGCAGAGAAGTAAGAGCCTTTAATTGCGACAACTTAAACTTTGCTTTCCTTTTCTTTCTGTTAGGTCCTAAGCTGAAGATTTAAGGAGAATCCATTGGAAGATCTGTGTTAGCTGAGAGCTTAAATGGTCTGCCTTTACTCAGTGCTAGCTACACTATTTAGGAGTGGATGACTTTTTCATCATCATTGTTATGAGAGAAAGAGCAGAACAGGGTGTATTGCTACACAGAGATAATAAATAGAGGCATGCTAAAATTTTAGGTTAGTAAGGTTGGGATTTCTTTGCGCACTGGGCCTTCACATCCTGAACTGTAGATACCTAATTCCCTGTTCGGAAGAGGAAAAGCTTGTGTTTGTGAATTACTCATGCTTAGTTTATCGGTCAAGTGATTGAAGCATAATTTTTTAGGAAGAAGATGAATTCTTGCCCTGCTTGAAGGGATTTCAAAACAGTATTTCTATGTCCTTGGAGAGTGCCCTAACTAATAAGCTTTGTGGTATGGCATTAAGGTGTGAAGGAAGAGATAACTCCGCCTTACTCCTCTGGAGAAGCTTAGTTCTTTTGGGGAAAACATTATGAGAGGACGTGTGGCTACAGCTTGGTGCCTAGGGCGAAATGTGATTTAGACAATGCTCCCACAACTCACTCTGTGTTTTTGTTCAATAGCTATGAATGATCATTAATCCTCAGTGAAGTCATCTGTACGGAAACGCGAAAAGCTTGTTCCTCAACATGTTCCCAAATTTTACAAGGTTCCCTTCTTGGGTTTGATAACTGATGATGTACGACAGTATATTTCGAACAGTTTTAGCATTGCTTGTGATAATTTCTTTGATGCTACAGAGAAAAATCCTGAACTGAAGGCAACTCTTGCGTACCCGCTTGAGAGAGTTTTCTTAACAGACTGTCTCTTCAAAGTCTCTGCTGGCCCTGCTGTGCATTAACCTCTTTGCCTTAGGGAAGTAAAGGCAGATGCACTTTTTTCCCCCCCATTTCAGTTTGAGTGCACTGAATATTCCCAGTGCTGGTAAAAACTCCTGAGTACAACCTGGAGAGCTAATATATGTTGTATAATAGGGTACAATGAATATGTAAAGTATGTCACTTCTCTTTTTGTTTTGTTTTTTACTTGAGAGGGAGACTCCCTTTTTGTTGCAACAATTTCCCTGCTTATTTGCTTTTATTTGGGACATGAGAAAGTGGGATAAGGACAGAGATTTTTGTAGCGGTTAGGGGGCATGTACTGTGTTAGCTCTCAAGTGCCAAGAGTTCAGATTAAATCTTTACACTTGAAATATGTCTACCTGAAATGTTTCGAGACATTTTTCTGCTTGCCTGAGAGCTGCCCTTGATCCTGGGTGTTCAGTCTGTGCACTCTACATGCTTTCAGACAAGCTAGAAGGAGTAATAGTCTGACTGAACAAGGTCCATGTGCAATGCCTTTGATGATTAGCATGGTTTGACAGAAAAGGAGAATGGTGGTTATAGGAAAGACCTTATAAGAAAATGTGAAAAAGAAAGATTTAGGGTTGGTTTTTTTTTTTCCCCTCCAGCACCTGTTCACAGGGTTATGGTGGGATTTGGCAGCTGATGTTCTTCAGTGCTTTGGCTGTCTCTTACTTGTGCATTGACAGTCAGATGTGAAAATGATGAATACCGCTGTCTTCCTTCTGAATGTAAATTCACTCGATCTTGTGATTTTCTGGATCTCTTGATATTTCTAATGCGGATATCTCCTGGCAGGACAATTTCTTTAAAAAGCAAGCAGTGACAAAATGTTAAAAAAAAGAAAAATCAAGAAAAACTCATAAATGCTCTGTACTTTTTTCCCAAGATCTTACTAATTTTCTGTTTCTGTGATTTGTTACTGTTCCTCATATTACTGTGAGCTATATTTTAAAGGAAATAATGAGATGACATATTATGAAAAATGGTAACTACTCATAAATTTCTATTGCTGGAAAACAGTCCTTGAAAACTGATGCAACAGTAATAAAAATTAGTGTTTGCTATAAAGAAAAAAAATTTCAACTGATAGTTCTGAATTTCATGTCATAAGTAGTGGGTCCACATAGGGTCTACCTTGTAGATTTTGTTTAGATCTTGAAAGGCAGAATGTATGGGCAAGAGGTGCAGAACCAAAGCTTCAGAAGTAGGTGAAACTCTTTACTGAAAATGGTCAGTAAAACTAAAATAGTTGTGTTACAAAGTGCTGACATGAGGAAGAACACCTGATTATAAGATAGATCTGAAAAAGCTAATTATAGGGTTATTAAATTTAAGCCAGAGCGTTTCAGAGTACAGCTTCGTGAATTGTCCTGCTAGAGAACAAGGTTTATCGTTGCTTTTGATTAGTAAGTTCATGCTCATTTTCAATTTCATGCACTGTTCAACACTGCTGGCTAGTTCATGGAAGAGCATGTTATATCCCACTAGAAAATTAATTCCTGGTGGTATCAGGTGTATAAGATTTCTAAATCTCTTGCCTTAGGACTGTCTAAACATAGGAAGGTGATTTGTTCATCTCCTCAAAATCATGAGATTTTGTTGAATGTTTTGCAATTGTATTTGAATAATTTTTTTAAGTAAACTGTAAGCTTGAACTCTTTGAGGAATGTAATTATATTTATATTTGGCTTTTATTGGTAGTAATACAAGATTAAAGCCCTTTGAATAACTTGAGTTGAAACTTCCAAAGCTTTAATGAAAAAGACCAAGCTGGACTCAATAGAGTGATGTATTGGACTTTTCATGAGGCTTTTCTTATGTAGATTACTAGGAATTAACATAGTAAAAAATTACTATTAATGACATAATAAAATAATTTAAAAAGTTAAGATATGTCTTGTCACTCTGCTATCTCATGTTTTCCTGTGAGAACAAGGAAATACGACAGATATGGAAATGACAGAGTAAAGATACTTCCTCATAGAGGTTCAGGAAATTGGGTATTATTAGCTGACTGTGATTGAAATTGAGAGCTGACAGTAAAGACTGAACAGGAATTAGCTAAAAAAGCATGAAGAAATATTTTTTTTTTTCCTGTGCAAGCTAAGTTTGTTTGATTTTAAATGACTGTTAATGCTGAGTACTGTAATATTGTCAAATACTCTGTTTTCACGTAGCATATCTTAGTCTTTCTTCCTAAAGTAGAATAAACACATGCAAGTGGTAAAATGTGCCAGAAAGCATGAATTCCTACACTCATACGAACGGGTGCAAAAATCAATAATGAAATCAACCTCCCTCTCGTTTCCTAGAAGGCTGCTACAGTGTCATTTACATTGTGCTTTTGTGGGAGGGACAAACTGGCATAAATTCGTAACTGTAGCTATTGGACTATGAGCAGAACTCATAGGTAAAGGGACTACTTGCAGAAATTGTTGACTTTTAAGAAAAATACTCACATTTCATCCTAACCATTTTATTGGAACTTCACAAATAAAATATGTGGGTTCGTATGAAATCTTCCTACAGAGTCACTTAATTCCCTCCTCCTCCTTTAATTTTAAATAGTCAACTAAGTATCTAAATAATGGTAGTACGCTTACTTTTTTGCCTGCAGTCTCTTTTTCTAAAAATGAAGAAACTTTGAGATGCACAGAAGTGAAGAGCTGGATCTCTAACCTGTCATTCCTGCATGCACTACACCCTGGGAGGTTTGTTAGATGGGAACTACAGTTTAGTGATTTGGGCTTTGACTTTTGGACCACGCTAACTGCTTTCTCACTAGTTTGGGCCTTTTGAATTATGTTTTTGTTACGAAGTCAGCTGTAGCGACTAGCTTCTGAGTTGGAGCGTCTCGGTTAGCGTAGTCCAGAGGTGAGCTGCCATACTGCAAAATAGCCTAAGCTCGCATCAGTCATGATCACAAATGTATCTCGGTGGTGGTGGTGGTGCAAATGTGTCACAGACCCTAATGCTAGGGTACGTAAAATAGTACTGTTCTTTCCTATGTGTTCCACAGATTAATTCTCCAGCAGCTAACTTCACTGGCATGACACACAGACAGTAACTTCATCCTGAACTTCCATTTTCCCTAAATATGTAAATTGTCTGCATTGCTGCTTGTCTTTGTAACTTGAAAAGGGAAAATCAATATTTTAAAAAATGTCATCCATAAATAATTATTTAGCACTAGTCTTCAAAAGTGCAATTCCTCTGGATAGTCAAGCCAAACTTCTGTCACGTCTAATTCACTTAATAAATAATTGAAACTAGATTTGGACAGTCTGTGTCATTACATTTATGAAAACTTGAAACTTTAGCTAAAGCGGCTTTGACCAAATGTGTGGCTTAACAGACAAGAAAAATTATTTTGTTGCACGACTCAAAAGCGTCCTTTTGAATATGTATTATGCTTTCCTGGCAAGTCTTCAGGTCTTGAGTACTTCCTTCTGTCTTTGATTGATATGTAACTACATGAACTGAAGTGATAACTTTGAGAACCCAACAGGCAAGTTTTTGGGATCCCAATATGATTTGTCTATGTGTGTATGTGCGTCCACATATATGTGCATGCACACACTCTTTTTAATATAAGCTAGAATTTGGAGAAAGTCTGGAAATTTGTATTGATTTCTTTTTCTTTTGTTTCTGTAATGAAAGTCTGTGACAATTGCGTATACAGATTACTTGTTGGATAACCTAAAATAGTGGTCTTATGCAACTATTAAGCCTGAACATCAAAAGAGAGATAGTAAGTGCACTCAAAATATTAGCTAAACCACCCATCTGCACAAAATGGTTGTGAGGTGCTCTGTGGATCTTGCTTTAGTAACCTTGGAGGAAACATTCTTCTTGCTCAGGTTTTGGAATAAGTCAGTTACAGATGTCCAACAGTATTAAGACTTTGACAAACTTAGGGTTGTCTTTGAGGTATGTAAAAGCTGCTTGTGATGCAGCTGGATAGGTTTATGAGGATGTTGGAGAATGTTGTACAACCTTTTTTTTTTTTTATTTGTATTATTCTCTTGGCCCTAAGTAATGGGTTATGCATAGAAAATGTACTGGTGCTGCAACAAAAAATAGATCAACTGAGAGAACACCCTTTGCCTGAAGTATCTTTAAAACTGAATGTGAAGTTGGATGATGAATTGAATAGTCTACTCCAAAGGACAGGTATATAGTGTCTGAATATGAAAAAGCATAAGTGCATGAGAGCGTGTCACAACCAAATGTAGTGCTGGCTGCGCTCAGTGATAAAACAGTTTACTATTGTCTTTGCCACCAACAAAGTATGTCAATTTAGGGTCTGATGCACCTTCTGCCTTATTTATTGGAGTCTGTATACAGTGTAACATTTTGCCATGCCTGTTGCTTAAAAGTAAAACCCAAAAGTTCATCTCTGGCTTTATTAAAAAGTTAATGTTTCCTTCAGTTCATTTTTCCCCCTCCAGAGCAGTTGCAGTCTTTATTTGATGCTTCACTTTTAGTTGTTTCTGAAATGGAGAAAACTTATGATTTATTCTAACTTCAGTTTACTTGCAGTTGGAGGACTGAATAGTTTCATTAGCATAACAATTTAATGTAGACAGAGTTTAGTATTCCTCAGAAAACAATAGAATTATGTTTGGGTAAGGTTCAAATAAAAGCAAAGACCTAAGTTTCTGGCTCCTGTTTTTTACGTAAAGACTAAACTGACTTTTGTAATTCTGTTTTCTGACCTAGACTGGGGAAAAAATAAATAAAAGCAAGTTTATGCTAGATGATACATGGTATTCTAAAATACCAGTTTATAACACCCCAGAACCAGATTCATTACGTGAGTAGGACAAAGCCTGATTTTAAGAACTTAGTGGGCCTGGCTTTACCTTGTATAAACCATAAACTGCCAGTAAAGTTCAACCTTTCCTCACAGTACCTTGCTGTAACTTTCCACTCTCCTGGTTTTGGTTTTGTACTTTGTTGGTGTTTTTCTTTTTTCTGATTTTTTTTTTTAATATTATTTATGTAATCTTTGTTTCTCACTTTTTTTTTTTTTCTTTCTCCTTTCTTTGTTTCTGGGGATTTGATTGTGTGTCTATTGAAACACACTCTATTTTCTTCAGTGTGTGTACTTCTCTGCTGTGTCCTGCCCCTTTGCCACACTCTGCTCTTGATGTTTCATGGTTTTATCAGAGGGTAGTTCATCCTCTGAATTCTCTAAGAGCAGTAAGGTGGAATAAGTAGGCTTATTCTTGCCTGCTGTGTGGTAATTCCATTTAAATCAGCCTAAACTAACACCAGATAATGGCACTTGCAAATCAGTTATTGAGAAGCCATCTTTAAATTTATGCTGAAACACCAAAGGGAAGGAAAAGAAATTTTTTTCTGATCTTGGAAGTATGTGGTGCTTTACTTTTCCAGGCCTGATTTTCTAGAATGTTTGAATGCTCTTAATGCTCTATGAAAGACAAACTTGGAGAAGATAGTGATGATCTTTTTCATTCCTGTTTCTAACAGTTCACTCATCAGGAAATTTGCTTGGGGTAAAGGCACACACTGAAATCCCTTCTGTGAGTTAGACAACATTTTTTAGGAAACTCTGCTAAGAGACTATGCATTCATAGCCACTATGACCCTTGTAACTTTTGCAGTTACTATGGGAATGTTTAGCTTCCAATGTGTGGTCGAAGGAAGTCTAAGATGTTTTGTCTGCTGTTTTGTGTAAGTCTGTGTTTACTGCAGCACAGACAGCACTCTACCTTGTGATGCTACTGTAGTTGTGAAGACAGAAAGGTATTGCAGGGTGTTGTTCTCTTTCACACATGCCCCAAATCAATACCAGAATTCCACAGTCTTGTTGTGAACCTGAACTGAACTTGGTGCCTGGCCATGGGCATCGTTTCATCTAAAATATAGAGATGCCTTGAAATAGATACATGTAAGAAGCATTGTAATTGTCCCTTACATCAAATATGCCTTTCATGAGACTGTAAGGATCCATAAGATGTTGGTTAGATCAATCACCACAAAATTTAAAGATTCATTGATTGTTTTTGAGCAAAGTAAATGTGTTTATGTTACACCTAGCTATTACTTTGATGGTTTATGCGATGGAGATGATTCATCATCTGAAATATGTCTTTAAGAGAACTAGCAGCACCGTTGATGAGTTTTAGATTTTTTGAGAACTCCAAGCTTTACCAAAGCAAAAGAAAATTAGGCAAGACATGTGAATTCAAAAGTATAATAGGTAAGCAGGATATTCTCTTCTAAGTTTCCAATATAGTTTCAGGAAGCAAAGAGTAAGCTGTGTACACAAAGAAAACAGTTTGAGAATTTGGAGTAGTAGAATGTTGCCTAATTAATTTCTTGTTAGTTCACCATAAGGATTTGTATATTTATCTTTAAATGAATGGAATTATCAGGAATAAATAATTATTATCAGGAATTATTCATTATCAGGAATGATTGGTAGGGAAGAGAAAGGCAAAACTTGCTCAAAAATTTGTAGGAGGGAAAAGCTCTAAATTCATAGAATTATATAATAATAGAATGGTTAGAGTTAGAAGGGACCTTAAAGATCATCTAGTTCCAACCCCCCTGCCATGGGCAGGGACACCTTTCACTAGACCAGATTGCTCAAAGCCCCATCCAGCCTGGCCTTGAACAGTTCCAGGGATGGGGCATCCACAGCTTCCCTGGGCAACCTGTGCCAGTGTTTCACCACCCTCACAGTAAAGAATTTCTTCCTAATACCTAATCTAAATCTCCCCTCTTTCAGTTTAAAACCGTTACCCCTTGTCCTATACAGTCCCTCCTAAAGAATCCCTCCCCATCTTTCCTGTAGGCCTCCTTTTGGTACTGGAAGGTTGCTATCAGGTCTCCCTGGAGCCTTCTCTTCTCCAGGCTGAACAACCCCAACTCTCAGCCTGTCCCCACAGCAGAGGTGCTCCAGCCTTCTGATCATCTTCGTGGCCTCTTCTGGACCCGCTCCAACAGGTCCATGTCCTTCTTATGTTGGGGGCTCCAGAGCTGGACGCAGTACTCCAAGTGGAGTCTCACCAGAGTGGAGCAGAGGGGCAGAATCCCCTCCCTTGCCCTGCTGGCCGCACTGCTTTTGGTACACCCCAGGATGTGGTTGGCTTTCTGGGCTGTGAGCGCACATAGCCGGCTCACGTTGAGCTTCTCATCCACCAACACCCCCAAGTCCCTCTCCTCAGGGCTGCTTTCAATCCTTTCTCTGACCAGCCTGTATTTGTGCATGGGCTTGCCCTGACCCATGTGCAGGACCTTGCACCTGGCCTTCTTGAAATTCATGAGGTTGGCATGGACCGACCTCTCAAGTCTGTCCAGGTACCTCTGGATGGCATCCCTCCCCTCCAGCGGGTTGACCACACCCCACAGCTTGGTGGTGTTGACAAACTTGCTGAGGGTGCACTCAATCCTACTGTTGTCATGTTGCTGATGAAGATCTTAAACAGAACTAGTACAATACAGAAATGCCACTTTTCACCAGTGTCCACTTGGACATTGAGCTGTTGACTGCACTTCTTTGATTGCGACCATCCAGTGAACTCCTTATCCACCGAGTGGTCCATCCATCAAATCCATGTCTCTCCAATTGAGGGACCAGGATGTCACACAGGACAGTGTCAAATGATTAGCAGAATTCAAACTCAACTATCTAGATGATGTAAACTTCGAAAGACGTAAAAAGCTTGCCTTGAAATCCCTGCAAAAAAGACAGTGTTTTGAAATATTACTGTCTCCAGTAGTAATAATATAAGATTTATGTAAGGATTCTGAAATGCAAGATGACAACATTAGTTGTGAAAGGTGAAAGACCAGGCAAGTACTGTCTTGTAACCATTGGCAGCAATCAAGCAATTAAAGACCTTTCAGACAGCAATTCATTGTATTAATGAGCATAGCCTTAAAAGACAGCATTTGTGTTTGTAGATAGCTGAATTTATGATGATGATAATTATGAATATTATGCTTAGCAAAAGTCTGTAAATGTACTAGCTGAACAGCTTAGGTGAATAGTGTTCTCTCTGTGGATCACGTGCTTGTCTCTTGGTCTGAAACCTTGGTAAATAAAGTGATGCACCACCTTTGACATACAAGGGGAGGGAAAAATTCAAAGAAGTCTTTTTTACTTCTCTGGGATGGGTATAAACTAGTTTGTCTAGTTATGGGTCAAGAACAGAAGTGAAGAATAACCCCAAGAACTCTGATACCTTAGAGGAACAGGTCTTCTCTCACAGGCTTCAAGTCCTCCTACAAGCCTTAAGCCTTCTTCTTTCAATGGATACCTGCTATCTTCCTTCAGTAAGACCAACTTTTTTTCTTAATAATTAAAGGACCCATATGCTCTTCCAGATAAGTAAAAGAAAAAAATTAAAGACCATTATTTTTTGGCGCTGTGACTGGAAATATCAGTCTTTGCTAATACCTCATTCATGCTTGCAGCAAGCAAATATCCTTTAAATAAAAGTAAATGATAATGAGTTGGAAAACTGTGGCATACATTACTTACTCATCTACTTTTAAGACTTTAATTTAGGAATATTTTCACAAATTGGTGTTATTTTGTAATTATATAAATCACAGTGCCATGGTTCTACAGTGATGCCAAAACAGCAACTAGAGTTTGTTTTCTGTCTTTCTTGTCTTTCTTGTCTTTCTTTCAGATTGTTAGTACTTTTGGCATTATTCATATTAGCATTGCTGGAAAAGGCTTCATAATGATTACCACATTTCTCTGAAAAGGAAAAAAGCAATGTCGTTTTATTTCCTATGTGACAGGAAGGTCAGATAATAACTATACAAATAACATCTTCCGTGATTATAGAAAAGCTCTTTCCTACAAAAAATGTGTTACTTCTGCAGAAAGAAGATGCAGCAAAAAAAATATTATTCTCTTACTGTTGGAATCGTTGAAGTACATCTCTAATTTACAAGAGTATTTGAAAATCTTTGAATTTAATAGGGGAACTTGATTCAGTAGGGATCAAAACCAATCAAGATAGACAGCTTGGTGAATCTTTCTAGCGTATAAGAATAATAATTCATTTGAACCAAAGATTCCTATCGTAAGACATATTTCTGTTAGCATCATAAAAAAACCAGAAGAGATCTTGCAAAGAGACCTGTGGGTTTTGATTGGTTTGTTAGCATGCTTTTTTTAAATAGCCTAGTCTGATTTGCTTGGCAATATTTTTCATTTTTCTCTTTCCTCTTCTCTTAATTTCTTCAAATGGTCTACTACTGTTCTGTTATTTATTAATATTTCAATGTTTGTATTTGGAAGAAAATAGAAACAATTGTAAAACAACATACTACAGGAAACATTCAAAGAGAATACAAATATACTTTTTTGTTTCGTAGAGTTTATAATTCCTTCAGTTGGTACCAGAAAATCTTTTTCTTCCCAAATATTACAAACTCCTTAACTTTTTGACCTTCTTAACTTCTTTTCACTGGCCAATGGTCCATGATGAGAGTTGGAAGCTTTTGTTTACCATCTTTGCGTAGGATTCTGTTCTGCATTTTGTGGATGGCTGCAGGCTCCATCTGTTCTCAGTACCAGAACTCAGACACTTTCACCATTTCTTGCCACTCACAGACCAACTATCATTTTCTGGTCTGCTATTATACCTTTGTCCACAAATTTTGAGGAGGATTTCTTCATTCTTGCTCCTTACCTTCAAGGTTTCCCATCAATAGATATTTAGGAAAAGCTTGGTAATACATCATTGAAACTGTTTCCCATAGCATTCTTTTGGAGAAACCTGCTGCTCGTAGCCTGGGTGAGTGTACACTTCTCTGGGTAAAAAAAAAAACTGATGGGAAGGCCCAGCCCAAGGAGTGAAAGTGAATGGAGTTAAATCCAGTTGGCAGCGAGTCACAAGTGGTGTTCTCCAGGGCTCAGTATTGGGGCTAGTTCGGTTCAGTATCTTTATCAACGACCTCTATGAGGGGATTGAGTGCACCCTCAATAAGTTTGGAGATGACACTGAGTTGGGCGGGAGTGTTGATCTGCTTGAGGGTAGGAAGGCCCTACAGAGGGATCTGGACAGGCTGGATCGATGGGCTGAGGCCAATGGTATAAGGTTCAACGAGGCCAAGTGCTGGGTCTTGCACTTGGGTCACGACAACCCCAGGCAGCGCTACAGACTTGGGGAGGAGTGGCTGGAAAGCTGCCTGGTGGAAAAGGACCTCTTGGTCCTTGTGGACAGCTGGCTGAATATGAGCCAGCAGCGTGCCCAGGTGGCCAAGAAGGCCAGCAGCACCCTGGCCTGGATCAGGAATAGTGTGGCCAGCAGGACTAGGGCAGGGATCATCACCCTGTACTGAGCTCTGGTGAGGCTCCACCTCAAATACTGTGTTCAGTTTTGGGTCCCCCACTCCAAGAAAGGCATTGAGGTGCTGGAGCGTGTCGAGAGAAGGACAATGGAGTTGGTGAGAGGTCTGGAGCACAAGCCCCGAGAGGAGTGGCTGAGGGAATTGGGGTTGTTCAGTTCACTCTCTACAACTGGCTAAAAGGAGGGTGTAGCCAGGTGGGGGTTGGTCTCTTCTCCCAAGTAACAAGCGATAGGACGAGAGAAAACAGTCTCCAGTTGTGCCAGGGGAGGTTTAGATTGGGTATTAGGAAAAATTTCTTCCCTGAAAGGGTCATCAAGCATTGGAACAGGCTGCCCAGGGAAGTGGGGGAATTGCCATGCTTGGAGGTATTTAAAAGCTGGGCAGACGTGGTGCTGAGGGACATGGGTTAGGGGTGGTTTTGGCAGTGTGAGGTTGATGTTTGGACTTGATGATCGTAAAGGTCCCTTCCAATCCAGACGATTCTATGATTCTATATAATACAAGCTTTCTAATGTGGGAACTGATTTCAGTTTGGTGCATTGTAAGCTTTGAGTTGTTCTAAGACGTGAACCTAATCATGTTTTGGTTGTAGTGAAAAGTTGTGAATATACCTTATTTGCTCTCTACCCTGTTCTGCCTTGATACTGGTGGAATAAAAAGAACCAGATAGTACTACATCATACTGGAAATATTCCTACATATCGCCATCTGTCTAGTCGTTTATCTTTCTAATTTAACTGTTTTGTAGATAAAAGCTGTAGTTGTGCATTCCTGAAACATTAGAATTGCTGTTAAAGTATACAAAGTTGTTTTGTGCACATTTTCTGAAAGATGGTTGCTAGTTCCAACTGTTAAACTTTTTGAAATTATAGTGCTAGTGGGTGTTGCAAATACTGGCTTTTTTAGTGTATGAATGGTTGACCCTATTAATATTTTTCTTATTTTTAAACAAAAAATGTAATATTTTTAGGATTTATCAATCTTTGCTTATTCTTTAAGCACAATATATAGAAATATTATCTGTGTATTTTTAGTTTTGTGATGCAAAACAGACACTGGGAGATATTTCAAAGTAAAACAAAAGCATGGCAATCTGTTTCTGATTACAAATGTTATATAGACAAAAATAAATGGGCAAGTAGTGTTATTTTTTATAATCCCTAATGCTGTAGAATATTTTTATATAATCAAAGTATAAAATATAACAAGAAGAATAACATAGGGTTTCATCTTGCAGAAATTATGCAGTGATATAGAGAAGCAAAACTCACGTTTAATTGTGTTGATTGCATCAGGTCAGGTTATGGAGTAGCGGAGGCAGATATTGCTTCATTTTCAGTGAGCAGAGACCTGAATATGGTCTGTGATCACCTTGTTGCTGATCAATCACTTTTTATTTACTCAAACAGAAAATTTAATTTCTCTGTTTTGTGAGGATGAAATAGATTGAGGGTTTACCAGAACAATGTATCTTGATAAAATAATCTTTGATCTAATCAATGTCATAGCAAGAATTGTATAGTGGGAAAAGCCAAACATCAAGTGTTTGTTATTCAGTTCCAGTGCTTTTAAAGATTAAACCTAGTTGATTTTTGAGTCTTGCTTTTTTTCCCTCCCCACCTAAACAAAGACCTTTTTTTATGCTATTAGTATTTAAGCAATATTTACTGACAAATACTTTTGGTAATTTTGCAATTGGATCATGTTCTTCCAAGGATAATGGTCATAATCTGAATCCTGCTAAAAAGGGCGAGAAAAGAACAGTATCAAATGTCATGCATATATGTACAATGAAAATGTTTGCATTAATTGAGGAAAGCAAACATCTGTTTGTGCTTTTACTAGCGACACTATGCTTTTTGCTTATCAGTGCCCCTTGCTGCGAACAAATACAAAGATTAAATAAGCAATAAATGTAGAATTCTGGAGTGCCTTCCTTGAAAGCTCAGCACTTTACTAATTAGTCTCCACAGCACTGTGCAGATCACACACTCGCTTCATCAGTGGCTTAGCACCACACGGCTGTGCTGGGAGACAGTTCTGGACAGGAAGCGAATAGAATAAGGGAGCTAAAACCAGCTTGGTGCGTGAAGGTAGGAAGAATGCAGTTACCTTGACTGACTCAGACTTTGTTTGGAAGTTTCTCTTATGTTGAGGCCAACATCTCTGTTTTATGCTGGTGAAAGGAGCAACCCCAGCACAACTGGTTATATCAAAGGAGCAAGCTCTCAATGTGTCCCTGCTCCATTGCTTTCCAGCATGCCAGGCTTTTCTCACATCCTCATACAAGTATGAAGTAGTCTTAGTTATACAACTAGTGTTTCATAGCAGTGTTTAACTAAACATGTGGTTTTACCTTTTTGGAGGTGAATGTTTTATTCCCATCTTTGAATAGCACTTTCAAACATAAAACTCTCGACAACTACCTGAAAGGAGGTTATAGTCAGGTGGGGGTCAATCTCTTCTCCCAAGGAACAAGTGACAGGACAAGAGGAAATGGCCTCAAGTTGTGCCAGGGGAGGTTTAGGTTGGATATTAGGAAAAACTTCTTTACCAAAAGGGTTATCAAGCATTGCAACAGGCTGCCCAGGGAGGTGGTGGAATCGCCGTCCCTGGAGGTGTTTAAAAGACAGGTAGACGTGGTGCTGAGGGACATGGCTTAGGGGTGGTTTTGGCATAGGTTTATGGTTGGACTTGATGATCTTGAAGGTCTCTTCCAACCCAAGTGATTCTGTGATTCTATGATTTGATAAGCAATGCGTGCCATAAGTTGGTGCTTGTGCTCAGATATTTGCTGCTTGTGCTCAGATATTTGCAAGTTTTCAGAGTCAACTTTTGCAACAAAAAAGGATTGTATTTGTCTTCATTTGTGCTCCTCTTTCTGTGCAATGTTCGTCAGTGGAGTGTCATAGCAACAAGGGTGATGCTGTTCAATTTTCATTTCTGAACCATGTAGAAATACATATTAATACAAAGATTAATATTTAACAAATCCCACTCCTCTCTCTCCAGGAGGACTTTTACTTTGCAAAGCAAATGAGTTCTCTGTTGCAGATCTCTCTCTAAATAACACCACATTTTAAAAGGAAAAATATAACCTGAAAATACTTGTTACTGAAAGCTTTAACCATAAAATGATACCCTATCTTTTCTTGATTTGCAGGCTAAACTTTTCTCAGGACTAATAAGTCTGTCTTACATTTATTGAGAGGCCATCATAACATATTTGCTTATTAAAATAACATTTTATGTTGAACATGCAAGATTCGTTTAATAAAGTGAAAACTTGGTTTTCAAAGAAAAGTTTACTGTATTAAAATTGTGAAATGTTTTGGAGACAGAAGTAGCAAAAAGCATGTTATTAGAAAATGTTTTGATCCTAATAACTTTGTCCTCTTTTAACAGAAAAGCTTAATGTCTCAATGACATTAACAAGAAAACCAGGCTGGGCTACAGACAATTCATTATTTTTCTGAAAGTCATTATGTTTTTAAAAGAAACATCTTCTCTTTCACTTTAGGGGTGAAAAATACAGCTCAAAGTATTTTCACGTATCAAATAATCCTGAGTATCTTAAAAAAATGAACATATAGGGAAAATATGCTTTATTTAAATTCACTGTATTTGATAATGGTATGAAAGGGAAATCTTACTTTTTGCACTTGCCAACACTTTTTGCAAGGATTTAATGTGGAAGTTCAAGTAAATAATGAATTGGGAACCAGCAACACCCCCTCTTTTTTTATTTTTTACCTTCTAATCTCTGCTGTGCAGCCAAGGCTTTATCTTCTTTGCTTCATACAACTAGTTTCTACTGCCTGTATTCAGCCGGAAAGTTCAGAGCCAACCTTCAGAGTCTATTTGTTTGCTTTCTTGCTCTTACACAAAATACAGGCTGTGACAGTGACAAATGTTTGGTGGCTCTGTTCACTGGCCAAAGAATATACAGACATCAGACTCTTCACTGAGTCATGTAGCTGTGCTTCTCACGCTTTTGCTGCAGGGAGCCCAGATTTCAAGGGTTTCCTAGGAAGGGGACCATATGCTCTTGCAGTGCAAATGTTGGCTCTGGCAGTCTTGCGTACTGGCATGAAGAGGCTTATTTCTTATACTGGCTCCCGTGTTACTGCTGCGGAGATGAGGAATAATAGAACAGGCCATTGCAAGACAGAACTGTTGATGTCTAAGAAACCCAGTTTCTTTTAACTTTGTACAGTGCTGACACTTGCAGAGCTTTCATGTAGATTGTTATTACATTTACATAGTATTGTGGCCATGCTTGTAAGATTTGTCTGACTTTGATTTCCTTCATCACCATGTAGTCATTTTCTTCCTCTTGACTGTGAAGCTGGTAACCGTACAATACAACTAATCTTATAATGTGTGTCTTTGTAGGACAGTGACAAGTAGTAGATGCTTAGGGAAATTATGAAGAAATATAGTATTTTTCAAATGATCCTATTGTTAGGATATCCTTGCTCTTTCTGGCAGTTAGGGGATTAGGAATTTCCTGGGTTGATGGTGGAAGGCCCAACTGTGGTGCGTAGTAACCTCCTACAGACTTGTATCCATTAACCTGTGGATCTTTCAGATCTCTCATATTTTTTGCATCCTATGTCCTGTGGATATGTGTTTTGTAAATAAGCTAGGTATTGTGTGGGAAACAGTGCTGCTTCCTTCTGGTTTAAACCAAAGACACGCTTGAGTCCTATTCCCAGCTCTACATACTTTCTGTGTGATCTTGGAAAATCACTGTGGATATTGGACACAAAATAGAACTTGAGTGGCTTAGTTGTAGACACCATAGTGTTTGACTTTCTGGCTTCTGCGTGTCAGGGTAATCTAGACCCATTTGTAAAGTCCTTGCGCTTCCAGGACATGACTATTCTTCAAACTGATGAAGCAAAACAAAACAAAAAAGTCATATAAGAGGTGATGAGGTGTCTCCAGCTGTCTGGGGAGGAATTTTTTACATAGAAATACAAATGTTCTGGCAGCAGAATGTTTCCTGTTTCCAGACTGAAGTGTTGTACAAATCCAGCTCTATTAAAATGTTACATTCTTGGGTTTTTTTTTCCTGATTTGGAATTTCAAATTCTAAAAATGTGAATGAGCCTTAGATGCCAGGTTTCTGATGACCATTATATTACAAAATGTTCGAAGCATACAGTATTTGCTTCTGTGCAGGTATAACATTTATGTAGAGCACCCAAGTAGCTATAGGTTTAGTTGGGGCCCTCTGAAGACTTCAACAGTCCACCAAAACACAGTATTTCCACCTCTCATCTACAGTTGGAAGCAGTCTTACAAGCTTAATATAAGTTTAGTGTAGAATGAACAGTATGCGGAAGGAATCACATGGATGGTTCATTGATAGAATTGATGTAATTTTGATTTTATTACTGAAAAAGTATGAGGGTCCTGTTCCTTGGAATTTCTGAGTTTGCTCAGAAGTCCCCCAGGCTGCCCAGCCCAGAAAATCCTATGTGCAAGGACGCTTGTCCCTCTGCTCTTTCTTTGGCTGGACTCAAGTTGTCTTCACCTGTCTTTTTGATTTTGGTCTGGTGTCTCCCTCCCGAATCTTTGTGCTCCAATTTTTGCAGGTAATAAAGCCTCTTTATTGGCGTGGTTCTTCTCAGACCCACCGTGCACTGTAGAGTGTTGGGTGCTCTCTCTGTCTTCTGTAGCTGTATTGATTACCAAAAAAAGTTCAGTCGCTCCCTCTCCTGGGTCTGCAAGGACATTCTCATTAGGTCTTGAGGTGTTGTTTGCATCCAGTTCTAGCTTGCTGGCAGCCATTTGTACTTTGCAACATAGCAATAAATCGTATCAGGCAACTAAAGAGGTTGCGAGGCCTGGACAGCAATATTTGTAGGTCTAGACAGCTTCCATAGAGCAGGGCAGGTCTGTCTGTAAATGTCAGGCTTTAGCTGCTGACAGAGATTTTTTTTTCCTCACTATGTCTAAGAGGGTATGAAACAATTAGGAATGAAGCTTTCACAGACAAGTATCGCTCCACAGAGAGTAGATTGCTGTTGTTTATGAAAGAGGCGATGTTTTTTTTTGTCCTCAGTGTCTAGAACTGATGGGAATATCACCACCAAAACTATGAGTAAAAGAGAGTGAGAAGAAAGGAAATATTCATTTGATGAAGATGGACTGTGACAATTTCAGCCCTCTTATGAATAGAGAGAGATGATGAAATGATTTTCTTTTTGTTGTCAGTAAAGTGTTCTGAGCTTCTCCCCAGATGCAAGGCTGCTATCTTCTGTGTGTTGTTTTTTTTTTTCTTTCTTCTTTTTTTCCCCCTCCCTAGCTATTATAACAGTTAGCTTTGATTCAGGGTCTTCTACTCACTAAATCAGTACAATGCATTTGATCAAAATGTGAGGCAGGGAGGTGGCACCCAGAAACATTTCTGTGGCAGGAAGAGCTTCCAGGAGTTGCATAATTCTAGAATTCCAGTAGGAAAACCTGGAAAGTAACAATAGACTTGAAATCTAGAATGCTTTCTTGATGCAATTAATTTTATAATGGTTAACTCCACATCCTCAATTCTTGCTTTTTAATCCCAGTTGTTTCACAAAGAAAAGAAACAACAAACAAATAAAAAAAAGCCCCAAATCAAAAAAACTAGTACAAAGTAACTTTCTGTGTGATAGTATTACCCAGATGAAACTTTTCTGGAGTAAGTATCAGTAGTTAGATTGTTAGACTGCCAGTAAGGTAAAGGTCTCCTGCCTTAAGGTGGGGTGAGCACACTGTCCAGACAGGGAGTCGATGTGTTGTTTTGGGGAAGCTGTGGAGCTAGAGAAGTTAGTGTATGCTTGTGCATGAATTACCCACATGTAAATCATGTTAATAGGCCATATTTATTAGACTACATATGATTTTTTGAAGAATATTGTAGCCTGGTAATTGGCCAAATTTCAATATGAATAATGTAACTTTATTTACTGTCATATGTTCCTGTTACTTATTTAAATCTGTGTGCCACTTCCTCTCTTCCTCTTTGACTTGAATTTTACAGAGGCAGATGACAGAAAAGTCTCAAAACACTTGGAAAATTTCCCATTAGACATAATTTCCTGCTAGACATCATCCACATCTGCCAGGCTGCACTTCACAATTACACAGTAGTGTATACATATTTAACCCTATAAGACATATTATGAACAATTAATATCCTTAATGACTTCTGAGTTACAGAAATGTCATTATCTGTTCATATATGGCTCTGCTGGTGACATAGGGGCAACGTGCTCTCAGTTCCTGAGGGTTGTTATGGAGATGTCATTATGATACAGCTCCTTTTTTACATTGCATATTTGTGACATGTCTGACTTGCCCTATAAACAAGATTGCAAGCTGACAGAATAGGTCACTTTAGAAAAGTGGGCCACTCCTGTTTTATTTCAAATTTAGAAAGATATGCCTGCTGCAGTTTGGAATTATCCGTATTTGTGTATAAGTAAAGTCGAGAAAACCATCAACCATGAGTTGTGCCGGATATTATTTTTTATTAAAATGACTGCACTTGGAAAAAAAAAACCCTTCCAAACATTGTTCCAGTTTTTTCTTATTAAAGCTATGTCCTGCATCATGAACTCTTCTCTTCAAACTGAAATAACTTACACAAATTTAATAAATCATGAGCTGCTACAATAGCAACCAGGCTGGCCCTGTCTGAAACTTCTCCCGATTGACCCCACTTTAGAGACATGCCTTCTTTGTAAGTTAAGAATTATAATTTTTTCAGGGAATACTCCTTGAAGCCTCTAACGGATAAAACTTTTGATGGGAAACAGTGGCAGACAGAGACTAGGAGGCTGAAACCTTTTTTTAATTGGAAGGGATGTGCTGATTAAAAAGCAATGCAGTTCATTTCAGATGTATTTGTAGGAGATGTGACCTTAGAGGAGGAAAGAGAAGATTTTATTCTCATTGAGTACTCAGATTTTTCAAAAGTATGGAAGAGTTACTCAGTTGCTGTTAAAACTGTAGTAGAGATAGTGTCCATCGCTGTAGTGTTTCTGAAAATCAGACTCGCTGTTCATTTGAGTTCACGAGCTTTGAATCCTGTGCAGCACGTTTGCACACTGTCAGTTCAGAGAGCAGCTTTGTAGTCTGTGTAAAAGCTTGTTAGAAATGGATATATGTCCACAGACACAGAGAGAAATTCAGTCACACGACGGGAAATCTTACTGGGTTTGATTTAACTAGTTCTGTTTGGAGAAAAATTGATGATTTACCAGTATCTGAAGGTGCTTACCCAAAGGTACAACACAGTGTTCTGTTTTTCTGCCATCCTCATTCACTTCCATTGAGCGTATAGGGAACATTGTGGATTGTAAGTGCTTTAGTGAAAGTGCAGAGTTTTTACCAAACTCATATGAATAATGGAGTGTAACTAGAGTTCAGCTATTTTAAATTCATAGATTATTAGCAGTAATTAGGTCTAGTGAAAAAGCTAGACATATTCCCTTTCTCTCCATGTATATATGTGTATATAAATAGATACACATGCTTCATTATTTTTCCCCAGGAAACTTTTAAAATGTTTTGTTCTTAGCTGCAGGAAACCAGGATA
This sequence comes from Chionis minor, assembly GCA_013398295.1. Lineage (NCBI taxonomy): Eukaryota > Metazoa > Chordata > Aves > Charadriiformes > Chionidae > Chionis > Chionis minor. Next base: position 439,201 of record VZSF01003125.1, on the reverse strand, counting down.
AGCAGCAGTGAAGAATTCTAAAAAGTGAAGGTGAGAAATCTCAATACTGTATCATTTTTATGTCCTCCCCTGGCAGTTCTCTCCCTTCTTTTTCTTCCCATCTTCCCTTTTTCCTCTTTGCCCCCCAACATAAATCAATACCTGAATAATTAAAGAACTTCTAATAATAATGTGAGCCTGTGGTGCTGTATATTTTCAGTTCTCTGAAGTGTTACAGGTACTGCTCAACTGTGGTACTGCACAGTTCTTTTTTGACCCTTTTGCTGTATGTATTTATCAGACACTCCAAACATGCTAAAGTTCCATTAGCAAGCCATGTGTATAGACCAAGGCAGTGAAATTATTTCCCTAATGGGATTATATCCACACATTGACAATCTTCAAGACTGGGATACAAGACTTTTCATTTTTTTAGGCCATTTATTACTGATTTACTTTAAAACACCAGCTTCCATTGCTAAACTGCTTTTGAAACAAATAATGGTGTGTTTGTGTATAGGAAACATGATAAGAAGCTGGGAAAACATGGAGAGGAAGGTCTCAAAATTTACTTCTTGGTCTCACTTTCTTTTTTCTCCGCTTCCTGAAGAGTATAACAATAATCACAGAGTGTGTCAGTGGATGGACCAAAATAACTCAAATTTCTTGAGTTAATTTTTATATTTATTTGGTAACCGTATACATTTTTTCAGTAGTGTATTTGCAGATATTGCTACTCAAGTCTGGGTTAGCTAACTGGGCATCTTCATTGTCTTGCATATGCTGCTAATGAGTGGGACATCTGTAATAATGATTTTCAAGCTTTGTACTTTATTTAAAAAAATCCTTCTTTTTCACAGCAATGGGTTTTCTGTTTCCCTGTTTTTCTCTGGCTGGTATATTGGTTAAATTATGTATTTATTTTGAACCAGCTTCTTCATTTCTTCTTTAGTTATGAAATGAAACTCAATAAAGCAAATCAGGAGGGAAAAGAACTTGTGAGACACCACGATATACTTGGGAAGAATGTGTTTTCTAAATTCTATTGTGTTCAGCTGTGCGATTTCCTTGTTTAACTATTAGGGACTCAATGGAAACAAGTTCTCCATTTTTGAAAGTTAAAGCTTCCTTGACACTTATTCCAAAGCTAAAACCTCTATAGTTTCAATAATTTCTAAGGACTAGATTCTTTTGTCCTCGGTATGTCTCTGTCTGTGGTAATCATCCTTGAAGTACCCTCAAACAAGTGGATGTGGATTTAAGTGTAGAGCTAAAGTTGACTGAGCATCATAAGACTCCTCCTTTAAGATTTTTATCTCCTGAGATGGTAATTTTTATTTCCATTCTCTGTTGGTTCCTAAGCAGTTTCACTATCAGCAATTATTTAAATTACCAACGTACGGTAACTGAAGGTTATAGAAAGCAATGCTGTCTTTTCAGTGGCTTCGGGATAAAGATTTCACCTAGAGAAAATGTCCTCAAAGAAGCTGCAGTCAGATTGGGTTTGTGTTGGAAAATACACACTCATGAGGGAAAATGATTATTTCATTCCTGAGAGAGGGAGGAGAAGAAAAAGCTATGATCTAGGTTGCTGATGGGAATGAGTTTACAATGTAAGATAATGGAACTTTTCTTGTTGTTGTTTTTGAAAGACTTTTTGTGTACTGAAATATAAATTTTAAATTGTCAGTTATGTAACAGTCCTCTGATTTTTCTCCTTAAGAACTGGTGACTTCTATCTTCTGGCAATTTTTTTCAGTTTTCATCTCTGGTACAGCTTATCTAGTAGATACAAGGGACAAAAAATGTGTAAGTTTGATAGGGAGAATAACACAAACAGCAGTTAGTGACTTGTGTTACCTATTTTAAAAACAGTTCATAAGAAAATTTCACTGTGAGCTTTGAACCGTTGCATAAAATCTGTTTTTGTTGTTTGACTTTACTTCAGTTTTAGGATTTATTTCAGAAAAAAAGATTTCCAGGAGCAATATTACCATTTAAAGTTTTTTTCAGGTGTTCTTTTAGGGGGAAGAAAAAAAAATTCATTGAAAAAAATTGCCCAATCTGTCCAAGAATCTGATGAAGGAGAATGCTTTACAATTACAGTGTTATTAATACAATGTGTCTAGTCCAGTAGAGGGAGGCAGAATGCTATTCTACTTTCTTTCTCTGTGTTTGTACTAGAGATAGTTGTTTATCTAACCTAACAATATTTAATATCAGCGTACTCTGAACTCCGAATTGTTTTCATAAGTATTGTGTTTTAGAACAGCTAGACAGCTGGAATTGGTTTTCTTTTACCTTTTTTGTCTTTTCTTTTACCTTTTTTGTCTTTTTATATCCTTTAGTGTTAATTTTCATATGTAAGTAATTCTTTGTATGCCTTAACAAGGGTTATGAAACAAAAATTATAAGGATTAGTAGCCTACAAAATTGATCCCTAATCTCTGTACCTAATTCATGGGTACATGTATATAGTATATCTTTAGAAGAAAATACACTGAGTAGAATAGCTCTGAAACAAGTATAAAGCCAGTGGTAGGCCTGTTGTAAAATACATTTGAAATTAATATATGCTTTTTATTATATACAAGGGTTGTGTTTTTTTAGTATTTCTTTCTGGTCTTTGTTTGGTTTTGTGTCTTTGCACATTATCTGCTTATATAAATTGGCTTGCTCTTTGCAAAATCCTTTACTAAAGGATTTGGATCTAGTCTTTAGTCTAAACATACAATAGTGCTAAAGGCTTGAGTTTTCAATACTCATATAGGTACTTTGGAATTATTTCCCCTCTCTCCCCAAAAAATGATTTTTATTGCTACAGGCTGTTTTGGCTTGCAGCTAGGGATGAGAGAAAGAAAATCCATACTCTTCTTAAGATGCAAAGGTGCATACTCTTCTAAGGATGCACAATCCTTTTGGATAATGTCTTGATTTGATTTTGTCTTGATTTTTTTAATACTTTACTTGATAAAGTATTTTGATTATAACTAAAATTATAACAGAAACATACTTTTGCATTTTCACTGTCAAAATGAGTCAGAAATATTTTTTATGGTGTTGTGGAGTGTACCCATCACAGACCAGATGAGGTTGGCAGGGACCTCCAGAGGTCGCCTGGTACAGCCCCCTGCTCAGGCAGGATCACCTAGATCAGGCTGCCCATTGCCCAGGACTGTGTCCAGACAACTTTTGGATATTTCCAAGGATGGAAACTCCACAACTTCTCTGGGCAACGTGTGCCAGTGTTTAGTCTCCCTCATAGTAAAAAACTGTTTCCTGATGTTTAGGTGGAGTGTCCTGTGTTTCAGTTTGTGCCCACTGCCTCTGAGTCTGTCACTGGACACCACTGACAAGAACCTGGTTTGTGGGTTTTTTTTGTTGTTGTTTTTTTTTTTTTGGTTGTTATTGTTGTTTTTTTTCAAAATCAGTGGGGTGTGCATCAATGTAGGGATGTCAAGATTAAGTGGGAACTTTCCTGGTTGTTTTGGGTCTATATCTGTGTATATTTGACATCTATATGTATATGATTTTTTCATTTGAGAAAGCTTTGTAAGTTAAGACCTTATAAATTAGGGCTTTGAGTGTACGTAAGATGAAGAGGAGATATGAAGGGAAGAAAAAATGGGAATAAGAGTGGAGAGGAGATGGTAGAGGGAATGAATTTTTCATCTTCTTAGAACTGACCACAGGAAAAATAAATAAAAATATTTGTATCCAAGGGATGTGAAAAACCCTCAAGCTAAAGATTAGATGTGCTCTGTCTAGAAACCAGGGGAAAAATTAAGTATATCTACTTATATTTGTAATAATGCAGCTTTATATTAATGATTAGATACTAAAGAATTTTCCCTGAAGCAGTGCTCCTGTGGCATTGAATTGTTTCTGCTGATGTTATTACCTGCAAGTGCAATGAGATCTTCATTTTCTCACAACCCAACCTCTAAATTTTTTAAACTATGGTTGTCAAGCAATTAGTTTCTTAAAGTCTTAAAATATAAGTATGTCAGTATTCTTTTCTTTCTGCTTAGTTAAAAAATATATATAGCCTGTATATATTCCATTTGGGGTTTTGTGTGTTCATTTTCTTAAAAAAATCAGTTATGGAATCTAGAAAAATTCTTTAAAAGCTCTAAAAATCCAGAATAACTAGGATTTTTTCTGGTTCCATGAAGTCTCTTGATTCCCAGGATGTGTCAAAAAGTCAACATTAGTCACAGAAAGTGAAAGGAGGTCTGGCTGACTCAAGGGAGCAGGACTCAGGGGTGTGAGGGGAAAATATAAAGACAGGGAAAAAATCATAGTTGTTCAGGAAAGAGGAAGGATAGGAATGGGTGGTAAAGGGTGGTGCTGAGGCACCAGTCAGGGAAGAACAGCAAGGGAATAACAGTGGATGAAGATTTGAGCAGAAGCTGGCAGAGTATGGCTGGAAATAAAACGGATGCAGAGGTAAGCTTGTGAGGAGTATGGTCATGAAGAAAGAAGAAAAAGCCTGGAGGTTCAGAAGGTCATCACCGCAGTGTAGGCTCCCCTAGTGAACTTGGAATTAAGCGTAGGCCTCCTGAGTTTTAATATGCTTTTAATTTCACAGGATTGTTCATGGAATCTCAGAAACCCNCCCCCTTCTTTTTTTTTAATTTTTAGTGATTAAAATATAGAGGCTGTGCAAAACAGGATGTAAAGGGATGAATAAATGGTAACCCATGGTACTGTAAGACTTCTTGCACTAAATATTCTTCCACAGTAACATCTAATGACTCGATTTAGACAGCTGTAGGTCTGGAACTGTGGCTGATGAGGTCACACTGAGAAAAGTGAGAGAGTGTTTTGTCACTTAAGCTTTGCACGATGACATTTAAAAGAATGATGCAATAGAGTGAATTTTTAAAGCACTAAAGCAAAAACCTGCAGAAATCTAATGCCATGTTGAATAAAGCATAAAAACTGATACTAGACATTTTTCTCCATATGGTAGAAGTAGTAAATTTGCTTCTTCCATTTGTATAGCAGCTCATAATCCATGAAAACTCCTGATTTTAACCAAGGAGCTCTTTTCCCACCTTAGGGGGATAACATGCCTGTGCTCTTTTAAAATTTTTCTTCAAACTTCTTCCTTTTTTTGCCTCAGATGATAGTTTTCTAAAAGATAATCCCTCATAATCAGGGTTAAGCACATTTTAAAAGTAGAGTTCTTTCCCTCTGGAAGGAGCTCGTACACTGGCAGAGGGGACAGCTTGCTTCTACAAGCGTAAACCTCCCTGTCATTTAAGGGTTGTTCTTCTGCAGCAGTTTGTGTTAGGATTCTTTACACTTTCAAAATGCAGCAAATTAATATGGCACTGTGATAATCTGCCAGGTTCAGTTCTTAAGATGCAAGAACTGTTCAGTCTCTTGGTGTTTTACTGTGATATTATTACCATGGTTGGTATTTTATCATGGAAAGTTTGATGTTGAGGATCTTGCAAGGACTACAGGTGGGCATGAAAGTAGTCTTTGATTTGCTGTTTTTCAAAGCATGCTTGTTATCTGGGAAATTGGCAGCGATGTTGAGGTAAAACCTTAAAAGTCAGGGTTATCTTCCTTTTATTTGACTACTTCCATTTCAGGCCTATTGAGTAAGTGCAGATAAAATGAGCTTAACTTCCAGGGTACCCAAACATCATTACACTGACTCATTTCTATTAAGAATCTAATCTGCGAGTCATTTGCAACTACTGTCCCTTTCCAGAAGTGCGATGCTGGACCTGAAAGTAGGCTATGTTTGTGATTCATTGTTCCAGTATGTACAAAGAAATTGACTTGAGCTGAAGCTATGGAATAAAAGGCAACAAGTACAGAATCCATTCTGTAACTTTGTGGAAAAGCTCTCAAGTTTTAATTTTGGGGCGAGGTTGGGAAAGTGGAGGATCAGTCTTGCCTCAGTTTGCTCTCCTTTTTTTAGGAGAACTAGTAAGAAGGATTTTACCCTGCTGTTCTGTTACATTTCCACACACTTCCATCTACAGAGCCATTTGTATGACATCCTAGTCTCCAAATTGGAGAGTCACGGGTTCGATGAATGGACCACTCGGTGGATAAGGAACTGGCTGGATGGCCGCACTCAAAGGGTTGTGGTTAATGGGTCAATGTCCACGTGGCGGCCAGTGACGAGTGGTGTCCCGCAAGGGTCAGTACTGGGACCAGTGCTATTTAACATCTTTGTTGGAGACATGGACAGTGGGATCGAGTGCACCCTCAGCAAGTTTGCCGATGACACCAAGCTCGGTGGCGCGGTTGACACACTGGAGGGAAGGGATGCCATCCAGAGGGACCTGGACAGGCTTGAGAGGTGGGCTAATGCAAATGGCATGAAGTTCAACCAAGCCAAGTGCAGAGTCCTACACCTGGGACGTGGCAATCCCAGGCATAAA
>VZSF01003125.1:124673-421761 GCA_013398295.1 Chionis minor | reverse complement strand
AAATTAAAAAAAAAAAAAAAAAAAAGAAAGATAATTTAGTAAATCTCTGGAACATAGCATCTAGACTCGAGTCACCAGAGAGAAACATGATGAGAAACACCAGTGTATCATTTAATGCTGCTGCAGTATCGTGGTGGACAACATATGGCACATGCAGTTTGTTTTGAAATAGCTGGAAAAATACAAAAGATATCAGTTCCCAAACCAGGGGTATGTAGAGAGGTTAATAATGATCTTACTTCATCGAGTTAAACCAATAAAATTCCATCAGATCTTTTGAAAACTAGAAACAGTTTATTTACCTCCTGTGTCTTCAGGTACAGACATCTAATAGCTTTTTGTCCTGAATCTTGAAGAAATGCTTGAAAGTAGACAAAGTCTCTTAACCTTTTTTTTTTTTTTTTTTTTTTNTTTCCTTTTTTTTTTTTTTTTTTTTTTTCTGGGAATGCTCCAACTTCTTGGAGTCTTACTTACCCTTAGTCAGTCCAGGCCAAAGCCTTAGGTGAATTAACTTTGCAATCCAGTTGGGTCTCCAAAAATTAGGAAGAGTAGGATGAATGCACTGTATATTTTTCCTGGAAAACCAAGGATTATTGTTGCACCCCATGAAACAGGTCTCTGTACTTACAAAAACTATTACATCTTAGCATGTGTTTAATGACACCAGACACATCTGTGATTTTCACTGTCTGTTTATATCAGCTGAGGACCAGGCATGCTCTGGGATGAGTGTCACCTGTATTTTTGTACTTATATAGCATGAATGTTAAGCAGTTTGCATCTTTTCTCTGCTCACCTTTTGCAATATTTTCCCTTGCACATCTTTGCCAAAGTTTATTATTGGGGGTTGTGAAAATATTAATTTGATCACATGTGATTTCCTCCAGTCTTCATCGGATCTTTCATGTTCAGGAGGTTTTTAAAGGAATCTCTTGATATTTCTCTCCAGTGATAATTTGTATGAATAATTTTGTTGGTCTGGTTTTCTGTAGTTTTTATTACATCAGTATTACCTGCTTTCTTCTGCTTGTGATGTAATGTTTTTTTCCTCAGATACTTTCCTGGTTTTGTTTTATTTTCTCAGATCACTTCATGCTTTCCCTTCCATGTGATAGTGTGTGTTTGTGTTTTGCTCATCTCCAGATCACAGATGAAGGGTTACACATATCAAGAACATTGATATCATCTCAATTTTGAAAAATGGTTTTTCTATTGATGTCAGTAACTCTCTACTTAATTGTAGAGTAGAATAAAATAANTTTTTTTTTTTTTTTTTTTGTGTGTGGCACTGAGGTAGAATATTGTGTTTATTCATAGTTTCCATCTATGTGACAGTTCTAATAATTCCAAAATAAAGAATTCGGAGGGGGTAACTGATCTTAGTTGCTTCTGTTGGTGATTTCTACCTATGCATTGAACACTTAAATATGTAGTAGGCTGTTTAATATGACAGTTTATGTCACAAACTTGGAGAATATGTTTCTAAATGTCAACTTCTGAACGTCAGCCACTGTTCCAATGAATATTTAAGGATTTTATAGAACTACTTTGTCATCCCTATCATGAGTGGATGTGGGAACTGGTTGCAATTAGGTTGCTCTTACAGCATTTGAATGGGTAATAAAACACATGGTGGTGTTGTATTTGTGAAGATTGAGGACACAGGCAAAACAAAGGCTGCAGGGAAAGGTACCTCTGACTACACATCTGATCTATGCTTCTTTATTCTGGATATAACGGACTTTCAGAATACACTACTGGATAGAAACATTTCTAAGAAAATTATTTTTCTAGCATCACTAATCAGCTCTCAAGAGAGGCTTTTATTTTTAAAGCCTTGAAAATTATTTGGTAATGAACTTACCAGCTGTAAATTTAAATGAGTGAATTGCTTTGCACCAATAAATTCATACTTTTTTTTTTAATAAAGCATAACTATTAACTTGTTAAAAATAATCACAATCCATGAAGGCTCAGTGAGCCCTAACATGAAGGAAGAAATGTATTTGATTTCTTCTTGACTATATTTGAAACAGTCCAGTAAAATTCACAGTAAGGTTATCTACAGATCTAAATACTTTTTCACAGTATTGAGAGGGAATGTCAGTACTTTAAAGACTACTTGATGTAGCATCTACTGCATTCCTACCTATTTAAAACAGAAGAATAAACTTTTCTTCCAGTCTGCATTTGTTTGGTTACGTTTTCTGGACCTTTGATATTATAATAGGGTTGCTAGGAAATATTCTCCAATATTTGAACCTAGAGTGTGACTGTTATCAGAATAAAACACAATAAAAACCATATTGAGATGTTCCCATGTGCTGCATATTGGTGACAATTAAAATGAGATACTTATGCAGTCAGTAGTTAAATTCTGTTTCCTGCTAACTTGTGTTTCCTGCTAAGCCATGAATACTCTGCAGGCTCAATGTGTTTTCAGTGCTTCCTGATATTGTACTTTTCTGGGACTAGTTCTTTAAAATATCCATTGAAAGATGGATGAATTCCACAACATATCTTTTCCCCTTTTATTTTACGGGCTAGCAGTGAAATTGAAATCTGAAGTAATGGTACAAATGTTGCCAGTGCTCAATGTTTATAAATGGTGAGTTGGTCTTTTGTAAGGCTTATGTACATTCCAGCCATGGTAGGTCTGCATGGAGTTTTTGAGAAATGTGTGTTAAAACTAGAAAAGTACATTTAGTAGTTCACTGATTGCTTAAAATAGGGAAACATATTACAGCTTCAGCTGATGAATGTGGGTAGTGCATAAAATGTCAGTTATCCAGACCGTTTCACAGTCCAGCTAAACTTACCTTCCTTGAACTAATTTATTGAGAGTGGCACATTTATTTTACTATTCTGTATTTTGTTGCTTGGTGAGTTTAAAAAAAAATAAAAATCTGCAGTTGTTGAGGCTCTTTGCCATGTAATGCAGATAATAGAAGCCAATTGACAAAATATCTACATCAAGTCTTAGCCACCAAGTAATTTTTCTCAATTATTTCCTTGGCAAGATAAATATGTTTTTGTATGCAAAACTTGGTGCTGTATTTAATTATCTCTGTAGATACAGTACATCAATAAGATTTTAATTAAGAAGTTCTCTGGTTATCTCTTCAGCAATCTGTTTTGGAATAGGATTGTAACTGCTAGGTAATGAAGACTCTGGTTGTGATATTTCAACTCTAATTTAAAGTCAATTTTCATGTCTCAATCTTTGGCCTTCTCCTCTCCCAGAAGTTACCATCACAAAACTTACGACAGGTCTTTTAGATGAAGTTATTTTGACTTGTCAGTTCTGATAATGATAAACATAAGCTCTCGGAGATTAGATTATAGCAACAGTGAAAGTTGGTGAACTGATATTTCTCATGAAGGAGAAAAAATACATACATTTATTAAATAATAAAAATATTTTCAAAATGGTCTCAGATTTTTTTTGGTTTAANAAATAATAATAGTAATTAACTTTTAAAATTGTTATTAAATCACAAACCAAACACATGGTTACAATATCAAGTTAAAATTTCTATGACTTCTATAATTATTTTTTTTAATTGGTAGTGTCATATACAAAGAATACTATGAGGACTTCACAATAAAAATAAATGCGTGCGTTCTTTTGGTAATTGGCACTTATATGCTCTGGACCATAGTAAATAGCAGTGAATAAAAATGAAGGCCACCTTTTTCTCGGAACACTTTGAAAAGTGATCCGAGAACCCCACACCAGCCATGTAGCTGCGAGGCACTCAATAGTGTTAAAACTCCCAAGCACATGAATTGCATATCCATTTTGAATCTCTATTTATTTATACCACAGAGGTGATCTGCAGTGCTCTTATAAATCCTGTTATCAGCACTACTAACAATATATCACATTGATGGGGTTGCAGCTTAAATGCTTGAATTTGTACTTCAAGTCGTGACTTCATTCAGGATAAGTTATAACCCAACTAATCCCCTCTTCTCTTTGACATCATTTTTCAAACTCTGAGTGAAAATGCTTATCTTCTTGTAAATGAACTAATGCTTGGATGGGTCAAAAAGAAAACCAACAGAAAACCACCTCATAGTATATATCAGCTCAGACGATGAGTTTCTAGGCTGCTGAATGATGGTGAATCCAAGCAGAAGTTTTTAAAAAGCAGCCTCAGTGTTGTTCCTTCCATCGCCTGCCTCTCAATCTCAGTGGCTTTTTGCTGCCAACAGCAGTGCTTCTGTGTTTGTTTAGACACTGTTCCCAGAAGAGCCGTACCCTCCGAAACCTTTTTTAACATATAAACTTTACAAGGCAAGACAGATTGTTACAAGGAAGATCATCAACTACTGTAATTTTTCTGTAGTTCCTTGGTATCCGATCAATGTAGCAATTATTCAAAGTCAGCGCAAGGCAGACTCGTGGCTCTGTGTGCACATGCCTGGCTCGACTCAGGAGTGCGTGAGGCTCAGGACAATCTAGCAAACCCATATATAGCTAATGAAGTGTATAAAACGGGTATCGAAAGAGATGGCCCTACGTTCTAATGCCCCGCCTCATCCACCAGCTCACCTTGCCTGTATGCTCACATCGGTATGGAGACTGCTTTTCTTCTCATCTTATTATTTTACTCCAAACCTTTGCAAGCAATTAGCGACTTTCCTGTATCACGTGTAGATTGAATTTTGATCATTGCTGAGAACTTTCTGTAATGTAATATTATAGTGCATTTTGTGTCAAAAAACTGACAGTAAATTGCTCAAGATGTTAAATATGCACTTAAGATATTTTAACTTTTTTTAAGATCTTTTGCATTTTAACTGTTTAACTGTGTTTTACCAGTTACTTCTACTACGTCCTTCATTTCTTAAGCAAAAGACCTTTTAAGGGCAATTTCCTATCCAAAAGGATTTTTGATGTAAATAATTTTTTCAGAGTATTTTCTTATTAAGAATGTCTTGAGATAATGCTACTGTATAAAAATCTCCTTTTATCTTTGAGTGAAAAATCTTAGAACTAACTGCAGTGCTGCAGTGATGTCTCATTATTTGTTGTATGAGAAGAAAAACTATTTCTTTGTCATGAATAGATTCTTACAGTAATCACCAACAGTAGGAAAATAACCACTCAGTTTCTTGTGGCAGCATGCTGCAAGATGGAAGTGTTTCTTAATTTCTTCCTGTGCATTTTAGCTGCTGCCTGATGTTGCTGTACCTCAGAATAAATGTTTCTGTTACTAACGGAAACGCTAACAAAAGTGGACTCAATTCCCCTGACCGGTCTCTTAAAATTATGCATTGAATTCCTTATCATATGTCTTATGCTTTGGAAAAAGTTTATATATCTTGCTCTAATTAACATTGATCTTGTTCCTGATGTACTAAGCTCTCTGTGGAGTTCACAGTCTTTTGTCCAGGGAATTAGAGGTGCGCATAGTCCGATTAAATATTTAATCAGACCCTTAAGAGTATATTTTCTCCTAATTCCCTTCCTACAAATTGGAGTTTAGTCTTGACCTAAAGAAGATAATATGGAAAAGATGGACTGTGAAAGAGAATGACTATATCTTTTCTGATTTTTATTCTCTGAGATCCCATGATCTAAGGATAGAGTCAAGACAGAGGTTTAAGTCTCCCATTATATATTTCCATTCTGTATAAATGTAGTCAGTATAAAGTTTGGAAGAACCAGACGTGAGTCAGCACCACTGTATGCAATACTACATGTATATATGTAAAAAACTCTCTCTTTCTTTGAAGTGTGTACTGACTTATGTTTATATGGCGTACAAACATGCATGCAGAGAGGGAAATACAGGGAAATCAATGATCTGCCCTTAATCAGCTTGATGGATGCTGGTGCTAGGATTTGGAATGATGAGAGCGAATACATTAAGACAAGTAGGGTGTAAATATTTTTCTCAAGTGGGATTCTGTTCTTTACATTAAGCGCCAAAGAGAATGCTCAGAATTAGTTCATGGAACTTCTTTTTCACTAAACGTTTTCTGATTAATTGCACAAAGCCAAAATACATTTTCAGTCACGTAAATACAAGTATACTGCAGGTTATGCAGCAATAGGAGGAATTACAGTGATCTAGACATACCTTTAAGTAAAGCTATATCGCTTCACTAATGAGGATTGTGTCCATGTTGCCACCATAAATTCTCATTTCTGTGGGGAAAGTGAAGTCAGCACAATGGAAAAAAGGTTAAGACAAGACTCAAAAATGCTGAACATTGCTCCTGAACTTGTGCATTGCTTGGAAAATGGACTCTGCAGCTCTGTGGAAGGTGGCCAGGCTTCCGAGGCAGTGAGTGTGGGGGTCAGTTAGATGCCAGAGGATGTGAACCATAACAGTCACTACGCTGAACAGGATGATGTCTAACATGCTAAGTAACAGGGGGAGAAAATTGATGCAAGACGCATTGTATACCTTTTGGGGTACCCAGCTTGAGGATGAAGGGAGTTAAGTCAGATTTTTCAGGGCAGACCCTTCTGCAGGATTTGTGCACCAAGACTCTTTACAGACCTTGGGTATCCAGGTGACGTGCGTGCATCCTTTCATTTTTGCATTGCTGTGGAGTTTGCATTCTTTCCTGTCTTAGCCTCCACTTACACTTTTGTCTGACAATGTTCAAGCCAACCTTTCCTAACCACCACGGTTTAGTTTGTTCTAGAAGGAGAGAACTTTTTGGGTTTTAGTTACTTCCACTGAAGTTGTTCAGTTTTGCATACAATTACAAGAGGACCAGTGATTTGAAGGGAGTGCTTGGGTCACTAAGTACAGTCTATAGGTCTCTTGCGTTGTAGCCACAGCCACCTCACACACTTGCTTGAAGTAGTTCAGCCTCCATCTCAAATCTGATTAAGGTTTTTGATCAAAAGCTTCTACAGAAGTTCCAGCACCACACTTGTGTGATGCTTGCAAAATATGAAACCTCTGGCCAAAGTGTATTTTAGCTATCTGGACAAAGCAGAGGAAGTGAAGAGTGGATCTTTAGCTGCGCAGTGTTTAAGTCTTGGACTTCTAATGGAGTTGAATCTTATACTCTATGTAGGCTAGGCCTTAGGGTCATAGGGTAGAGCTGGTTTTGGGATCCCAGAGGCATTTGGTGTGAAACTGATATGAAGCTGCTCAGTGTTAACTGTGCTAAGATGCTGCTGGATGTGATGCAAACAAACGTGAGATGCTGAACTCAAGTTGTCCTGGGTAACCTGCTCTCACTCATGCTGCTTGAGCTGGGAGGGTGGACTAGATGTTCTCGAGAGATCCCTTCCAACCGAAACGATTATGTGATTCTTCTTCTAAACAAATCCAGGAAGGCATTTTGTTAACATCTATTTTAGTGTGGGATGAATCTTCCTCTAGAGAGACCTGCCTCAGAATTCCTGCAAGTACTAGATTAGGTATCTAACATACCATGTCAGAGAAGTATGCTGACTAAGCTTAAATGTTTGAGGGACTGCAGTCTTTTAGATGTTAACACTTACATTTTGTTTTGTGAAGGAAAGGGGTCTTATGCTTTAAAAGTGCGTTGTTCTAAAGGCAGAATAAAATGGAGCTGCTATTATTTCTGCAGAGTGAAAAACTCTTGGCTCTTCTACTGTACTTTTAACTCAGTGGTTTTGATTTTAAAATGTTTTACTGCCTTTTACTTTTTAATATATACTGCAGCCCTTAGGTAACTGAAGGATAACAAAGAAAATGATTTATTAGACTGAGAAATATTGCTACTATACAAAGGCAACCAGCTGGCTTAAATAAGTGTATGATGTTACTTAGGAGGCAAACTTCCATTATATGTATAATGATAGCAAAAGATCCATTATAGACTCGTGGGTTAATGGAGTATATGTGAATAATCCTATTACTAGGCTGCAACCCAGTAGACCACTCTGTCCTCACTAAAGGTAACATTACAGTGGTAATGGCAGAAATGAGTGAATTAGACAAAAGAGAGATTGACTCATGTCTTCAGTCCATTTTTTAATCAAACTTTGAATAATGCCCTACTTTACTGTTCAAAAGGACCAAATGTCTCTCTAGAGGGAATATTAAAATCTATAACTCTTTTAGTTTCACTATTCCTTCCACCTTTGATTATCTTAGGTTGTAATGATGACATAGAGGACTGCATTAACTACTGACAAAACAGGTACCTGTTATCTCCATGGCACGTTAACTGAAATCAGAAACTTCGTCTCCTGATAGACTGTCGGGTTTGTGTTTTTTAAAAAACAGTTTTCCAGGTCTACAATAAAAGGCGGTAAGTCTAGGATTTCCCTTCCAAAGTTGTTACAGCATACCAGCTTATGTCCCTAAAATTTTGTGTCTCTGAGTTTATTTGGCTCTTGGATAATGAGCAGTACCTTAATGTGTGCTTTAAAGTGATAGTGAAGGAACGTAAGAACAGGGAAACTGGCACTGTGAGGGTTACTTCTTGTATAAGCCCTTCCTCTTCTGCCCGTCTTTCCAAACTTTCTCACCCTGGCTGACATACAAGTGATGCTAAACCCTGTCATGAAGAATAATCCTAATGGATGATTGCTCAACCCTGTAACAGAGGGCAGTTTCTGAAATATTAGGAAGGTGATGCCAGAATGGATGTGCATGAACTGATTCAAATACAGAGGCTTATTAAGAGAAACTTCACCAAAATGCCTGTGAACCATAGGCTACCTTCATGTGATAAAGCTCAAAGTAATTGTAAAGTTGTACAAGACTCCTGAAAATGAGTTGTAAGTGAATACACGCTGCTTTTAGTGATTTTACTGTCTAGTTTTTCACAGCTGTTGATACCAGGTTTCACTATGGATCAGTTAAAGATCATAGAATCATAGAATGGTTAGAGTTGGAAGAAGACCTTAAAGATTATCTAGTTCCAACCCCCCTGCCATGCGCAGGGATACCTTCCACTTTGTCAGGTACGATTTGCCCTTAGTGAAGCAATGTTGGCTGCCACCAACCACCTCCTTATTCTCCATGTGCCTTAAGGAAGATAATAGAGGAGTAATTTTCTCTAGTGATTTTTTTAATTTTTTTTTATTTTATTTAAGTGTTAGCATTTATCCTCTGCTCTACCCAATACGACAAACTTAAAAGGTGTTGAAAAAAGATGAAGCACAATAGAAGAGCAATCCCGCATGTGAAGACATTCAGATATCAAAATATAGTTTGTAAGAGACAGAAAATTATATCAAAGTTTAAGATATCAGAACAATAAAATATATCACACTCAATGGCTGAATGGAAACCATGAAGTGTTAATTGCTCATGTCTAGGAAAAGAAATGAGCAGGAGAGTAGAAGCAGGCAAAGAAACTGATAAGGCTAGAAATAGCAATGGCCTGTCATAAAGGGTCTAAGTGTTCAGAGGTTCATCATCAGGTCCTTAAAAAGGAATATGCCTAATATTTCAGAGGTGACCTTGAACTAAAGTCAAGTAGAACCATTTTCTAGCAGAGCAATATGCAGTATACCTTTGTACTTGCATTTACTACTGTGATTTTTATTTTTCTGTTTTGGGGGTCTTGTTTTTAAGTTAGATGACTGCACATTTTGGAGGCAATTTGTTAGAACTGAAAAGAGCAGGAAGTATTACTGAAATGCCTTTAGCAAACACTACACAGCAGGTGAGGATAATCCATCCATCCATTCATCATTTCAATACCATGTCTAATAGTATTGTCTAGCTCTTCAAGCTGTTTGACAAGCAAACAATATATCAGCTTCTCAGCCTAGGCACTTTCAAAGCAAATTTTCTAACCCCATAAGCAATATCCATGGTGGAAAATCATCAGATTCAGTAACATTTCCGCCATGATTTTGAGGCAACAAGAGTTGCAGAAAAGAATTAGAAACATGTTTTAGTTGATATTTTGCAAGCAGTCATTTTAAGAAGGTCATGTGCATTTTTTTTCTTCACCATTTTCTCAAGAAAATAGCACCTAAACCCCAAATTGTCTCCAACTTGAAATGGGAGTGTCATTGTTTTTGCTTATAGTTGAGAAAAGGACTTATTTTTGGTTTTGTTTTCCAAAGCATCGGGAGAGAGCAAATATCTACTTCATCTGAAGAACAAGCAATGACACAGTATTACTAGAAGAATCAGCAAACCACCACAAGGGCTATTGCACTGAGTCTAAGCTGTCTGCTGGTATTGATTTTTGAGAGGAGATGAGCCTTACAACTACTAGGGAATGGTGTCAATTGTATTGATAAGGACAGCAGTACAGTATGTCGCTCATATGACCAAGAAAATTCACCAGCTACCAAAAATGCCAACTATAACCACAGTAAAACTCTATCTTTATTAACCTTTTAATCATTGTCTTAGTTACAGCTTTGTAGATTTATTTTTAAAGCTTTGTAACCTTTGTTTGCTGGTTCTTATAACTAGAAGCTGCTTACTTAGTATTTAGCATATAGAGAATTTTAGGTGTGTGTAACCTGTTTCTTCAGCTTCCATCCTTCTCTCAGGGAGAGGATATAGCTCCCTTTGGGAATCCTAGTGGCAGGGAAAGGTGCACGGTCTGATGTGTCACTGTAAGTGAACTGATTTTGCATACTGAAATTTTTGCTCAGCCAGAGATGAGGGTCATCCTCAATTCTGTGTATCGATTTCCTACCCTTGTGAAAGAAATCACTGAAATCACATCAGTCTATTGCAGAAAACAGGGCTTGAAACAGAGACCTTGCTCAAAGGCAGGATGAACTGTATTTGTAATAGGTGCTTGTCCAGCTTCCTCCTGAAAATATCCAGTGATGCAGATTCTACAGTCTCTTCCAGTATCTAATTTTCCTTACCATTGAAAAGCTTTTTATTTCTATTGAAAAGCTTTAAATATCCAACAAAACTTTCCTCCCTACAGTTTAACGGAAGAGTTTCTCTCCTCTGATTTCTTATGCTTGCATATCTGAAAACCACTATTAAAGTTTTATCTTCAAAGAGAGCTTAGTCTTCTGTAACTAAAATTTCCAAATCCTTTTGGTCTGTTTTCATCGGTTATGAATTCTGCATCACTGATCATTCCCACCACTCATCTGTCCTACCACCATTTGATTCATATCCTTCAGTTGTTGTGGCCAGCCTGGAAATTGTGCTAGTCTATGCTTGTAAGCCTTCAGCTGAATACTAGGAGAGTTATTTCACACTTTAAAATTGTATTTCTATTTGTGTTCTTGATTCGTGATCACATTGTGATTCACTGTATCTCCTTTGCTTCCGCAGAGTGTGGTGTGGAATTTTGCTTCTGTCTTCAGTAAAATGCAGCTTTTTCTAGGTACCTTCTCCCAGTGTGTTGTCTGGTTTGATCTTGTTGTCTGATGTGCTTGTTGCTGCTTTCAGCTTGCCAATTAAATGCATGTATTCTTCCATCCAAAGAACATGTTGAATAGCACCAGAAGCAGACTCCTGCAAAACTTTGCTTTGTGTGTTGCCCGTTTGACAGTGAACTAGCAATGACGCCTTCTGGGCAATATTTTAATTCCAACTGTTTTAGACTGTCTTGTTGTATGAGCATGTTATGCTAAACAAATGTCAAAAGCCCGGATAAAGCCAAAATAGCTTCCCCCCGCTGCATCTGCCCCTCTACCAAATCCTCTGACCTTCCTGCAGAAAGAAATGAGATCAGTTGATTTTATTTTTGATAGGGCCCATCACTCTTTTCCTTCTATGTGCTTACAAATTATTTTAGAATGTTTTTTGACAGTATTTTCCCAATAACGAGTATTGTACTGTTCTGTAATTTTCTTGCTCTTACCCACTTTTGCTGCATTTTAAGGTAGTCCAAGTGATTTTCCGATCTTCTGGACCTCTCTTGTCCTTTACTAATTCTCAAAAGTAAAACTGAGATTGACTCTTCTAATTCTTAGTGTTGTCTGCTGAATTTCATCAGCACTTCGTAATCAGCTGAGAATCACTGGCCAATTCTGTCCCTTTTATAGCCTGGTTCTTGCCCACTACTGATGCTAGTTATCCTCAAATTCAGTCTTTAACAGATATTTGGTGGAAGCTGATACTGGTTAATATATAAAGGTTTCACATTCTCGGTGTTGTCAGTTACATTTGCTTCTCATTTCATTTCCTGCTTGCTTCTAATGTGTTTGTGGAATATTTTTCCTGCTACCCTTTGCGTCTCTTGCCTTTTGTAGCTGGTTTTCTGTAATAGTTTGTGACGCTTCTTCTCCTACAGTAGAGCAAGCTTTATTCAGAGATTTGTGCTTCTCCTCTGGTCTGCATTCAGGCTACAGTACCCTCTGGTTGTGTGGTGCAGGATTCCTGATGAGGCGTCACTCCAGCAGCTGGAGAAGCTGATAGTCTCACTAGAGGGCACAGTATCTTGGCATTCACGCCTTCAGCGCAGTCGAGTCCCAGTGGGGCTTACCTGGCTGTAATGGAGAAGAAAAACATGTATCTCTAGCAGAAAAGAGTGATTTTTGTTTATACACATAGAAAAAACAAATGAGTTCTAATGACATAAGGAAATAAACTCACTGAGAAAGATGAATTCTTGCATTTAATTGATCCCACTGAATTATTATTCAGAAATCTTCACCCATTTATGCCCCCAGGTAATCATTCAGTAATAAGCATTAACTCTTCAGTGCATGCCAATACTAGTAGGGTACTTTTTCTTTTCCAAGCCTGTGCTGCTTCAGATAATTCTGACCAGTCCCATTAATATCTGTGAAACTCTATGAGAAATCCATTTTAAAGAAGGGATGCAAAAATGATATCTTTTATGACCTCCTTCAAAGATATTTTTCAACTCTATTGATTCCATACAGTGACTTTGAATTAGCTGACAATATGTAGCTTTATTCTCAAGAATTTATGATTTGGAAATCTTAGCATGACATTATAAATACATTTTATCTCTTCAATGAGTAAATGCGTATGCTTTCAATGCTGGGATACATTTGCTACGTTAAATAAAATATATTTAATAAGCACAACAGCCACTTTATCACTAAATAAATACAGAAATATTTTCAACTCCCAGCTGTTCATAAAAAATGTGGCCAGAAAAGAAGTGCATAGTGAAAAACAGCTTGGTGCTTTAAAATTCAACAGTATGAAATCCTCAGGATATAATCTTTACTTGTTATATCATTCCTGTAAATTTATGAACCCTGAAGTTGAATAGTTTTAGTCTTGATGTATTTCCAGAATGCAAAATTGGTCAAAGGTGACCTGTTTATTGTAGAAGCCAAGGTAATGGGAGAAGAGAAAAGATAAAATCTGACATGAGTGTGAGTACTGCTGGTTTTTTGTACTGTTGAAAGCTGTGTTGTTTGTAACGTTACCCAGGACTGAAGTATTTTTCACATTTCAACTGTCATCAAAGCAAACATATTCTTGACTTTCTCCAGTGCTTCAACCAATATAACATTCTCCCGAGAGAGATGGATTTGCTTTGAGGACCATCAGAAAATTCAGTGTTGATTTGACATGACTTTCTTAATGCATGCAGTCCTGGAACTGAATATTCTTTCATATCAGAGAGTATCAACTTAAAACCTTCAGGAGAGACATAAGAGGAAAAGAGTTCATGGAGGTAATGTTTGCTTGCAGCAGAAATGGCCAGACCAGCGACAGCTTTGGGTAGCAACTGTTTAAACCACCCCTACTAGCAGTTCCGCCATGCAGATCTCACTCTGAATCTGTCGGTAGTGAAAACATTTAGTAGTGAATTTGTTGGTAGTGAAAACATTGCACTGCACCTTTACTTTTGCCACAAGCCCTGTGGAGACTCTAGTCCAAATTCAATTTACCGCCTGTCTTTGGGGGCAAACAAGGAACGGTCTGTTCTCTGAGGCTGCCAAGCACTAACCTTCAAAATGCCTCCTGGTGTTGCTTTCAGCAGACACGTGCTTGGGAGTGTACTGGGGATGGATGGGTGGCTACTCCTCCCTCCTTCATCCCAGTGGAAGCAGGACGTTGGAAGTGGGATAGAGACTCCATGAATGTTTTCAAGCACTAACACTCAATTCTTCTCAGAGGTGTACAGCCAAAGTGATGAGTATGGCTGTTTAAGATTTGTAATAAGAACAAGGAAATGTTTACCATATAGTTTTAATTATGTGGATAAAGCAGAGAGGATTTGGTCCTTAACAGAGAGTTACACTGCAAAGTGATGAGATCCTTCACTGGTTTTTATCAAACCATTCCAAAATCGCTTTGTAAAATAAATATGTTTCTGCCTCGTCACTTCTCCAGCCTCCATCATCAGAATTTACACAAGCATCTACACAAAGTATGGCTTCTAAGGTAGCTTTAATTTGTGTGGCTTCAGTACTTGCGGCAGAACCAATGTCTCCCAACTGTGATTTCAGTCACTACAACGCAAAATTTATGGTTGCTGCCTCCTGGTCTCCTTTCTCAGTAGCTCCTGGGCAGTATTAAAAGTGGATGTGCCAGCTGGGGCACACTAGTGTGTGCACGTGAAAAAAGTGTTGTAAAAGAAGTGGTGAGGACATGAAGTGTTCCCTTGTGATTGTGGAAATTTTAAAACTTGTTTTATTCTTTGGTCTGGATCAAGTTTATACTTGTATTTCATTGCCGGGTTGTGGTGTTAGGTTTATTTGTTTTGTTGGGTTTTTGGGTTTTGTTGGATTTCTGAGGTTTTTTGTTTGATCAATTGATTGTTTGCTTTTTTTCTCCAAAAATTGGAGATACACTCTCAGTAGTATTTGGTACTTAAGAAAAATTAAAAGAAATGATATCAGGCATTGACAGAACCACATTTTTTCCCGGATTGTGTACTTGTCTGAAAAATAGGCAAATTAAAAGATGAAGCTAAAAGTGATGCTAAAAGAGACTCACAGAGACTATATAGTAATTAAATTTTAATTGGATCCTGAGGGCAAAGTAGAGCTAAGTGTATTTTGTTCTACATTTCAACGTACACACTCCACCTCTAGTTGTTTAAAACCTGTAAAAAAGACTTATCAAATGAGGAACTAAAAATGATTATCACTTCCTCCCCCTTCAGTCCGAGGAGGCTAAAAAAAAGAAAAAGTGATGCTTTGTTTATTTTGTCTGTAAATACGAATAAAGCAAAAAAGAAAGTTAATGATTTTAGCTGTTCCAAATGTTCGAATAAACAGACAATGTTTCTAAATCACTCCCGCTTTGCATTTGAACTTTGATTGAATTTAACCTTGTTAAAAAAAACAGAAGGGGGAAAGATCCTCAACCCAACACCTCACGGAGCTTGATTTCTTCTCTCCTTTCTTTCCCGTTGCCTGTAATGCTGCTGTTCAGGCTGTATTTTAAGCTTGAGCCTGCAGAGCTGCCATTCAAACTTAGCATTTACCAATGGTTCCCACAGAGTGGTATCTCAGATACCTTCTGAGTTTTCCTGTGCTTATCTCAAATACCTCTCAGCATGAGTAAATTATAACTTTTAATGGTGAAACTAGAGTTCAGCTTGAAAGGTGAAGCTGGCAATTTATATGAAAGTTGCTTCATAATTTTTCTGTTTTCCGATTGGCTCAGACTATTTCACATGATCAAACGGGACAATCTTTCTCAGTAGAAATAATTTTCAGAGTTTTGCAGAGGCATGAGATGTATTTTGGCTGAGCTGTCTTATCCAGCAGGGAAAAAAAAGAACAGCTCTCTACTTATTTGAATCCAGTCATCTGTTTGAACATGATCTCCTTTTATTATCTGCTGCAGTTCTCGTGGGGACATTTAATTTATTAATAAATTTAAGTATTTACATTATCGCCTGATTTTCATATGGAAAATGTTTGTTTTACTGAAAATTGGATTTCCTGCTCATGGAATGGATTGAGGAAGGCTGTATAGCGTGCTTATGAAGGGAGACGTTAAGAATATAAATCTGAAAAAAGCTTAAACCTTCTTCATATTCCTCTGCTCTGACTTCAGATGGGCACAGCTTTAAATTACAGGAAGGTCCATACTGTCATTCTCATTTCAGTTTTGTGGCTGCTTTTTTTTTTCTTTTTGATACCCTGAAGCAAAGGTCAAACGCCTCTTCATTTTGATAAAGTTTATCTTGAGATTTCAGTGTTGAAACATAAAGTAGATTTTATCTCAGCACAGTGTTTACATCCTTGATACTGTCATGCAATTAATACAGAGTTTTGAATTGCTAAATGGTTTTAGGTTGTATAAGGTGTTATGCTCTTATCCCTTAAATTTCTGTCATGGCATTACAGGAGCAACGGTATAGCAAAGGTGGAGGATTTTAGTAAGCAGGTACATAACTATTTAGGATAAAATATATTTCCCAGCCAATGCAGCCTCTTTCTGGGATGCATTAACTCTCATGACTTCTAAGAGGAAGTTTGCAGCAATATTCTACCCTTAAAACTGCCTGTTCTTTTAGATTTTTTTTTACTCTGGTTTTAACATAATGTTTTTTTCTAAAACTGTGCAGAGTTTACTGTGGTCTAGTTCTTACAGACTTCCACTGAAGGCTGTGTCTTTCGGATCCGTCTGGGCTGTGTTCCTGACAAAGGGATCTTCACTGACTGGTTCAAACTGTGCCCCTTTCCAAACAGGAAAGATCACAGAATGTTGTCTTGAAGAAGCTTTCCATTTGTGGCCAGCCACGTCCTCTGATTTACTCTCAGTACCAGGAAGCAAAGATGGTTCAGAGCAACTCCCTCCTTTCCTTTATGTTGAAGAGTTTTCTTAACCCGGGAGGAATTCCCTGGCCATTTGTGGGCTTAACTTTCTGGCATGGCAAGGAGTCTGCAGTATCTGTAGATAATTTTGGCTATATGTTATTGGTTAGTGGTTATTTGTGTCTTCACAAGCACAGGGGCTGCTTGACACAAGTGGTAGAAAAGTGCTATCCAGAAATGGAGGTGAAACAAAGGTGAATTGGGTCTATTGACATTATTTTGCTTTGCTTCTGTCATGTTCAGAGTCCTTCCAAGTACAAAAGTACACTTTCCTTTCAGCAGAAACTGATCTTTGTTTCTGTACTAGAACAGATGAAAATATTCACAGCCTCTCAGTAAAATGATGAAAACAAATAGTGCCTTTTACTTCCTGGTGATAAAGCGTGATCTAAATTAGGATCACCATTAAAAATACATAATTAGTGCAACAATTAGAATTGAGAGCAACAGATGGCTTGTTACTTAAAATACTGTTCCACAAATCAGGCTGCAACTGTTAAAAGGCACTGATTGACACACTTTAATGTTATTTGGCTGTAAAATCTGGTTAAAGTCACAATCTTGTTAACAGTATCTGGAAAGATGGTTATGTATTAAGAAGAAAAGTGAAAGATATGCATATTGGTTTTAATACAGGTGCAATTCCTTCCTGTAGTCTAAACAGAGCATAGCACATAGAATTATATGGCGAGAAGCAGGGTTGGTACTTCATGTCTTCTCCAGTAACTCACAATCTCCATCAGTTAGGAGGGGCATTTCTAAAGAATTGCCAGACAAAATAGTTCTGGGGTTGAGCGGAGAGGTGGCACAAGACTAATGGGGAATGAGTAGTGGTATTGCAGCGATGTGGTTGATCCACCAGCCCCTGATCCACCTCTCTTCTGAGAGACAGAGACACCCGCATCTTGGCCAAGTGTGTCTGGGGTGTAGAAGACCCCATATTGCTTCCCTGCTCTGAAATAATGCCATGCGTCCTTCCAATGAAGTAGTACTGCTGGCTTTAAAGTGTGCATGTGTATCTTAAGGCTTTCACTAGGACTTCTGTTGTGAACTGAAGAAGATTTTCTGATTTAGATGATAAATCATTACTTTCTAACCAAATTTTATCAGATTTTTTTTTTGCCCCCACTATGATAAATAACTGTAGGGACATTTTTATAAGATTATTTGATTTTTTTTTAATATTTTCATTTTTATGATCAAACATCAGTAAAACTTATGTTTTTGTCTCCAAATTCTTTGTGTCCTCACAGTATTTTTTTTACAGGTGCATAAAAGCTACAAAACCATTAACGTTTTAGTAAAAGTAACAGCATAGTATTTTTACATGTATCTCTGTAACAAGCAAAAAAAGCCCTAGGAAATGCTGCCATTCTATAATTCACTCTAAGTGAAGCCATAAATTTTCCATCGGAGAAGAGTTCAAGGAAAAACTTAAATTCAGCTTTTTGCAGCATGGGGTCTCAGTTTACTCTTGCAGTGTACCCAGCAGTATTCACTCTCACAGTGGGAGTTAGGGGCCAGGGAGATAACAAAAAATGAAATTAAAGCTGCATAATTACTAAAAATAAGAAAAATAATAATTTTTTCTCCCTATTTTGTATTTTGAATTAAACTGCTTGGCTGCATGATTATAGAAACTGGACATCAGTAACATTTTTTATATTCATAGCCCTGAAAAAGTATGTTGCAGTGTAGTCAGGAGGAGAAATATTTGAAGCTCCTGCACAGAGAAAAAAAATTCTCTTTGCAGATAAAATCAGAATTAATTCCACTCTGCCCCTTCTGTATAAATTCTTTGATTCTCAGAAGATTGTATATGAGAAACAAAGGGCAGAATCTGGCCATAAGATAGATTTTTTTTTCTTTTTTTTTTTTTCCCCTCCTCGTCTGATTTTCATGTCCAGTTGCTCTGCATTTTGGAAGATGAAAGATCTGATGTGTTGAAACATGAGCTTGTTCATGTCTAGGATTTGCTTAGCTGGGTCTGTCCCCGGGGAATTGAATTGTCGGTGACTGAACTGTGACTCCAAAGGCTGTGCAAAAGTTATACGTTTTACTTTTGCTTTTACAGTCAAGAAAGACATTGCTGTGTTCACTCTTAGCTCTAGTTCTTAAAACAGGAGGCGTAAAATCATAGAATAGAAACATAGAACCATAGAATGGTTTGGGTTGCAAGGGACATTAAAGATCATCTAGTTCTAACCCCCCTGCCATGGGCAAGGACACCTCCCACTAGACCAGGTTGCTCAAAGCCTCGTCCAACCTGGCCTTGATGGAGGTCCCATCACCTCCAGGGATGGGACAGCCACAACTTCCTTGGGCAACCTGTGCCCAGGGTGAGGGTGAGTCCAGGGTGGCCTCACCACCCTCAAAGAACTTCTTCCTAATATCTAACCTAAATCTTTCCTCTTCCAGTTTGAAGCCGTCACCCCTCATCCTATCACCACATGACCTTGTCAAAAGTCCCTCTAAAACCAGGCAGTAGTTGGTACTGTTTAACCTTTGCCTTCATGCTTACTTGCTGAAGGTGTCCGAGAGTGCTGGAGTGGAGCGGCCGTGGGGCTGGCTGAGCCAGGGCCAGGAGAGATCTCGACTCAATGCGTGGAAGGGGCTGGCCAGTGGGCTGCTTGGTGGTGGTGGTGGCAGCAAAATGCCCGTTCTCTACACCAGGCCCAGGGAAATTAAGCTGCCCGCTACTGCTGCCTCTGGAAGAAGGGTAAGGAAGGTAGATCAGCCATCACTTCTCAGGCAACTTTTTCCCATATGCCAACTACTGTCATTCCCAAGCCTCCTCATCCCTCTCTAGTCACGATGGCAGCA
This sequence comes from Chionis minor, assembly GCA_013398295.1. NCBI lineage: Eukaryota > Metazoa > Chordata > Aves > Charadriiformes > Chionidae > Chionis > Chionis minor. The sequence continues at coordinate 402,287 of VZSF01003125.1, read as the reverse complement.
GCAAGCCCAGCCTCCTAACTCTCGACTTTCCTTCTTCTCCTTTTAGTTTCAGCCTCTCATTCCTGGGGTAGTATGATTACGCCGCAAATAAGTCTTGCTAGCTTTGGCACAGGGTTTCCTGAATTATAATCCTGGGGTTTATGAGACTTCCAATGTGTGGGAAGAAAATTGTTTCCTGCTTGCCTCGCTTTCTCTGCTGTGTAAGATAATATCGACTACCTGCAATCACTTTGCTGTGCATCTGTGCAAAGTGTTTTATATGCCTTATGGAAACACTGGAACTTAGGTCTCATCCAAGCATCTAAATAATTTTCTTTGAAAAAGACACCGACCAATAAATAAAGCATTGGTCATTTACTGAAGAAAACTGTATTTAAAATGTAGTGAAATAATCTGTTCCAACACTGGTGAGGTGGCTTTTTTATTATTCCTCTGTGTTTTCTACAAAATCATATATTGCAAAAAAATAACGTCAGCAGGTGTTTTATTGGTCAAAAATCATACAGATGAAACCACAGACTTTGGGGTTTTTTTCAGGTTAAAAACATATGGTGAGTGTAATTTAAATCCTATGAAAGTCTATTTGCATATGGAGCCTGGCTTGATTTACAGGATGTATTCTGTAGCTGCTTTAAAAAATTTGTACTAATTTTTCTTGGTTAATGACCATATGCTTCTACGGCATTTTAAGACTATGTGGGCTCCATCTGGTGGCTAACTGAACACCTAAAATTTCTTGTTACTTGATAAAGAAGGCTTCTTTCTAGCCTAATCAATGAGATGTCTGACTGATAGAATGTGGGTTCAAAGAGAAAGGAGGATAACTTTTCAGTATATGTCTTGCTATTTATATGACTGTTCAATGGGAGTGACAAGAACGGATGAGTGAATTCTTGCCATTTCACTGATTTTCCGGGTAAAATTAAAAGCAACCATGGCGACCAATCCCAATAAAAACATGCACAAATAAAAAAAAAAAAAAAGTGAAACACTTATTGAAAGGCAAATATCCTATGGAGTTAGAGAAATGTGCTTTTACAGATGAAAAAATAGGAGTATCTTTCACCAGCCCAGGATATATAAACTGAAGGGTGGCGTTAGATTTGGCCTGCTGTGAAATGTGCATGTCTACAGAATTTTAGTCAGTAAGTGAAAACAGATATACCTATTTCAAATCTTGATATTTTGCTCTCAATTTTCAATTCATTAATCTGACAGTAAAGCAACAGTTAAATTTATTAACCTTCCTTATAATGGGTTCAGAAGTGAATGATCTGCACTGATTTTATAGGTTGCACTGAAAGCCTGAGCAGTTGTTCATTTAAATGTATTTCTGACAGAAAAACTAGATGTCTTCTACTGTTTTTTCTTTGAGCTGGTGAGTTCTGTGTAAATCTTCAGATCAGTCAAAATCAGAAGCAGAAATTGCCACATATTAAAATGTTCCCTTGAATGATAATGCAGTGCAGATGACAAATTTCCTCTAAAGTTTTAGTTAAAGTTTTTTTGAAATAATATAAAATTTTTCTCATGACTACTCAGTATTTTCTAAGAGGTCAGTTGTCATGTCCTTCAAGCACATGCTGCAAAGGAACAAGAAAAGCAACTCAATATTAGAGAATTTTAAAATTTATTATCAAAATCAGTAGTGTAAAATAGTAGCCAAGATATAAGATAGACATTCATTAAAGTTCAAAATACTAAGTATAAAACAGATATTAATTTTACAACTTTGAGATGTTTCCAATATTCAGGTACTAACTGTCGCCATGCTACAGTTGTCAGTCTGACCCTGATTATGATGACTATCCAAACCAGTACAAAAAAGGTTTTGTCAGGTTTGGTAGTACAGATATCTCAACAATACAAGAAAGAAAAGTAAAGCTGTGGTCAGTATGGTGGAGGACACGATCATCGACTTAGGTACCTCTTTACTGGAAACATACTGAATGATTATAAGCTGCAGAGTGGTTTGTATCTTTGTCAGGAGTTTTTCATAGCCGGGATTTTTTCTTTCACTAGCTAGTAGGATCAGAGCTTTACTTTACAGGTGTAATCTGTTGTCCAGTGCTGTACTGTTGCTGCTTGTGTAAGAGTTTAACTTCTGCCAAGGAACGTAGAATGATTGCTGCTGTTTGATCTGTTTGTACTGACCTAAAACTAGATCCTGCTTTATGAACACTGTTCTTAGTGAGATGGTAAGATTTTTGAGGGTGGTTCCTGTAGGGTTTTGGCTTTTTGGTTGAGTAATTCGACTTGAAAACTAGAGATTGTGTCTCTTGTTGATGCTATTTCACTTGAAACAAAAAAATACTTACAGAACAGAGTGAAAACATGTGAGAATGACTTTAATAGTACTGTTATATAACTCACCTGGGTGGTAAGATAACCAGATTCCCTATTCAGAAGAGTATTTATAGATATCTCTGCAGCTTTGACAAATTTTGGGAAAGTTGTTTACTGCAGGATAGTCTAAAGGAGCTATACTGACATGTTATTTTGGAGAATGGGGGATAACTGGAAATTGGATCTTTGGATGTTTTACAAGAATTTAATTTTCAGTCTGTCCTGGTTTCACTTGGATAGAGTTAATTTTCCTTCTAGTCGCTGCTGTGTTTTGGATTTAGTATGAGGATAATGTTGATAACATGTACTGTTTTAGTTGTTGCTCAGTAATTTTTACATTTGTCAAGGACTTTTTCAGCTTCCCACAGAAACTGAGAGGGAGCATAGACAGGACAAGCTGGTCAAAGAAATATTTCATACCATAAACACCATCCTTAGTATATACGTGGGAGTTGGCTGGGGGGAATACAGGAATCCATGATCACTGCTCGGGACAGGTTGGGCAACTGACCATTGGATGGTGAGAGCAACTTGTGTTGTATCACCTTATTTTCTATATTTTTATTATTATTATTATCATCATCGTTGTCATCATCATCACAGAATCACAGGGATTGGAAGGGACCTCTGAAGATCATCCAGTCCAACTCTGCTGCCGGAGCAGGTTCACCTACAGCAGGTTGCACAGGCTGGCGTCCAGGCAGGTTTGGAATGTCTCCAGAATTGGAGACTCTGCCACCTCTCTGGGCAGCCTGTGCCAGTGCTCTGCCACCCTCAAAAGAAAGAAGTTCCTCCTCATGTTTAGATGGAACTTGCTATGTTCAAGTTTGTGCCCGTTACCTCTTGTCCCATCACTGAGCACCACTGAAAAAAGACTGGCCCCCTCCTCCTGACACCCTCCCTTTTAGTGTTTGTAGACATTGATGAGATCCCCCCTCAGCCTTCTCTTCTCCAGAGTAAAAAGACCCAACTCCCTCAGCCTTTCCTCATAAGAAAGATGTTCCAGCCCCCTAATCATCTTTGTAGCCCTTTGCCATACCCTCTCCAGCAGTTCCCTGTCCTTCTTAAACTGGGGAGCCCAGAACTGGACACAGGACTCCAGATGCGGTCTCACCAGGATAGAATCAAGGGGGAGGATGACCTTCCTCGACCTGCTGGCCACACTCCTCTTGATGCACCCCAGGATGCCATTGGCCTTCTCGGCCACTGGAGCACACTGCTGGCTCATGGTCATGCTGTCCACACGGTCTCCCAGGTCCCTCTCTGCAGAGTTGCTTTCCAGCAGGTCAGCCCCCAACCTGTACTGGTGCATGGGGTTGTTCCTCCCCAGGTGCAGGGCCCTACACTTGCCTTTGTTGAATTTTGTACAGTTTCTCTCTGCCCAGCTCTCCAGTCTGTCCAGGTCGTGCTGAATGGCAGCTCGGCCTTCTGGTGTGTCAGCCACCCCTCCCAGCTTCATGTCATCAGCAAACTTGCTCATGGTACACTCTGTACTTTCATCCAGGTCATTGATGAATACATTAAACAGGACTGAACCTGCTCAATTGTTTATTATTATTATTATTATTAATAATAATAATTGTTGTTGTTATTTTCCTCTGCCATTACTGACCATTTAAACTGTCTTTATCTCAACCCATGAGTTTTTTTTTCCTTTCCCCTCCTTTTCTCCCTCTTCTTCCTACCCTGGAGGGGGAGGTGGGGAAGAGTGAGCAAGCAGCTGTGTCCTCCTAGTTGCCAGCTGGGGTTAACCATGACACAGTCTCAAAAATAACTGTTTTTGATGAGAAAAAAATGTAAAAATTTTCATTTTGGATTTATCTCAACTAATTTTTATTATTTTTCAGTTTGGTTACCAAACTAAGATTTGTATGTGTGTACTGTTAACTGTAAGCAGATATCTCTGTAAATAGGTATGACACTGTGTTCCGCCACCAGTGTGACCTTTAGCTCCGGTAACCCTGCCCAAGTGATAACCACCTGTGGTGGTCATGATGGGTGCATCTAGTTGTGATGGTGGCATCCAGCTCAATGTGGTTAAAGTGACACAGATAACAACACAATAGCCAAGGGCTAACTTCAGCAGCGCCTCCATTTAACCACAATACTGGTACTGTGGTTGACATGCAAATACGACCACAGGTCAATCATCTTACTCCCATATATGGTAGACAACCCAAGAGCCTTTTGAGCTTTCCTGAATGGCAGCAGGCCGCATGTCAGGATCTCCCCTGGAGTAGGGACACCCTCAAGGTTACTTCTCAAGATTAAGATATCCTTGCAGCAACAGGTAAGTGACTAATAGCATGCTGAGCTTTGAAATCTTAGCCTAGTGATATAAAGCATTGGTTGTGTGTATATAATCCTCTAGACATAAACCGTTGACCAAGTCGGGGACTAGGACTGGATCCAGCCGCACCTGGGCTTGTTTCTGGGAAGTTTAGAAAGCCAGAGGATCCTTTCTGAACCTTGACTCAACAGGAGCGTCTCCCTGACAATTCTGTCCTCTATGCAGTAAATAACCAAGTGTGCCGTGCCACTGAATCTTGTTAAAATGCTGTCGCATTTACTATCAAACTTTGTTAAATCCCTGTTTTATATCAATAGACGTATCACTGCTTCTCTCTTTGAGTGAAGTGCATCTCTTCATCCATGACAACAGGGTACAGGCTGCAATAGGTATCTGTAGCAGAGGTCCTCAGGGGACAAATTCCCAATGTGACAAAATCTATGTCTGCAAGCACAAGACCAAACCTGTGAAGAAAGATGAGCTGCAAGAAGAGGCTTGATGACATTAGAGGACTAATATATCTATCACACATATAGGTATAGCCCCAAAAGATCAATTATTTATCAGTTTTACCTTACAAGTCCATTAGTGTGGCCACTGGTCTGAGAGACAGCAATCCTGTCTCTTATCCCAGCTACATAACTGTTATCACCTTGACACTGAAGAGTTTAAAATAAACCAACAGGTACCTTTAACCTCTTTGTTGATATATATTTCTCTTTGATGTGTTCAGCATTTCGACACTTCATTTCAAGCAGGCTTTTGAAAGTATTTAACACTGTGTTAATTTGTGTCCATACAGGTAAACTGGTATTTACAAACTTTTTAAATAAAAAAATGTAGAAAAATGTTATTTTGATACAAGCCTGAGAAATCATGCATGGTTTATTCAGGTGTCTGTCTCTATGCAAGAAACCATGCATTTGTCCTCATTCAACCCCCTCCCTCAGTCCCTCTCTCTTCTCCCTGTAGATACACAGAAAGGTTGTTCCTATAGTAGTAAGAAAAATAAATTAACAAACAGGAAGCTTAGGCAGTTTCTGAACCTAGACGTACTCCCCCACCCACCTCAGATTAGAGATTCAAAACTTTATTCCTGCATGCGGATCTGGTTTACATGAGGAACATGGTCTTAAGGTTCTGATTTTTGTCCTTCATGTCTTTAATCAGTGCCACAATCACTCGCTGTCTTGGTGTGGAGTGCTCTGTTTTCAGGCAGAGAGTCTTCTTACTGCACCTACAGTACCCAACACAGTGCGACCTCGTTAGTTTTTTGATGCATGCTGTTATAGCACAAATAGTAAATGGCTGTGAGAACACATATTTTCTATGCAATCAATATGGTTTTACAGCATTTTAAATATTGTCTTATGCTATAAGGATTCAGTGAGACACGAGAAAATATGAGATAACTTATGCAAATTATTAAATAAACCGTGTATCTTATTTACATAGATGTCCTGTTCAGTCTTGGGTATAGTGGTTCAGACTCCTTATTGCATTCTGAGTGGATGCTTAAAGAAAAAAAAAAGCTGACAAACCATTGGAAAGAACGAGAATACAGTTAATTTTGGATATCTCCTTTCTGAATTTCTGTAGTGTAGTTAATGCTTTCTGAATTCCAATGTCCCTGCTGAGAGCGAAATTGGTGGCAAATGTAGAATACATGCGGTGTTTTTTTCTTGTTTTCCTTCTTTGCTGGTGTGCAGAGATATTTAGCACAGATAAGAATAAAGTCTGGTTTATCTGATGCAGTTTTGTGATTGTATGCAATGAAGACAGCAGTGAAAAAAGTGGTTTATTTATCCTGTTTATGAAGATGGGCTTCATAATCACGATTCTTAAATATAAAAGCATCAGTTTTCACATGTTAAGGAAATAACGCACTTGTAAAGTGCATAAAACCACTGCAAATCAACTATGCTTAGTTTAAAGTATATCTGTTATGAAAACAGTATAAATTTGTCTCCTCCTCCAGCCCCCAAATGGACCTGAAAACTATTAAACCAACGCTGATCTTTGGCTTTTTGAAAGTGGTGTGATTACCAGACACTTCCACTTTTTGGGTGTGCAGCTTGAAAGCCCTTGTAGAGCCAGGTTTGACGAGGTTGTCTGTTCAGCATTCTCTGAAGGTGAGATCTGTTTAAATACTCTCAAATTGCTCACTGAATTGCTCAAAATGACTAATCAGTTCTTAAATGTGATGGCCGTGGCCTCACACTTTATTTGAACTTAGGCCAAATACCAGTAGGAAGCAAATGAAGATTTTCTGAACAAAGTATTTTGGCTGAATTGCCAGTTCCTCCTTCAGTCTGTCAGAGAACAATGCTGTGAAACTGTTGAAGCTCGAGGCTTTTTCATTTGGAAATAGGCTGGAGTACTTGATGCAATCATCTCAGCACTTCATGCATAGTAGGAAAGGCTTCCCTTCCAGAAGACTCAAGAAGCCTAGGAAAAGAATAAAACCAGAAAAAGAACTCAGACATCATGCAGAGCACAGCTGACAGGCATGTAATGATGGTTAAGTTATCAAAAAAGATTTCTACTTTAAATAGTGAGTGCAATGGGTATTCTAAGGCTTCCCTTAAGAGGGAGGGGAAAAAACAAACCCAGAACACCAGGAAGGTAAATATCTTGCAAGATGTGAGAAACCGACACTGCTGTGACTTCTCAGCTGAATGTAATTCAAAGAAAATTAATCCTCTTCAGCTCTTCCATCTTTTATGAAACTTGCAACAGCAGGAAGAAAAAAAAAAAAGATAAGTTAAAAAATTGATAAGCATTAAAAATGCAGACTGCAAATGAATGTGGATAATAGTAGCAGCAGATGCTTTGTTACTGGTCAACAGTCAGTCAGTTTTGATCTCTGTCTTCTTACTGTCTGTATCTTTTACAGGTAATTTGCACTTTAAATGTTCATCCCTATTTAGCAGTATTTAAATGGGACACAGTAGGACTTTTTACCTGAACAGCTAAAAAGGGCTGTTAAGGACAGTTTTTTGTCACTTTTTTTTTTTTACAGTTCCTCTTTTGTTTTAGCTGAACGGTGTTCAGCATTTGATGTACCTGTCCTGTGATGCTGCATTTTGGAGGAATTGTCTGGTATTTTTCAGTCTGTAATCTTGATTAGTTTCCTCTCACTCCCCCCTTTTCACTTTAATTCCCATTCTTTCACTTTTCCCTTGGAAAATAATCTCTTTAAAACTACTTCCAGTCTTGTCTTGCTTTGGAAACATTAAGTTTGTGATGAATGATCTAGATTTGTACAGATAAATTTGAGTAGCTCTTGGTAGGAATGTAACAGTAAAGCGTATTGTGTATCCAAATGCAGTATATTGTGCTGTATCATACTAGGTGTTAGATGTAGTTGGGGTAACACCTGCCTACGCAGGTATCCAGATTTCATTACTGAAAACTGGTTTTACACTAAAACCACACGTGTCATAAATTCTCTGCTGGTTTGAAAAACAACTATTTTGCTTGGTGGGGCAGGGGTTTGTGAGCCATTTGCACTGACGTTCCTCTGCCTGCCCTGCTCTCTCCACTGGGTGGTTCTCCCTTTGTTGTTCAGTTGTTTTCTGGGGGACAAGCTCCAGTGGGGTCAGGTACAGACTCTTCTTCTGTACCTGTGGTGGCCCTGGAGAACAGCGTTTCTCAGGAGTGAGCATAGAATCATAGAATGGTTTAGGTTGGAAGGGACCTTCAAGATATCTAGTTCCAACCTCCCCTGCCCGGGCAGGGACACCTCCCACTAGACCTGGTTGCTCAAAGCCCCGTCCAGCCTGGCCTTGAACACCTCCAGGGATGGGGCATCCACAGCTTCCCTGGGCAACCTGTGCCAGTGTCTCACCACCCTCAAAATAAAGAATTTCTTCCTAATATCTAATCTAAATCTCCTCTCAGTTAGAAGCCATTACCACTCGCCCTATGGCTACATTCCCTGATCAAGAGTCCCTCCCCATCTTTCCTTTAGGTCCCTTTAAGTACTGGAAGGTTGCTATAAAGTCGTCGTGGAGCCTTCTCTTCTCCGGGCTGAACAACCTCAACTCTCCCAGCCTGTCCTCATAGCAGAGGTGCTCCAGCCCTCTGATTATCTGATTATGCCCAGGGAACTTGTGGATCCCATGGCAGGGGAGTTGCAACTAGATGATCTTTAAGGTCCCTTCCAACTGAAACCATTCGATGATTCTATGATGTGTAGTGTGGCCAAAATGGAATAAAAAATATTGCTAAATGGTTTTAATACATTTTATGAGATGTTTGAGGTTATGCTTTCATAATGGTTCCCACTCTATGAGAAAATTAATGCCTTTCAAGGAAATATACTTCATTGCAAATACATTGCATAGAGTGATTAGAAGTCCAATTAAATGTCATGTAAATTCACATTAACATGAGTTAAAGAGAAATTTTCAGGACAGTAGTATAGAAGATTTTTTCAGTTCGTTGAAACGCTTTTCATATTTGTTTGAGGATAATTAAGCAGTAGGAATATAGTTACTCATATATATGGAGAGAAAAATACTACAGATATACAACATGTTTAATGTAGAATAATCTTATTAAAGATTATGTGGTTTTGGGTTTTTTTGTTATTTGTTTGTTGGTTTTTTTTTTTTTTTAAAGACAAAGTCTTTAACTGCTTGGGCTAAGAACCAAATAATAACGTCATATCCTTAATGACTCATATGCTAGGTATGTTAAAAAGTTCTAAAATGCTTGGTTTTGTTCACATATATAGCCTCAGACCTTGATCTAAATGGTATCACAAGTTTTCTCTAACAGCCCTGCTGAATGGTGTTATTGGCTATTAAAGAGTTTTCCTCTTTGCTGCTCTGACTCTAGCTTTTGAATCTATGAATGGTAGAACTAATTTTGTTCTTGTCCCACTGTCAGTGACTGTAATAACTGGCCATGCTGTGCATGGTGCAGGACAAGAAGGTAGGGAGATGAGAGTGGGAGTAAGGAAACCTAGTGCTATACTGTCCCTGCATTTTCACAGCCCTGTATGAAATTCGAACCAATGTATGTATTAAAATAGCATTAATCCCACTTACAAGCAATGAGTACAATTATTTCAATACAGCTTCTTCCTGCCATGTAATTTTCTGTGGCATGTGCTGCGCTGCTAATTAAAGATTACTAGAGACAGCTCCCTTGAGGCATTGCATGGAGTAAATCTCAGTTTGAAAAAGATTCTAGAAATCTAAGGAGTATTTTGTAATTCATTGGATGTGCATTGGATGTTCATTGACCTTTCCACTTTTAAAATGTTCTACGTAGTAGCCTGTGCTTGCAGGAGCCTTGACTAGGTGGTTTTTCACTCCTGTGTTTAAGTACATAGGTATGGTCATTTTGAAGTGTGATGGCCCTATTATTCTTTAATTCTTTATAAGGAGAGCCAGTTGTCTCTCATTCTTTCAAACAAATGTTCCTTACGTGACAAAAGAAATAGAACCACATCAGGTAAGTTCTTCACAAATACAAGGTCACAGTAAGTTGTAATACAAAATACGTGATTCTTGGAAGAATAGAGAGTTTAATCTCAACTATGTTATGCAATGAACAAACCCCATTTTTTACAAAATACCAACCTGTTACGGTGAATGCAGAAAGTTAAGCCAAGTGCTAGATAAGTTTCAAACAAAAAAATGATAAATTACTGTAATATGAAAGCAGAAGAGCTAAGATAAGAAAAACAAAAGGGATGGACTTGCTGGACAAAGTAATTTTTTCCATTTTGTAAGATTATATTTATGAATAAAAGTCTCCTAGGAAGAGAACTGAACACTGGTGTGAAATATGAAAAAAAAGGTAGAGAAAACTACAGACAAGTGGATGTAGTAAATTTAAACTTTAAGATTTGTTCGTGGACTGTCTCTGGAAGTTTGATATTACCTGACAAATTTATATATACCTTTTGCATTCTTATCTATGGTACAGATTATAAGTGAAATGAAAAATAGTGAATTTAAATAACACTTAACTGGGACAACAATATTTCTGATGCATTGATCTCATTTCCACAATCTTTCTACAACTTTTAGTTTGGTGAGTCTCTCACTAACATTACAACTGGCTTTCTTTAGAACCTCACAAACTAAGTTGTCATAATTCCTAATAGAGTGGATTAGAAATATTTTATTAATTTATCTGTGTTACTGATGTGTTTATTAAGTGATTTAGTTTTTTTCTGGTCAACTGGGAGTCAGCTCTCTGAGGCCTCTCTGAGGTTTCATTACTATTGGGAATAATTAGGAATTCTTTAGCAGGTAACACGAGTGTAACAAATTTTATTTTTCAGTGGTTTGCCCTTTGACATTCCCTTAAACTAACTTGAACATCCGCTGCCTGATTAGATAGTATTTTTTATCCTTTTTGCTAGGAGAGACACTATATTTGCACAGACACAGGTAACTGAATAGCAACAGCTGGATGTAGCCAAGAGATACATAACGAAATGAAATGTCTTTCATTTACTGGTTATAGTACATTGAAATGTGTATTCTGTAGTTCTCCTTATAAAAAAAAGATTATTCTTAACATACTATCTGTTTGATTGCTGTGAGCATGTTAGTTTCTGGGACTGGTTAATGGCAACATGCAACCCACCATCTCAGTGAGGTATGTGTCTGACTGCATGAAGAATACCATTACGGCAAAACATACTTGTGTAAGGTTTTTTCAGTTATGGCAATCACAGCTCTGATTCACACAGGAAATTTTAAGAAAATTATCTTTATAATTCTGTCTTTGATCTTCTTCTTCTTTTTAACCTAGTATTTCTTCTGTGTTCTCTTGTTCCCAAGGAGAATGCATGTGTGAAATCTGAAATTAGTTGCTTTAATAGGCTTTGAATTACAGTCCTCTTGAAAATTCATTTTGTATGCATGCACATGTGTGTGTGATTACATTTAGCAGACCAAATCTTGTGGACGTAGGAATTAAAGCTGGGAATGGACTCACATTTAAATTTTCAGAATAGCATTTGTGTATGTTAGCTCTGCTTTTAGTTAAAATGATAAGAACCAATGTATTTCCATCTTGAATTTACTATCACAGTTTTTGTGAAAATAACGGTTCCTAGTGATCTACTGAGAAGAGTAGTCTATGTTAGTTTATTCTAATATTTAAAAAAAAATTACAAAATTTTTATGACCTTTAGTAATGTTAATGAGTAATTTGTTTTTGAGCCTTAAAATCATTATTTAATTCAGCTTACTAGCAACTTTGAAAGTAAATTTGCTCTGTATTTACACATAGCCTAATTTAAGCCAAATGATCAGGACAAATAATTATGATTAGTGAAACTGCAACCTACTGTAGTTTTGAGCAGATAGGAATATTTTTTGAATCTGACATGTTCACAGTCTGCCGAAGTTTAATAAGAATGTCACAATCAGTGAGTAACATCTAGTGTTTCTCCTCTAACTGCAACATACTTGATTATATCCCATCAAATTTTAAATTTATGCTTTATCACATATGGCATCCTGACGATTAATTTTTTTAGAGGGTAGTGTATTAACTGGACAAGAAGAACCCAGGAAGATTTAAAGATAGCATTGTAAATGAAGGCATCTGCCATGATCAGCACTGGCTCTGGATTCTATAATTACCATTTGATAAAATAATTTCATAACTTCAGTGGTGCAATATTTTCCATGTAGTTTTTGTGGATGATTTTATTGGTTACGTGAAATTATTGGTGCTAAAAAGGCAAAGCAGAAGAGAGAGACTGATTTTTCAGTGCATTTTTTCTGCCCATGATAATTCTGTTAATGGTTCACTATTTCAAAGAGATCTAGACAACCTACAGCACAGATTTTAGCAAAGGAATAAGCCTTGTACAAAGTATCCACCACAATTTACTTTTAATTTGCAAATTTGGCGACTTAGTTTGAGGTTCAAAGTCGCACACGACAGAGTGCATCTTATGTCATTCTCATTTTGATAAGAAACCATCTGACATTTTGAGAAATGACCTACTCTGTAATCACAATCAGAATATATAAAAGCTCTGTGATACAGAATTGTTTTCTTATTCAAACTGGACTCCTGTTCATAAATTATTAACTGAGCTGTGAATTTCAGCTGATAAAGTCCGGCTGAGGTTTTTTTGTGAACTTGTCTTGAGGTATTGTAGAGAGCCATATCAGCAGGATATTCAGGTGCACAAAATGTGAATTCTCTTGAGAAAATGTGAATAAAATGAATAGCATTATTATCCCTACAAGAAATGGCTTCCAAGGGTGATTCAGACATTTGATTTTCTTAGGAGGTGGTATTTAATATTGTTGTTATCTTGGAAACAACATATTACAGTAAAATATAGTTACAGCATATCTTTGCACATCAGTCAGTGTACACAGGGAGTATAGAAACATAACATCATAGAATCATTTAGGTTGGAAAAGACCTTTAGGATCATCAAGTCCAACCATTTACCCAGCCTTGCCAAGTCCTGCTAAACCATGTCACCAAGTCCCCCATCTACAAATCTTCTAAATACCTCCAGGGAAGGCGACTCCTCCACTTCTGAGCAGCCTGTTCCAATACTTGACAACCCTTTCTGTGAAGAAATTTTTCCTAATATCCAAAGTAAACCTCCCCTGTTGCAACTTGAGGCCATTTCCTCTTGTCCTATGGCTTGTTACTTGGGACTAGAGACTGACTCCCCCTGGCTACACCCTCCTTTCAGGCAGCTGTAGAGAGCCAGAAGGTCTCCCCTCAGCCTCCTTTTCTCCAGGCTGAACAACCCCAGTTCCCTCAGCTGCTCCTCATAAGATTTATGCTCTAGNTTAGTTGCTTTAATAGGCTTTGAATTACAGTCCTCTTGAAAATTCATTTTGTATGCATGCACATGTGTGTGTGATTACATTTAGCAGACCAAATCTTGTGGACGTAGGAATTAAAGCTGGGAATGGACTCACATTTAAATTTTCAGAATAGCATTTGTGTATGTTAGCTCTGCTTTTAGTTAAAATGATAAGAACCAATGTATTTCCATCTTGAATTTACTATCACAGTTTTTGTGAAAATAACGGTTCCTAGTGATCTACTGAGAAGAGTAGTCTATGTTAGTTTATTCTAATATTTAAAAAAAAATTACAAAATTTTTATGACCTTTAGTAATGTTAATGAGTAATTTGTTTTTGAGCCTTAAAATCATTATTTAATTCAGCTTACTAGCAACTTTGAAAGTAAATTTGCTCTGTATTTACACATAGCCTAATTTAAGCCAAATGATCAGGACAAATAATTATGATTAGTGAAACTGCAACCTACTGTAGTTTTGAGCAGATAGGAATATTTTTTGAATCTGACATGTTCACAGTCTGCCGAAGTTTAATAAGAATGTCACAATCAGTGAGTAACATCTAGTGTTTCTCCTCTAACTGCAACATACTTGATTATATCCCATCAAATTTTAAATTTATGCTTTATCACATATGGCATCCTGACGATTAATTTTTTTAGAGGGTAGTGTATTAACTGGACAAGAAGAACCCAGGAAGATTTAAAGATAGCATTGTAAATGAAGGCATCTGCCATGATCAGCACTGGCTCTGGATTCTATAATTACCATTTGATAAAATAATTTCATAACTTCAGTGGTGCAATATTTTCCATGTAGTTTTTGTGGATGATTTTATTGGTTACGTGAAATTATTGGTGCTAAAAAGGCAAAGCAGAAGAGAGAGACTGATTTTTCAGTGCATTTTTTCTGCCCATGATAATTCTGTTAATGGTTCACTATTTCAAAGAGATCTAGACAACCTACAGCACAGATTTTAGCAAAGGAATAAGCCTTGTACAAAGTATCCACCACAATTTACTTTTAATTTGCAAATTTGGCGACTTAGTTTGAGGTTCAAAGTCGCACACGACAGAGTGCATCTTATGTCATTCTCATTTTGATAAGAAACCATCTGACATTTTGAGAAATGACCTACTCTGTAATCACAATCAGAATATATAAAAGCTCTGTGATACAGAATTGTTTTCTTATTCAAACTGGACTCCTGTTCATAAATTATTAACTGAGCTGTGAATTTCAGCTGATAAAGTCCGGCTGAGGTTTTTTTGTGAACTTGTCTTGAGGTATTGTAGAGAGCCATATCAGCAGGATATTCAGGTGCACAAAATGTGAATTCTCTTGAGAAAATGTGAATAAAATGAATAGCATTATTATCCCTACAAGAAATGGCTTCCAAGGGCGATTCAGACATTTGATTTTCTTAGGAGGTGGTATTTAATATTGTTGTTATCTTGGAAACAACATATTACAGTAAAATATAGTTACAGCATATCTTTGCACATCAGTCAGTGTACACAGGGAGTATAGAAACATAACATCATAGAATCATTTAGGTTGGAAAAGACCTTTAGGATCATCAAGTCCAACCATTTACCCAGCCTTGCCAAGTCCTGCTAAACCATGTCACCAAGTCCCCCATCTACAAATCTTCTAAATACCTCCAGGGAAGGCGACTCCTCCACTTCTGAGCAGCCTGTTCCAATACTTGACAACCCTTTCTGTGAAGAAATTTTTCCTAATATCCAAAGTAAACCTCCCCTGTTGCAACTTGAGGCCATTTCCTCTTGTCCTATGGCTTGTTACTTGGGACTAGAGACTGACTCCCCCTGGCTACACCCTCCTTTCAGGCAGCTGTAGAGAGCCAGAAGGTCTCCCCTCAGCCTCCTTTTCTCCAGGCTGAACAACCCCAGTTCCCTCAGCTGCTCCTCATAAGATTTATGCTCTAGACCAGTGCCGAGTACACGGGGACAATCACTTCTCTAATCCTGCTGGCCACACTGTTCTTGATACAGGCCAGGGTGCTGTTGGCCTTCTTGGCCACCTGGGCACACTGCTGGCTCACGTTCAGCTGACTGTTGACCAACACCCCCAGATCCTTTTCCACCAGGCAGCTTTCCAGCTACTCTGCCCCAAGCCTGTGGCGCTGCCTGGGGTTGTTGTGACCCAAGGGCAGGACCCGGCACTTGGCCTTGTTGAACCTCATACCATTGGCTTCAATCCATCATGTCTAGATCCCTCTGTAGAGCCTTCCTAGCCTTAAGCAGGTCGGCACTCCTGCCCAACTTGGTGTCCTCTCCAAACTTACCAAGGGTGCCCTCGATCCCCTGATCCAGGTTGTTGATAAAGATATTAAACAGAACTGACCCCAATACTGAGTGTCTCATATAAAGTTGAGGTCTGAAGTGACATCTATTTGGTGTAGTCTAAGGAACTCCTTCCCAACTTCAGCAAAATTTGAATCAGCTGCTTGCTGCCTCAAATACTTTCACAGCATAAAGTATTTGCATAATCCAGTGCAGTGACCAAATTCCAGATTTGAAGGCCAGGTCAACACTCAGAGGTGTAGGGCACTGGGCAAGGTTAGAGGATGGTGCACATCAGTAAATGTATAGCTGCTCCTTTGGCTTCCTGGAGGTGGTTGGGAGAATGATACGATGCTCCGTCCCCAGGAGTTTCATTGGTTCTCTGTGCCAGGTATCAGTCTGTGTTCATTCCTAATCTCCACAATCCTTTTGGATGTGTCATACCTCTGATTATTTTGACAGAATACTATTGTTTTCTAGAAATGTGAAAAATTCGTCTTCATTATTCATTCTTGCATGGGTATATTTGCAATTGGGATTTGATATTCTATGTATATAAATTATGTATCTAAATAGAGAAGACCATTATACGACTAAGTGGCTACATTTTTTTCATTTCCTTGCTTTCAGATGACTTAAAAATTCTTTGTACCAATGTCATATTTGGTTATTTCTTTCTAATGTCTTAATATTTCTTTTGAAATGCAGATCACAATGTGAAACATTAGCAGACTTTTGAGCAAAATTATCAAAGGAATGTTGGCAATGAAAAAAGTATTAAAAAATGTTTATTTTTAATGTAAACTTACTATGTTTCTCCTAGCAACATATGTAAGTGCTAACTTTAGCATTTTTAAACTGTTTTGACTGATGAGGCTTTCTTAGAAACAGTACTAAAACTACAAGGCTGTATCAGCTGAATGCAGGAGTCAATCTTCCATCAATATTTTGCTGATTTGACAAGGAATAATGCTGAATAGGCAGTGTAAGCAAGACGCACTGTGACTCAGAAGGACGATTACACATTTTATATGAACACAATAAAAGACATGTGATGGCTCCTTAAGCTGGAAAATTGCTTTAGAGTCAGTGTGTAAACTTTACTTGTTAAATATATGTAACCGTTCTGGTTTTGGAAGACCTAGTTTAACTTCAATGTATGTTAAAAAAAAGTTTCATAACTATAATAAATGATAAAAAGAAAATATTTTCAAAGACATCAAAGAAAAGCTAGATTTATGGGTATTTTGTTTTGTTGAAAATGTAGCTCAAATTCCTGTTCTCCAGTCTTCTGAAAGAAGACACTCAAGTGGTCTTCCACCTTTTCTTATTCTCTTTGAAGCAGAGATCCTGCAGGGCACAGGATAGGGTCTGTGTTCCCTGTTTAGGTATCTATACAAAGGTGTGGTTAAAAAATGGAAATTGTGGTAGATTCCTGTTACTCAGTAGGAGATTTTGGGTTTAATAACTTCAGCTTTTAAATGTAGAAAATTCTTCCTCCTTTCTCCTCCACAATTTGGAGTAGACAAATCAAACTTTGCTGTACTTCTTGAACAGGATTGTTTTTTTGTTGCTTATATTTGGCACACAACTGTGAACCTTTGTGCTGTTTGCTTTTATCTGGCATTTGTCAGGTTAACTCTTGTACCTAATGGGTTGTTGAATTATTTTGTACCTATTATCAGATTTATTCTTTGGAAAACATCAATATTTAATCCGGTACACATACTTTTCCTCTATATAGTAATTCTTCAAGAGAGTTCTAAGTTTTTTGTATCTTCCAAGCTACATAGTAGATCTGTAGAAACCTCTGGTAAAAGATGTCAGTGCTCTTCTAGCTCAACAGTTCACTAAGAGTCTTTCAAAACTCAGTTAAGATGTTTTATTTCCTTGTTGGTCCAAAGATGATAATTGGAAGAACTTCAGTGCTTAGTATTTTTCTTGTTCAAAAATTCTTTCAATTCTGCAGAATAAATCGAATACACTGTTGATTTTCCCCTGTGATGTCCATCTTGACAACTATTATGGTTGATTACTGTTTTTGAATTATCCTGGGAACCAGCCATTAACTGGTGAGTGTAATAGTATTTCTCTAATTCACTCATATTTCTACAGCAGGTTCCACAATAACATGTGGAACTTTTTGAAAAATATTCTGAGTTAAAATAATTGCAAATAGCACTTTGTATAGAACCAGACTAGGGAAATATTATCTATTAATTAGTAGCAAAAGTAATTATGACACATCAAGGACAGATTTTTGAAGGAGAAAGGGCAAATCTGGACACAATAGAATTTTGAAATTATTTAAGAAGAGAGATTTGACTGCTAAAAAAACAGAATTGTGTACTCGCCAGAGAAAAATTTTACTACGAGCCCTCCTAATCTATTGGACGTTCCAAATTGCAGCAGTGAAATTAAAAATAGAAACTGTAAAGAATATAGGAAAATTGCAAAAAGGGGTATTAAATGGAAATTCATTTATATAAAGATCGTTTTAAGAAATGAGTACGGATAACCAAAGTTGATGGGACTATAAAAAGAAAAAAAAGAAGTAAAAGAAAAGACGACCTATTAGGATGTGAATGAAAACACTCAAACCAAACGAAAAAATCACCAACCAAACCCACAGTACCTTATCAATAATTGTTATGCTACTTATCAGAAATAAATGATTCAATTGTAAATATAGTTATAAAAAATAGAAATACCAAGCAATTATTCTGTTCTGCTTTTCTGGTGGTCATATTTATATCCCGTGAGGATGATGGATTTTTCTTCCCATTTCCAGCCAAAAGACATGTAGAAAAAAATCCAGAAAACTATTCCTAAATGATTCAAAATTCTGAAGAATATGGTTTTACCCTGTAAGAAAAAAATTTCCATAGCTATGCATTTCTTCGAACATAGAGGGAATATTGAGTTTTAAAGGGCTGTTTAGTCCAGTGTGGAAAGATGTCACTGGAATGAATGGCTATTAATGGGTGAGCCACCCAAATATATGTCAGACATTGTTTATGGAAGAACAATTAAGCAGCTGAACAAACTATTAAGGAAAATATTGGACATTGCACATGACGTATTAAAAGAAATGGGATTTCTTTTCTGGAATGTTAAGTCAGTTGAGGACAAGTTATGCCTCCGTTAAATATAAATTACAGATTTCAGTAACTGAGGTAACCACTTAAGACTCTTGGGTGTCACGGTTTGTTGCCTCCCGTAGCTTTCGTATACCTGTGAAGGATGGAAAAATACTTGGTTTGATGTTTTCAGGTTTCGTGTGTGTTATTTAAAATCTGTATTTTCTTCAGTATCAGGTGCATTTTAAAAGATGATTTAAACACATTTACTGACACATCTCTTAGCTTTCTTTTTTTCCATGGTATCACTGTGTTTTGCAAGCAGCTAGAGGTAAAGCACAGGACAGACAAGCATTTTGTGAAGCTCTTTAGACATGCTGGCTGTCCTGCAGGTTATATCCAGAGCAACACAATGGCTTAATGTGCAATTCCTGTGTTTTTCTAGGCCTCCCTAATATCAGCACTGCGGGATTGATTAATGTCCCTAATTTTAACACAGCTGTTATCCAATTGCACATGCAAAGCCATAATATTCCTTTTAAAATAATGCATTTGTTATATTTGGTGTCCATTGATATCCTAGATGTTAATAAAGATGCTGTTCTGCTCATGCAAATGACTAAGCGTATTGCCTGTAGGGCATTAAGAAAACCCACTGAACATTAAAACAAAGGCTTGTGTTGTTGCCATAGGCTTTGGATCAGCGTGGAAATCCATGCAGGAATATGAAAAGAGATCAGGCTCACCAAGACCTTGCACGTAGTGCTTTCACACTAGACTCTGCCATATTTATCTTAGAACTGTTAATTATAACCACTAGTGTAATATTGCCTGAGGCTTTTAAAATGTTACTTAGTTTGGAAGAAATCTGAAATTCACACAGCATAAAATAAAGGGGAATTGAATTGTTCTCCCCTCCTTCTGTTCTAGAGTCTGCACAAATTGTCTAACCAACAATGCATCATTTGTCCTTGGTGTGAATTTAAGAAACAAGCAATTGCAGATGGTTAAGAAAACTCATCAATTAGGATTTGGGAGAACAGTCCGATGTACTCCTGCAGTTTGACAAAGGAAGGGTCTACTTTCAGTTTTCTCTTATCTGAGCAGTCCTTATTCCCATGAATAATGTCAGTGAATTCAATGAATTGCAGAGCCAAATGCTATATTAGTAAGGAAGTTTTATGTAGTAAAAGGATCAGGAAAAATTATCCCTAACTGAGGGATTGGAACTCTGCTATGTTGTGAACCAAAGCTCCTACTTGCTGCAGAATACATCAGCAATAAATGAGGTTTGAGGTTGTAATTTATTTTGATACCTTTCTGTCATACGTTGTTCAAGTCTTTTGGTTTATGTTGCTGGTGTTTTGAAATTGTAGCAGATGATTATCATTACAGGGCATCCTAAACCATATGTTACTGAATATCTATAAATTTCTGTTCTATTATATTCCTATTGCTGCCATTACGGTTGCAAAGATCTTTGTGTCATTTTAGTTAATTGTAGAAACTGAATGATGTTGTTTAACTGCCAGTGATGCAGAAGAAAATATGCACTTGCATGCTGCTATTATTCAAATTGAATTTTCAAGCTGAACAGTAAAAAGTCTTTAGTTCACAGCACTTTTACACATAAATTTAAACAACGTGCTGAACTGTTACATGCAGAACAAAAAAGTTGTACGAGCAGGTTGCTGAGCTTGTCATCTGAAATGCACTGGGCATTCTGAGACTATAAAGCAATATAATATTATAACCACCCCTTTTATAATTTCAAAGAGATATTTTTTTCAGTCTTTTAAGTTACTTCTTGCAGTGTTGATGAACTCCTGATTTACTCAGTGTGGTAAAGGAAGCGTGCTAAGTAGATTTCTCTACCTTGCAGCATTAGCCACCTATGTCAGTTTTCATCCTATTCTGTTGCCATTTTTCCCTTTCTTTCACAAGCACCGTGCACTGTAGGAATTAAAAGTAACTTTTAGATGTTATCTGTTATATTTGTGATGATTTTCAACAGTCAGGCTTTATCTAAACTGTGTGATGAAGTAAAATCTTTCCTTTACATTTGTGTTCTCTCTTAGATACTTTTAAGGGATGTGGTAAGCTTTACTCTCCTTTTGGTCAAATTGAGAACTTGCTAGTTACTTACCTCATAAACCAGCACTTCCTGGACACCATCTCAATATTGCTTATGAAATCTTGCTTTCCTCACCTTTTTCTCTTGTGGTGAACAGGGACTTTAAAAATACCAAAACATACTTCCCATATTGCCTTGGTTTTTCAAAAGTGACCTGCCTGTAGGTACTACTTTTGGCAAGATTGGAAGACAGAAACTATTATTTGTGTGCTTGTAAAGAGAAGACCTGAGGCTGTGGCTGTATGTAAGATACAAATACTAAGAGGATTCATGATTTCTGAGAATAAAAGTTGCTCTTACATAGTTCAAACCAGGTTTTATTTATTTCATTCTGCTTGAAAAATAAGGAGTGAATAATCTGTTCTGGATAGCAAACATTGCTTATGATTTGATAGAATAATTTTCAGGGATTAAGCATACCCATTAAAATGAAAATGCTATTTAGGACATTAGCTACAAATCCATGAAATTTACTTCCTGATTATCTTTTTTTGGTGTGTGTCACTAGTCCAGTCACCCAGTTTCCACAGCTGAAAAATGTTTTGAGTGTCAGTTCAAAGGCAAGTGTTGTTTGAGGCATAGCACTACTGTGTTCAGCTTGTACATGGCTTGCTTGAGTCTGTAAACCTCGACCTTGCTTACATGTAAAGCTCGTTCGGGACTGAGGCTTTTGCTAGTCAAAAGAGTCTGTGCCTTCTCTTTTGGTAAGTACATCACACCTGAAAGACAAAACCGGAGAGGTGACTGGCGTATATAAGGGTACTAGTTTGTGTTTGCATTTTCCTGGTTAAATAATCCTAACAACACAGGAGGAGGTACCTTCTCCCCGTCAAAATGAGAAGTGTGAAATTCTTTCAGTTTGTAGATGACAGAAGCGTTTTGAGACTTTATTTTGATTGCTGGCTCGTTTTTGTGAGACAGTAATAGGACACTTACTGACTCTGACACCTTCAGAAGACCATCTTCATCCTTTTGAATGATGTAAACTATTTTTGAATTGAGTGAACGCCATTGGTGTGCTTTGGGATGCTGAATGATTTTGCACTTTTGACTCTACAGCATTCTTTATGGTTATAGCTGTGACTCAAAGGAGATGCTCAAGCCAAAGTTTCCTCTTTGTGAAAGAGAGAGCGGTTTTGAAAGGTCTTTCTTCTTTGAAGCAGTTTCTGACTCTTTTCCATCATCTGTTAGAGATGGGATTTGTGAAACTTCTAGGTATTCTGTGTAGCTCACCAACTTGGTTGTGTGTTTCTGAAGGAGATAAAGGTTGGAATGACACTTTTTATCATGATTTAATTGTTTATTAATTTGGGACGTGTCTGGTGATAGGTTTAAGTAGTTCAGTGTAACTGCTAGCTGCTGCATTTTTAAAAATTATTGCTGGAATTATGGAACAGTACTAATTTTCCTAAGTAAAATGTACTTCATTACTGAAATAAATGGGAAAAAAAAATTCCCCAACCCATTACAGAAGTGTGGGGTACACATATCTTATGAGTGTAGAGACCAAGGATAGATTGTATATATTAAACAAAATTAGCATAGAAATTCCCCGATAGGTAAGTTGTGTGCAGATCTGATCAGATCCACATGCAAAGTTATGTCATAGACACTGTAAAGGTATCTGTATATAGTAACAAAACCTCTATTACTGTTGTTCTCTAATCTATGCCTGGAGAAGTAGCCGCTAGGTTGTTACTGCTTCTGAAGTAATTTATACTATGCATAAAGCGTGTGTATGTTATGCAGGGTATTGAGGACCTCTTCTGGCTCCAGAATCAGCTGTGAAACTTTTTCACCTTCATCCTTTGATATAATCCCAGTAGTCATCACTTTATGGAAAGAAGCTTCTTCAAAAGAATGATGTCATTGGTTAATTTCTTTGCTCACCCTATGCTTTTTTTTTCTTTAGAAAACAATCACTCCTGAAGTATGTCTAGAAGGAAACGTGACTGGATCACACTTTCTGCCAGCTGGCAGTTTATCATCAGAAAGATTGTTCCTTGATGATGTATTTAATGTAATGCGTTGTCCAAATTCTGTCTCCTTAGTGACATAGCGCTGTAATGCATCATGCTGCCGTAATATATCAAAGCCTTCCTCACTTGATAATGTCGTGTAACCACCTGCCATGGGTTAACCCCAACTGGCAACCAAGTGCCACGTGGCCCCTCGCTCACTCCCCCCACGTCAGGATGGGAAAGAGAATCAGAAGAGTAAAAGTGAGAAAACTCACGGGTTGAGATAAAGACAGTTTAATACGTAAAGTGAAAGCTGCTCACGTGAGCAAAGCAGAACAAGGAATTAATTCACTGCTTCCCATCAGCGGGCAGGTGTTCCGCCACGTCCAGGAAAGCAGGGCTCCACCACACGTAGTGGTTTCTTGGGAAGACAAACACCATCGCTCTGAACATCCCTGCCTTCCTTCTTCCTCCATCATTAATGGAATGGAATGGCATGGAATACCCCTTTGGTCAGTTGGGCTCAGCTGTCCTGGCTGTGTCTCCTCCCAGCTCTTGTGCCCTCCCAGCCTGCTCGCTGGTGGGGTGGTNCATAGCGCTGTAATGCATCATGCTGCCGTAATATATCAAAGCCTTCCTCACTTGATAATGTCGTGTAACCACCTGCCATGGGTTAACCCCAACTGGCAACCAAGTGCCACGTGGCCCCTCGCTCACTCCCCCCACGTCAGGATGGGAAAGAGAATCAGAAGAGTAAAAGTGAGAAAACTCACGGGTTGAGATAAAGACAGTTTAATACGTAAAGTGAAAGCTGCTCACGTGAGCAAAGCAGAACAAGGAATTAATTCACTGCTTCCCATCAGCGGGCAGGTGTTCCGCCACGTCCAGGAAAGCAGGGCTCCACCACACGTAGTGGTTTCTTGGGAAGACAAACACCATCGCTCTGAACATCCCTGCCTTCCTTCTTCCTCCATCATTAATGGAATGGAATGGCATGGAATACCCCTTTGGTCAGTTGGGCTCAGCTGTCCTGGCTGTGTCTCCTCCCAGCTCTTGTGCCCTCCCAGCCTGCTCGCTGGTGGGGTGGTGTGAGGAGCAGAAAAGGCCTTGTGAGCCTAACAACAACCAAAAACATCAGCACTACCAACAGTATTCCCATCCCAAACCCAAAACATAGCACTACACCAGCTGCTAGCCAGAAAGTCCACTCCATCCCAGCCAAAACCACGACACCACCAATGTGGGGTTTTTTTGAACAAAAGAACCATGAGTCTTCATTAAAGTAGATTCTACTGTTTATCAACTGCCTGTAAATGCAGGTGACACACAGTTATTGAGCATCTACTTTTTAATTTGGAAAACAAACTGCATAGCGCTGTCAATGGCTTTTAAAATTTACTTAAATGTGCTCGTCAAACTAGGTTGGCATGAGGGTTGGAAGACCTAGTCCTGCTCCATTTTTAACATGGCAGGTTTCTGATAAATTCCATTTGCCATGTAGCTGGCCCAGGTGTACTGCTGCGTTGGGCTGTGCCCGCCTGCATTTTTCCAAATACTTTGTCCTCTGCTCTGTATGCTGGAGAGAAAGCTGTACTTGCCTTAAAGTGAACATATTGTATCTTTTATACTTTCTCCTGTGTTCTTACAGCAATCGTAATATAATTGCTGCTCCTTAGACATAGTGTTGTAAGAGATGTAATCACATCAAATCTGTTGAGTGATTCTGTAATTATGTTTCATTTATTGTCTTCACTGAGATGTAGTATGAATATGCATAATCTTGCTTTCCTTGATTAGCTGTTTGACCAATGTTGTTTTATAATCAATAGCTAAAATGAGAAGAGTTGGAAAGTTTTAGAAGACAACAGACAATACAGTCTTCTTTTGGGAATCAGTATTCCAGTGGGATAGTAGAGGAAAATGGGATTACAAGGTTGTAATGAGTAGCTGGGTATATATTGCTGTGCAGCTAAAGAAAAAGAAGCGAAAATATATGATAGGGTAAAGAACTTAAAATACACACTTACTAAAGCCATCTATCACCACAGCATGGTTTCTGAAAAACAAAAAACCCAAACCAGTAGTAAAAAACCACTAGACAAAACCAACATACCTGTGTATGAGGAAAAGTAAGAAGATGAGAGAAAGAAGTGACTCCTAGCACTGAACCGATCTCTGAGTTTCTGTCAGAAGCTTTGGTCTGGATTTTTTTAAGCTCTTAAATTGTTTAGAAGTTCCTGAATTAGACATTTCCTCTTTCTGTACTGCTAAACTGTTCAGCCTGAAGTCGGAGTAGAAATAACAATTGAGAAGACATTTTCTGGCAGGCCTTGGTGTTGTTTCCACTGGGTCTGTGCTAACCTACCTCTGCTGACCTCTGTTGCCATGAAAATCAGAATTACAAAGAACAAGATAGTATTTTAGGAAAATGTTTATATAAGAAGGGGTAGGCTTAAGTTGCATGTCTTACTGATTTTGGATTTAAAATTCAGTGTGCTGTAGTCTAGTAGTATTACCTATCAGCAAGTCAAAGTCAAATTTAAGTCAAATTGACAGTGCTTGGAACACCTTCTGTAGCATAGGTGGAAATCTGTATATGGACTAATAAAATAGATAGAATAGCTAAATATTTGCATTCTGGTGCGCACGTTATAGAGATGGTCCCTGTTTATTGTTTAAACAAGACAATATTCTTGGTCTACCAAGATTCTCTTGCTCTTTTTTTCTAAGATGATGACTCTCCCACTTTGTTTCAGACTTGTGAAATGCTGTTTGCTGTTATTTATGAAACAGCATATTTAGCCTTAGTACCCTTTTAAGGCAATTATTCCTAGATTTGTATCTGAAATAATTAGCTTGAATTCAGACTATTTCTATGCGATCTAAAGTGGTTCTTAATCTAATATAATCATGACATTTGAAACAAGGTAGAAATTCTTTTACAAGCAGCTTACAGTATTATTAAGGATGCTTATCACATGTAGCCAATTCAAAAAACCTCACTGTAAGTCACTGGTGATCTGTATAAAAGGATCATTAAATGAACCATGGAATGGACATCTGTTTTAGTGTTCTGTTTACACCAAAAGAAAAAGGAGAAGAAAAGAGGTGAAGCAACAGTGGCGTTTTTAATCCATAGCACTTTTAATTGGTTTTAATTTCATTCAGGGTAGAAACATTATTTTAGTTGCATGACAGCGTTAATGCCTGTATTCCTCATCCCTTCACTCAGTAACAGAGATTTTGATTTGTATCTAATTAAACTTGGTTTCTAATACCTGAAGATCTTTGTTGAAATTAATATGTAGCATGTCACTGGAACAATCTCGTGTAACCCACCTACTTTGAGACTTTATCAAGTTTTTAATAGTGAGGAGAGAAAAGGAAATGGATTCCTGCTGTGGTAACTACCAGCTTGCTTTATTTTTCACTCACTGAAGATCATGCTTTTTTTTCTTGTGTTTCCCTTTTAAGTTTCCTGGTGAATATGGAGTACAAGGATGAATTTAATTTAATTTGTCTTCTAAGCCCTGTTCCTATGTATAAATTTCTATTATCATCTCCTTTTGGTTCAGCTGCTTTCCTCATTGATCTCTTCCACTCCATGTATTTAAATAATCTTGTATTGTTTCCATTCACTTCCAGAACAATGCTATACTCACTGACAGTTTTACTTTCCTAATGAGATTTTAGAGTATTTCTGCTTGGTTTCATCCTTGTGTCTTTAAAATTACGTATACTCAGTTCTGTCATTCACTAACTTCTGCGTAACAGAAAATACACTGTGTCCCAGTAGGACATAAGTGGTTCCAACATCTGATTGATCTTAAATACTTTATTGCTTTTCAATAGTTAGATGCATCCTGAAACAGAACAAGTATTCTCTGTTAAATCCCCTATTTTCTTCAAAATCCATATTAGTCGTTTCATCATCTCAACCAATCCTTTTCATTAATGTCAATATCTTTCTGATATTTCCTCTCTCAAATTCTAGCCTTCTCAATTTTTTTTCTGAAATAATAGATGTATTTATTCAACTGTACAACTTAGTAGTGTTTCTGAGTTCTGGCTGCTGGAAAATGAAAGATAGTTAATGGACAATGTAAAAACATCAAGCTCAAGTACTGCTACAATAAAGGTCATATTGTGGAACAGTTATCTGCAAACCAATGAGCTATTTAAATCATACTTAATGGTAAGTAATCAGATCACATGGGGAATAGTCAGGGTATCACATACCGCTTCTGAAAGCTGTGCAGTTTTAACCTTGAACTTGAAGGCAGGAAAACAAATAGCTGTTCTGCCTGATCTCTGTTTTTCAAAAGCAGAAACGTTGAAAGACAACTTCATTACAATTTCTTCATCATATAGATGATTAACGATGATAAAACCCGAACATTTAATAGGTTCATTATGTCTAATGAAAAATAGGGAAAAGTTTGGATATTCACTCCTCAGGCTTTCCTAACAGGATTTTTGCATTGAGGATTTTTCCTGAAACGTACAGTTGGTGGGCAGGATACTGTCACAGCCAGTTCTTGCAGTAGATTTAACATTCCTCAGTCTGGTCAAACAGTGGACGTAAGAACTTGCTACCATAGTCCCAAAGACGGGGTCTAGAAATGAACTCTGCTTCCAGTAGAGGCCATGGGCAGTTAAAGTATGAATAGGAAGGAGCATGTATAATTCTCCTTAATATTCTCCCAAAGTCTGTCAGTTTTCACAGTGGGAGTTTCTGGGTCTGTAAGTGAGAGGTTACCTTGTGCCAATTAGTAAGTCGGTTGATTTATCCTTGACTTACGTTCAGTTCTGGGGATTTGTTAATGTTCATTCTGTCTGTTCGTACTGTAGCATCTTCCACAGCTATTTCAGCTTTCAGCAGATCTCTGCTAATTTTCCTGTCTTTCTCCTCTTCTCCAGCTTCCACCCTTCCCTTGAAAGCAAAAGGGACCAGTATCAGAATCTCTGTAACAGCTGTGACAGTTAGTATCACAGTAAATAATTAATTTATCTTTCCTACAATGATTTTTTGCTTCCTGAGTGTGTTTTTATATCCTGTTTGCCAGCTGGCCCTACAGATTCCCTGACTAGTTTGTTGTTTGTGATGTATTGAAAGGATTAGTTTTGAATCTTTTAGAATAGTTACTTCCTAAATTCTCCTTTTAGCCAGTCTCACTATATTTTTACATTTCCCGTGCTGCATTTCATGATCTTCTGTGATCTTCATTTGCATACAACTGCAACACTTTGAGCCTGCAGCTTTCATAATCCTGATATTCTCCTTCACTTAGCCTTTACTGAAGCCTTTTTCTGATAAGTGGATTGCCCACACGCTGTGCTTCCATATGGTGTCCTTCAGTAGTCTACGCTACTTCTAAGCATTTAATTCTCCTAACTCCCCCTTAACCTAATTTTTATAAACTTCCTTATTTTCCATAGTTTCCCTTTTTGAAGATTAGCACACTTGGTCTTTGCTCCTAGAATCTGCTGCATATAAGGTTTTGTGATCACTGTTACCAAGCTGGTACTTCTGAATCAGAGATTTGAAAGTGCTATGAAATTTTAAACTAGATCCCGCACATCACGTAGATCCAAGTGAGGACTCGCTGACCAGGTTTTCTTTGATACAATCCTCAATAACATTTACAAGTTCATCTCTGTATGGTGGTGTCCTGAGGTTACATTTATCCAGCTTATAGAACAGTGGAAATTACCTGGCAGAATTTATGCACATCCCTTGGTGCCTCACTGATTTATTTCTCTAAGCGTATTGCATATATTGTGTGTGTGACATGGATGGTTCGTTGATGATATAAACCCAAAATAGTATGTTTTCAAATTTAAGCTTGGAATTTTACACCACACAGATTTTGTGTTAATTGGCCAGTTGGTTAATTTGTCAATTTGATTTGATACTAAACTTTCTTTAAGACAGAGGATTACTCCTCCTATAGTTCAGGTTGCTCTGTCTTTCCTGTATATTTTGTATTCTGCTCTCAGACGGTTACATTGATTGTCTGACTTCCATGAGCTTCCGACATGTCTGGTATATTAATATCTTAATTTGGATCACACATTCCAATTTCTCCATCTTATTTCTTAGGCTTCCAGCATTTACAAAGTGGCAGACATACTATTGATTAGTTACATTTCTTGACACTCTTTTAAAATGGCAATCTGTTTGTTTCCTATTTCCATATGTGATTATTTCTATCCCCGACCTATTCTTCTCTGGAGAATATGAAATTTTCGTGTCTTTGTCTTTACAAATGTTATCTTAAAACCTGTGTACTTCTGTGCCTGTCAGCTCGCCCTCACTCCTCATTGTAAAGTTCACCGTCAGCCCTGTTTATTTCAATCATCAGCACCGTGGTTCCTTACAGCTGAGATCAGGTCCTTTTCTTATGTCCTGAAAAACTGAATCGCCCTTCTTCTTACGACAAGTTCTGAAACTGTATTTCCATCACTGTTCCTGGACGTGTGTGGGTACCAGCAACCCTTCAGAGATGCTAGCAGAGACCCTGGTTGTTTTTTCTAGAATTCGATATTTTGTCTCTGAAATTTGTGTCTTGCCTATTTCATTAATATACATGGAGCAAACAACTACAGGACTCCCCCCAGTGTTTCCAAGCTGGTTCCTTTTCAGGTGTGTACTTTCTTGCCCGGTGAGTATATTTTCCTCTCTGCGCTCAGAAACCCAGAAGGCTGTTTGCCCGAGAAAGGTGTCTTCCACCAATGCAAATCCTCTTCTGCTTCCAGAAGGGCATTCTCAGTGCTGGGTGTATCCAGCAGAGACGCCTGTGCCTTGTGTTTGTTCCCCCTTCACGAGCCCCTGGTGTTTCTGAACTCTCTTCTGAACCTCTTCACTTCTCCATTCCTTCCTGAGCAGGACTTCATCTGCCAGTTGGATCTGATCAGCTCTGTTGCCTGGACACTGCTCAGGCTGAGGCTGAAGGGGTTTCCTTGACCCTCTGTGTCTGCCTGGGTTCTTCCAAATCAAACAGAGTTGAACTTCTCCCTCAGGGGGGTCACGTGAAACCTGTACCATGCGTTCATGCACATACACCCTTTTCCTGGATGAGGCAGGCATTGATTAGGATACTTGAGACAGTAACCTGCGTGTTTCATCCTATCAATGTTTTCTTTCTTTGAATGGACGCAAGAGCATTTCTCAAAATTGTCTTCCATCTCCAGTGGTTCTGTTCACCTCTTCTCCTGATGCCCTCCTTTGGACTGAACGTTACAGAGGCTCCTATTACCTGTCCCTGAACTCCTATTGCAGTGAAACTGCTACTTATCAGACCATTTTATTTAGTCCTGGGTCTCTGCTCATTCGCCGGAGCTCTCTTTGCTTTGGAAAAGTTTTTGTTCTGGGCACAGGAGAATTTATATTGAAAATGAATTGCAGGCATTGGCTATGATTGTATGATGCAGTAACTTTTTTAAGGGCAGATTTTTGTTATATGAGTGCCATTCACACAACTTGTCCTCATACTCCACCTCATATGCTAAAGCCTTTCTCAGCAGGTGATCCATGCGTGGTGATCTTGCATGAGAAACTGCCGCAGACTTGGAGAAAAATAGAAAATATAATAGAAAGCAAAGTAACATAATGGAGTAAGTTGCAGAGCACTCTGAGTCCTGACAGGTTTTACTCCACTTTTTTTCTTTTCATTTCAAGATAGTCGCTGTCTTTAAATTTTATTTTCACTTGTAAGAACTATTCCAAACTCACAACCTATAATGATGTTTCCTTCTGTTCAAATAGGTATTTTTTTAGAGGTAACAGTAATTTTTAGAGTCTTAAATGTACACATTTATTTGCATACATTTCCTAAGTCATAAATGCCTATTGCTTATTTGTCTAAGCAAATTAGGAACTATTACACACAATAAGAACATCATTTTTGCATACTAACACCTGTTCTGGGTATCTTGTCCACTTATGCAAAAAAAACTGATGGATATCTGCCTCACTGTGGAGTATCCATATGGTAACATTTTGCACCTGCATAACAGCAAAAAGCAAGAATTTTCCAATCTGCTATTGGGAAGCTATAATATTTTATGCAAAAAATAAGACTGTTTTTCAACTTCGTTTTTTCTACTGCTTTGTATTTCTATAAAGTGAATAGGAAGTTAAAAAAAAGTAATATGTGATATTACAATCTCTTCTAAAAACTATGCTAACATGCAAATGACTATATAAGGTGCAACAGTTGATATTGAATACAACTTAAGTTTTTGCTTTTATTTTGTGAATGTGATTATATTAATTGCTTTATATGAGTACATTAATGTATATCATTACCTCAAAGTATTTGTTTTAATTAACGATGCAACCCCCATTTTAGTTACCCAGGTAACTAAAATGTCTGGTCACATTTGGAAATATTTCAACACATACTTCCTTGCCGTAGTGTTATTGTGTCATAAAAAGCCTTGTTGGAAATATGGTGTGGGCCTGGTAATATACTACATATTGTTAGAGTTTGTATTTGAAGGACAACAGAAACAAGCCTAGGATCTAAACTTGTATATAAAAATATTTATAATCTTATTAATTATTGCAGTCAGACACAGAGGATATTTTTTTGTTTGTTTTTTGTTTGTTTGTTTATGTATGTGTGTGGGTTTTTTTGGTGGGTTTTTTTTTTAAGATGCCACAGTCCTTCCTGCTCAATATTGTCACTCCCAATTGGCAGAATTGCTCCTTCTGGCAATCATCATGAATGGGCAGTTGGGTAGTTTCAAGAGTATTTGCCACTTTAAAAAAAGAATTGGAAAAGCCTTTTGTTTTTGGCAAAAGGCTGACGAGGAGGCATGCCTCCCCTCCTCACTGCTTCTGTTGCAAATGTTATGCACAAGTAATCAAATCAATAAGATTTGTTTGCAATATTAACTAATTCATGAAACCAAAGAAAAAATACTTCTAAATATCCCTTATGCCACGAAGTTTTATTCACTTAGATATAGTATGTAATTTTGAGATCTTTAACGTTTAAAATGACATTAGAAATCCCTGAATCCTATTCAATTTATACCAAGTGATTAACATCTATGCTAATTAAATGGACATAATGGTAATATACTCCTTGGTAGCATAGTCATTAAAATAATACAGTTTCTGTTAGCCTGTTCTCCCAGTATTACTCCATTGCAGACAATCTAATTTTCAAAAGGAAATTCTAGTCTTACTAAATCACGTCCTAATGAGGACATGTAGAGAAACAATATTCACTGTCATATGTGTGCATATTCACATCAACATGGACTTTCTTCAAAGATATGTGTATGCAGTATTGGAATGACTGTGCTGAAATGGATGAGGGTTGTTTTTTCTAGGAAACAAACCCATCTCTGCCATGTTTGTATCTTTTCTTTATTTTCCTATCAAGAATATATGAATGAATAGGATTCATAAGCACTGTTCTAGAAAACAAATACTATTTTTTCATAGTTGAGGGATTTTTTGCAAATATTGGTGAATACTTGTCCTGCATGTGGTACAGAGAGGAACACAGCTTCATGTCCTAAGTCCCTTCCAGCATCTGACAGAACTGAGCTCTGTGAGGAAGTGCACTTATCCTTATCCTCTACTCTGCTCTTGTGAGATCCCACCCGGAATACTGTGTCCAGCTCTGGAGCTCCTAATGTAAGAAGAATATGGACATGTTGGAAAGGGTCCAGAGGAGGCCACAAAGATGATCAGAGGGCTGGAGCACCTCTGCTATGAGGACAGGCTGAGAGAGTTAGGGTTGCTCAGCCCGGAGAAGAGAAGGCTCCAGGGAGACCTTAGAGCCCCTTCCAGTATCTGAAAGGAGCCTACAAGAAATCTGGAGGGGGAATTTTAAAAAAGGCATGTAGTGATAGGATGAGGGGTGATGGCTCCAAACTGGAAGAGGGGAGGTTTAGATTAGATCTCAGGAAGAAATTCTTTTCACCATGAGGATGGGGAGACACTGGCTCAGGTTGCCCAGGGAAGTTGTGGATGCTCCACCGCTGGAAGTGTTCAAGGCCAGGTTGGACGGGGCTTTGAGCAGCCAGGCCTAGTGGGAGGTGTCCTGGCCCATGGCAGGGGGGTTGGAACTAGATGATCCTGAAGATCCCTTCCAACCTAAACCATTCCATGATTCTATGATTCTTGATGAGGATGTGTGAATTAAGTTTAGACAGTTACAATGCATCCTCATTCTTTATAGTCTGCCTCACTAGAGCTGGAAGGCATGTGCTTTTAGTTTCTAGAACAGTTTACTTCCAATGCCATTCCTCGAGTCTCTCTTTCGAATTTACTCTGCACTTCATCTGTCGTCTGGCGATGCCCTTTTCAATAGCTGCTGCGGTGTAAAACATGGTCAGGGTTACTGATTATCCAAAGTTGAATTCAGAGCAGTCTTTCTGATGACATTTCAAATTTCAGCAAACTTCGACAAACCTTAGCTTTTAACAACTGCAATTGGAAACTCATCAAGCTAATGTAGAAGACAAGCTACATATTGAGTTGCACCAGTGACAAATCCATTGATTTCATGGCAGAACTGAATTTTTTGCACATGTCAATTTTTTAAGGGCAAATTGCTGAAAAATTTTAAGTGTATCTTTTCTGCCATTATGCTCTACACTTGGTTTTGTGATGGCTTCCAATACATACATAAAAATTATGTCTGCAAAAGAACTCATAGGCTATAATTGGTTATCTCCACTTTCTGCTTTTTTTCCCATCAGTGCTGCCACACGCATGTCAGAAGTTAAAGTTGCATGGAACTCTTTGAAAGAGAAAATAAAACAAATCCTTGATGTGTCTGGTCATCAGCACTTAGCATTAGCAGCACCACTTTTGTAACCTTTCAGTTGCTTCATTCACTTGAAAAAACTAAAAGTTACAAAGCAGCATTGAAAGATTAAAACCTTCCAACTGGGATTTCTTTACATAGTTTTATAGAAGGAAAACTTTCCACAGACCTTATTATTTAATTAATAAATCTATGAAAGAGGCTTCGGACCACGGACATTTCTAATGAAATAAAGTAATCTTAATTATCCCAGTGATCATTTATAACAGCAAAGAGGTGGTGAGGCCTCCTACAGGGATACAAATGGAACTGACATTTGGGGTGGAGGAGAAAGAAAGGAGAAAGAATTAGGGTTTGAAACCCCCTGACCCACCGAATTCCCAGTTGCTTTTTAGACACAATTTGTGATGCTTTCAAAGCGCTGTAAATTAATCACTGTTTGCAGAAGTTAGAACAGGGCTCACTGAACACTCAAAATGAAATCTTAAAAAAATGAAGGAATTAGCATGTTAAAGCTGGCGGCTGGGTAACGTGCTGTTAGTGCATCGTTCTGGGGTTGCAGAGCCCTTTGATACAATTCACTCTACAAGGCACTCTGAAAAATGAGAAAAAAAAATACCGGCTTACAAACCCAGCAGCAATTGATTGAAGATATTTAACCTTTGTATGCTCACTTTTAATTTTGTTTAATAGGAACTGGTTTTTTTTCAAGCTAATGCTATTGCCTAAGTTGTAACAGAAGTGACTTCTGTTCCAAAGCAAAAGAAAAGCCCCAGTGAGCTCGGTTTAATTTTAAATGAAATTGCATGTGCATTTTCCTCTGTGTGACTTCATTCTGAATTTCAGAACTGGTCTTGAGTTTCCGCAAATGTAAACTCTGCTGTTTTAATCTATCGTCTTCCTACTGGAGCTTCTCAATTTCCCTCTCCCCCTTGTGCTTCTTTAGATCCGTTCAGTTATTTCTCTTGTCATGTATTCAGTGGGAGTTGGGGCACAGTCAGTGACGACTTGTGTGCATTCCTCCGCCTTGTACTTTAGCCCATCGAGTTACTATTTTGGGCAGAGCTTATTTGGTGAGTGTAAGTTTGAAACTGTCCCTGTGAATTGCCTTGTCTGCAGGGAAGAGAGGATACCAATTCTATTATAATTACTGAAAATTCTTACTGCAGAAAAAAAGACTTGATGTGTTTAAAAGAAAACCACAGCTACAAAAGCACTGCAAGGAGACAGGTAGACATTTTCCTCACCAAATGGAAGTTTCTAATGGCAAAAAAAAAAAGAAAAAAAAAAGCTGCTGGCATTGATCATTGATTGTGGGTGTCCTTTCTGCTCCGCTTTAGAGCAGGTGGAAGAAGGTGTGGGATAGCCCTGGAGAGTGGACAGAGGGCCGGCCACTGCCTGCCTGCTGGAGCGGACACTTTGATGGACTCCTTGTGAACATCTTGAATGATCCTGGAGGTTGTTGACCCCTTAGCGCATCCCAGGTCTTGAAATAAAAGAGTTATCTCCCGCAGCGTCCTCCACGCCAAGCACAGCCTTTTCTCCTGCCAACTAGCGCTATTTCAGAGGTTATCATTTCCCATGTTATTTGTCTTTCTGTTGGTCTGTTGGAAAATACTGTCTGAAGGTATGCGTAATGCAAGCCAAAAATTTATATTGTTTTGGATTCATTTAAGCCTTCTGTGTGCTGACATGGGAGGAGTGAGGGGAAGCCGTAACTTAAAACAGCTGATACAAGTTACTTGAAATGAAAATACATTTGAACCAGATTCTCATACATTGTTATGAACTTGGAATTGATTTTCTCAGAGCGAAGACACAGGAACATGTCCATGGAAGGCTTCTAAATCCTAAATCAGAAAGCTGAAATCCTTTATTTTTATTTGAAAAAACCTGAATTGGGCTACGCAATTTAGAAGGGAAGGCTAAGCTATCTGCAGTGGTAAACAAGTAATACGGTACAACATAAACTTTGTTTCCTCTTTTATTCTCTCAAAGCAGTTTTAAAACATGAAGTGACCAAAGGAAGATTTCATTTTGCAGATAAAGACTGTATTGTATGTCACGTTCAGGAAGGGAAGTTATTTTAATAGGTTTATGATTTTGCTTGCAACCTTAACCTTTATACTTGCAACTTTGGAGAAATGCATTGCATAACTGCTTTTTTGAAAAGGGAGGGGAAAATTTTATAATAAAAAAAAGTAAAATAAAATAAAATAAAATAATTCCATACCGGAAACAATTTGGCTACACTGAGTCAAAAAGTGTACTGACTTTGGGAAGTGTCTTTACCTTTCCCAAGCCTTTGTATCAAGCCTTCCAGGAGGTTGCTTCTCTGCGGACTTCCAAGAACTCCACAAGAAAGGGCTACAGATAGTAGCCTGTGGTAAGTTTCTTTCTAAAAGTGTCAAATAAAGTGTGAGTTCACTCACTAAGGCAAAATAACTGGCATCTGCACTTCACATTCCTGAGTTTCATGTACTGACCTCAGGCATTGTGCCTTAGCTGTCAGAATAGCAATGTACAGAAATTTATTTGCATGGGAACTGATGACATAACATTTTCTCAAGGAACTGAGTCACTTAAAAATATATTTTAGTATGTGCTTAACAAAGATGTTTAATAGATCTTTTATTTACATCCTGGCCAAAATGTCAAGAGCTACAGCAGAAAGGGGATTTTTTTAACTATCTGACTAGCTACAGTAAACATCAGGAACCATATGCCCAGTTTCTAAGAAGACTGCAGGGAGTCTGTCTTTAAGAATTTTTCATTGTGTAACATATTTTTATTTCTTTGGTTTTTACTCTCATCTCAATTGACTTCAATGGTGATAAACAAAATGACCCTTGGTTTTTAAAAACAGTTACATTCCTCATGTTCAAAGTTCTGAGACTCATCAACTGAAGAACAAAATTGGAATAAACCAAAAATAATTGTATTTTTGTATGGAACATTTCAGCCTGGAAGAAAACTATTCATAAAGTTAATAACAGCTCCCTTTTTTTTAACTTAAGTGTAATTTGTTACACTTTCTTGTTCCTAAAGTTACTATTTAACAGTTTAAGTACATATGCATTTCTATGTATATTTTATGAATGTTTTTTTAACCATTTGAGTTTTGCTCCAGCACACCTTAGGATGAAGTATGTGCTGTTG
The DNA here is from genome assembly GCA_013398295.1 of Chionis minor. Taxonomy (NCBI): domain Eukaryota; kingdom Metazoa; phylum Chordata; class Aves; order Charadriiformes; family Chionidae; genus Chionis; species Chionis minor. The sequence continues at coordinate 365,400 of VZSF01003125.1, read as the reverse complement.
AATAATTTATAAAATGGCTTCTGAAGATTGGAAGCAGACTGCCAAAGGAAATAATTGCTGTTAATGAAATTCATTGTATTATTTTAATAATCAATATAAAATATTTTTATTTCAGCTTAGAGGTTAGCATGACATCACTATAAAGCAAGATCACTATCAAGAACAGCATTTATCAACAGGAACATTAAAATCTCATTTAAAACATAAGCTCTTGCCTTTGTATCATCTGTTCTTTTCCCCAAAGCTTTATTCTTCTGGTTTATTATTCACCTTTTCACTGTTCAAATACTCATAGTTTCAGATCCTATTTTTCGTGTTTCCTCTTGATATTTTTCAGACAGCTGGTGCTGTAGCACCTTGGATCATTAAATGCATTAAATCCTCTTCGCTCAAAAAGGCAGCCCACTGTAGGAAACAACTTGCATTCTCTTTTACTACCTGATCAAATTTGCAGAAACCATTTTGAAGAGGATGTATTTTATCTTATTTGCCACCCCTTCGTTTGATATACTTTCCTGTTCTTTATGTTTAGGTCATAAGACTGATTTCTACAGGTGTTTTTTCCCCCCCATTCACTACTTTGAAATATAGCATGACATTTGTCTTTTCAAAAATTGTTTCCAAATCTCTAATGTTTTTAAAACCAAAAGCCAAACTCCATAGCAGTCCTTTCTTACTAGAAACAGAGCTGCACCTTGGATTCTAATGCATCTTAAATGCAAATTAAAATTTCTCATTATTCATGAACATCCAGCAAACTTCTCTAACTTCTTTTCTGTCTATCCTATCTTCTTTTCTGTCTTTGTTCTTCTTGCTGTTCGCATTTTTTGACCTTAAAACATAGACGAAATAATGCTGCCTAAATAGTTTATCTTGCCTCTGCCTTTGAAGAGGGGAAACCGATTCCTTAGTACTGGCCCAAATTTATCCATTCGTTAGAGAAAAATTGTCAGGGTGAGGGTTATCGCTATGTCTACCCAGAAGGAAAGATGCGTAGCAGTTATGCTCTAACATGCAAGGATGACTTTGCAGCGTGCCACCAGTTCCTCCCAAAGTTTTTACTTGATGCCACTGGCTGTGGTACCCAGGCCATAAGAGCAAAATCACGTTAATACACAAATATTTCAAGGGCAGGAAATAAGCTAACTAGTAACCAAGTTTTCAAGGCACAAAAGGAATATAGGCTTCCTAAGGATTTTAAATCAATAGGGAAACAGTCATTGGTGTGTGTCGATAGCTGGGAAAACAGCTGGTCAAATGAAAAAAAACAACTCTGAAACAGCATCTGCAGATGCCGACTGATGCTGACTATTGGCCTGAGCTTGCGACAGTTCCTGCTTCCAATGTGAACTGTCATTTTGCCAAGTAAATGACAAGTAATAAACATTGAGAAATGGAGTATGGAAATCCTGAAATATATTTTGTGTTGCTCTTGGCTTCATCTGATAACAAATTGAGGTTTTGTTGACTTCCAAGCTCACTCAGTAATTTCAGAATTCCTATTTTCAGCATGAAAGAGTATTTCGTATGTAAAGATGATGGCCACTTGTTTATCATGATTATATACACAGAGGAACAGCTGGTTCAGTTTATGATTATTGATATTGAGGTATATCAAATCTTACCGTCTGTTTTTAAACTTCAGCTACCTTGTACTGGAAGGAGAAATTTTACCAGCAGGTAACACGTAGTTAAAGTGATAATGATAATACATCATATATAAGTATAAGGTAATACAGACACAGAAGTCTTTGGTGCAATTGAACTCTGAAGGAGGATGTGGTACAGTGAAATATTATCTTACATAAATGACTCTTGAATAAATGTTTTATGTAATTGTTAAGTTATAGGGCCTTCCTGCGTAACAGTGAGCCTACGATGCAGTTTTCTCATCGGTGCTCGCTCACCAGTGGTCAGTATAACGCACAAGCTGGTATGGTGTAAGGAGGATCCGGTTTTGCCCGCTGTGGAACACTGTAACATGGCACAGAAATTTTGGCATCCTATGAGGCCTCATCTTTTTCTCTTGCCCATGCTGTTGCTTCAGCTGCTGTGTGCTGTTCTTCACACAGTTGCCAAGAAGGGTATTAGAGGATCTTTTCCCTCTTTTCTTCCATTAATTCTTCTCTTTGACCCACTTATAGATGCCCCTTTTGATACAAGACCAGGAGCCATGCCTACAGCAGTAGAGCTCAGTCTGTGACTTCATTCACCGTTCACTCAGGTGGTGATGCTCCACAACCTGATCTTAGCAGTATTCCTGGGAAGGGTGGGAGCATGCCAAGATGAGGAAAGAATGAAGGTCAGTTTTTGCAGCATATATAGATTAAATGACCAGAGGGATACACTGAGCCTACTGAGTGAAAACACTCAGTTTACAGACCTGAGTCATTGCAAATATAGTTATGCTGTCTTTATTTGGTGATCCATCATTTCTTACATTCCTTTACAGAAAGAGAAAAATAAATATATTAATGATGATGTAGTTTTGGCTAGCACAAAAATAATTATTGAAACCGTGAGATAAACGGAACACTGGAACCAGGTAGTTCAGAAGGTGAGGTACCTTCCTCACTGGTCGTTTTCAAGGTGATTGTGTTCATTGCAGGTGAATGAATGTGAGGTTCTCGCTTACCCTGACGCTCTTAAAATTTGGCCAAAACCAAAAGACTTGGTGCAGTTGGGTTGTGCAACTTTCTCTAATCGCTTACTCTTCCTTTGCTAGCTAAAAAGAGTGTAATGTAAGGTAAGAATAGTTTTATTAAAGCTGTTAAATGGCTTGTGTTTTTTCAGTGAGAACAGGACAAGTTTGTACCATATAAGGATGATTTTTATGTGATACTGGCAGATCCCATCCTAGTAGGATGGATCCTTTCTTCTCATCCATATCCCTGTTTTCCTCTTCAACATGTGCTGTCTGAGCTTCTCCAAACATGCCTCCATTTTGCTTGTACCCTAGAGCAGGAGCTAGGAAATCATGCAAAGGATACTTTCCTCTTCGCTGACTAGGTCTATCCTGTTTGACAAAACCGAAAAGTCCAGTACTGTTAGAAAAACTGTTAAGAGTCCATCACACACACAGACTTCATCTTCAGTTTTCTTCTCACCTCCATGAATCAGGAGGGGAAAAAAGCCACTGCAAATCCTTTAAGAAGTTAAAGTGGTAGAAATACTGCCTGCAAGTTATCTCAAAGCAAAGGACATGTTGCATGATTGAAAGGGAATAAAGTTAAACAGTGTTCAGTGACTGATTATTTCAAAATTACAGGAAAAATGAATGCAAAAAATGAATGTTCAGATGTTAGGAACTGTCAAGTTCAGTATGTAAGCCTGAGCTGTACGCAATAAAATAAAATAATGCAGTGACATATTTTTCTCCCTACGTGCCTGAAACTTTCCCATAAGGAATATCAGTGATACAGAATGATTTCACAATTCCTTTGCTCCCCCTGCATTTACAGCACTTTGCCAGGGATTTAAATAATGACTCACCTTCCCAAATTCTGGAATTTTAAAGATATTACAGTATGTATCAAGATAGTCGTGAAGAGTCATATATACATGTATGAATTCCGTTTTAATAAGAGAATAAATGGGGTGAGCCACACAAATATAAACCAAGAAATGTTGAAAAATTAGTCAGGCAAACATTTGCCTTCTTTCAAGTATTGTGATGTAACACTACAATCTAGGTACAGATTAATATAAACTGTATTTTTGCTAATCAATTATTTCTTCTATTTTAAGAAAGCGTTTCTTGATATCAGCCTAAAGCAGATGGTTTGTCTGAGCTATAGCTATATTAGTTCGATTTATTCCTAATCTTTCAGTTTTAGGATTTAGGTTATACATTGGCTATATAAACCTTTAAAACTAGTAAGAAAATCATTCAGTATAAAACCCATTAGAAAGAAATTACTTTATTCAGAGCATGAAACTATCCCTCATTTGTGATTTCTACAAGGCTACCGGGCAGAATACTTAACTCAGATCTCCTCAGGTCAATTTCTTTCTTTAATACTAACCCGCAGCTATGAACATGTATTATTAGAGAAATGAAGTAATGGAAAATCACCCTGATGTGAAAGCGTATTAGAAATCGTAAGTGAATAGGCTTGCTTGGGGCATTTGAATAGCAAAGCAATGCACTACTGAAAGCTGGCAACAATTCAGCTCCTTTAAGGCTCATAGATTACCTGGATTTTTGTTCAATTCATAGTATCTGACTAAACAGGCTTCACTTTCTGTTGCTGCTGAGATTTGTCATCAGATTATGAGTTGCAAACATGATTGTGAATTTATAGAATGCCTTGCCCAGAATCACATAAACAGTAGAACGAGGAAGATCTTATTAATTTGTTGGTACTTTTTGCTTAGCTGTGCTAAGACCAATTTTAAATCTGTATGAAGCTGTTTGAATAACTAATCAAAGCTAATATGCTATCCTTTAGCATATGAATGATTTTCAGAAGCACATTTATTTTAAAAATACTTCTTAAAGTACTCTAAGAACTGTTTAGAAGTTTAAATGGATTTGGAGAACTTCTGCAACTCTTGTCATGTACTGGATCCAAATAACATGAAAACATCAATTTTTTATAGTGTAAATGTACAACAAATCCTAGTTTTCTTCTTTATTTGAAAAAGATATCTGCTTTTCTTGAAAGCTAATGGCCAAAAAGATGAAAGCAAATTATTATTTGTGACAGTAACGTCTGCAAAAAATCAGCTCAGTCACAGAGAAAAGTAAAGTTGGTGAACTACAGATAAAAAAACCAAATCAATTTCCAGTTATATTGTGATTCTCAAAATGTCATACTAAAGTGACAATAATAAATGAAAAATGTAACTCAAGACATAAATAAATTGTATCATCTTTGTTGGCCAGTGCTCTTACGGTATTTAATAAATTAATTGCATAACCTTATATATATTCTTGCACAAAAACTAAATGAAAAACATAGTCACCTGACATCATACCTTCTCATCCAGTGGTTTTGAGACACTTCGTAAAGGCAGTGTAAAGTAAGTTACATGCAGAAAATTATGTACTAAAATTGAACTTAGAATCTGAGGAAATTACATATTTCACTTGCGTGGGATGTGAGTTTTCTGAGACCCTTTTAACTAAATAGGGTAAAATGAAGGCACTCATGACAGAGTTAATAATTATGTGAAACTACAGCTTCACATAACACTCAAGCAAGTCGATGCAAAGCTTTTAATGATTTACAGCGATATTGTTAAAATTATTAGCTAAAATAAATCATGCTGTCTTCTAACCGTTTTTACCAAGCTGGGACAAATGAGGTGGATTTTCTGCTCCAGTGACACCTACGCTCGAGATCCAAGAACAACGGTGCAAAATTTTGCAATGATACAGTGACACATCCGTTCGACTCAAACCGGACATTTGTAAGGAACGCAAAAATAAAGATATCAGGCCCTGCCATCCTACTCCGATAGGGAAGAAGAGACATGAGAAGTGGATCTGGGAGATTGTTCAAGGTGCCATGCAAAATCATCCTTCCATTTCATTATTTGGCACTCTCACAGGTGCTCCCCTTGTTTCACAGTAAGTCTCTTACAGGTAAAGGATCTAATACCAAACTATTAAAATCAATGAGTGTTTTGACTTCTGCTTCAGTAAAAGGAGGGTCAAATTAAAACTGATTGCAGAAATCATGCAGTGAGCCTCTGAAAGCAGTCAGTGGCTGCTCTCACAACCAAATCAATTGCTGGGGAGAAAAGATGAGTTAATGTGCACAGCAGAGTCCAGTTGAAGACATATCAGCTGGAAAGAGAAAAGGCTCACGGGCAGAAATGGTATATTGGTATGCCTTTAATATTTTGGGGTATGCAATGGTCTTAACATAATTACGGAGACAAAGTCCCTTTTATGAGCTATGGAAAACGAGGCTGACAGAAAAGATCACAGGTTTTTAAATTCCGATTGTAGTGTGAGAATCAAGAACTGGCAGCTGTGACTGCAGCTATGTGAATAGTTCATTTTCAGGAAAATTCTAGGCAATTTCCAGATTCCTATTTCTCATGAATCATCTGGCAATAGCAAAAAAACCCCATCTTCTGCTTGACTTATGAAGTGAAACAGTTACTGAAATTGCTGTTTTTTGTGTGAAATAGCTGCTAAAATTGCTGTTGTTTTTAAACAACATAACCTTGGACCTGGAAAAAGGAAAGATGGGAACTATTACATCACTATCCAGGTCTATATGACAGTTGATGGGAATAAGCCCCTTCATTACTGTGAAGGGGCAGAGATTCAGAAATGTTCTTTTCTGTTTAAATTTTATGTTTCTGGAACATTTCTGAAAAACAAACCATTTCTGAAATCCAGTCAGAGAACCAAAGCCACTTGCTTTGATATTCTTGAGAATATTGTAAGCCAGAGGGTAGGACAGATTTGCCTGTGTCTTGAATTGGATTGCATGCACTATGATTTGAAAAAAAAACAATGAAATTAATCTGTCCAAGAGTTACTTTGTGCAATCTCTACATTTGTGGGCTTTGTGCAATTTGGAAGAATAGGTATACACACTAAATATTAGATAAATTGTTTAGGCATCTTGAAATGCTGAAAATTCGGTTCCGACCTTTGAAATGTTTAGCTTTATTCTACTTTTTTCTTTCCCCTACTTTTACCACAAAGATTTTGTGAAGCCAGAATAGTATAACTTCTTCTGCATTCATCATAATATGTTATCTTGTTAAAGAACTACTAAAGCACCTATAAAGCAGGCAGTGTAATATGTTGCACTGTTGTCTTGATTATCATGTCTCTGTTGCATCAGATTGCATTGTACCGGCCTTATTTTGGGAATGGGTTCTATCTTCCATAATTATAATTATTTTATATGTTTCTAGAGCTTTTGTTCAACGTTAGAACTGAATATATTAATCACGTGGTGATTGTGAAGCTAATTTCTGCTCTTGGCTGTGTGATCTAAATCCGGAGTAGCTTCCTTTGCTACTTTCCGACCAGAAAATAGCAAAACAGTATTTTTCCTATGAAGTTCAGAGTACTGTAAAAAGCATTTGATCTACCATAATAGCTCTTCTATATTAATATCGTTGTAAGTGTTCCCAGCCAAATTATGCCCTCGTTTAAATGCAGGAGATCATAGAAAGGGTCTTAATGGTCCTGATGGTCCTGTGCGGCTTCTGGAACATTAAGAATGTCCTTGAAATACTGGGAAAGCTCATGCAAATCCTGGCTCTGTGCCCCTCTGTTGCAATACGTTGGATTTGTGAATATGGAGCTGAAAGTGTCTTGGCTTATGAAATTGGGGCTTTGTTCCCACAGAGACAGACAGCTTTAAAGGAATAAGCAATTGGTTTTGATTCTCAAATGTGTATTTACAGTAGATAATTTGGTTGGCTTTTTATTTTATGCTTATGTCCTGATCAGACAAGAAGCATAATATTATTGTAAACATTGTGGAATAATGTTCAGATATTAATACTCATTTGGATCTGTAAAGAAAACTGTGCCTGAGAAAGAGCACACAATGCTTGTCATGAGAATAAAGATCTAGCTCAGCTTTACCAGAAATCTGAATTTGAACGGGGAAGGAGATAGGTGCTTGTTAATTGAATTATTATTTTTTTTTTAATACTCCAGGACTGAAAGCAGCTGAAGACCATTTCAGTATCTAAGCCGCTTTAGACAAGTCTCAAAGGACAGAAGACAGGCCTGTGGCATGGGCCACAATCTGCTTCTGAAGTTAGTATCCTATCAGCTTGAGATTTGCAATGTAAAGTGTGTTAATATGTTTGCGGCATCTATTCCCCAGCGCTAGAAGCAGGGAAATTGGTAGAAGCTGGAGCTCCACTAAATGCATCGAGAGATGATGTTGCACTCATCTGGTGCCCGCCAGTCGCACGTGCTGCCTGATTGTTTTCAGATTATGGGAAATGATAATGGCAGGGCATGGGAGCACACTCAATGAGAAACTGAAAAGGTGAAGGGGAAGGATTATAACGAAAAAACTACCCAAACCTTGTCACAGGGAACACCATCCCGTGTTCTTAGATATTTTCACATTCTAATGTCCCTTCAGGAACTGCTGGATTGGTACTGCGTTGAGCAAGCTGGATGCTGGACACCAGGCAGATGCATGCAGGACAGTATGAGATTTTTATATCTGAGCCGTTTTTCTAGGTAAATATTGGTTTCAGTTATAGCTAAACAAATTAACAACCCTGCTACTAAGTTTCAATTAGTCATCAGTTTCAGTCTCTCCTGAAAAATCTGCCTTTCTCCAGTTTTACTGCTTTGCTGTAGCAAATTACTCACAAACACTTTCTGAAATGCCATTAAAATGTGGGAGGAATTGCAAGGTTGCTTTGCATCCTAGGTAAACAAAACCTGTTATAATGCAGTAAAGGATACCCCTTTTGCCATCTGCGCAGCCTGACACTTCTGTGCCGTCTGATGCTTCATACGGCTAATTTTTCTGCAGTGAAGTGTGTAAACAGTTGAGTTAAATTCCGTTCAATGCCTGGGCTTCTATTCCATGTGATGTTATTTCTCCGTCAGATTATCTCTGTCCTTTTTTAGATTGTATAAATCACAGTTTATCAAAAAGGGTGATGGAAAGACATTTTGTACAGACCGTATTTGGTATGCAACAATAATCTTACGCAGACTAAATGCTGCATAATTCAAATTATATGTTTAGTCACAGGATGTTTCTGATTCAGATGAACAGAATGCAATGTACTCATGATGCTAAACAACTGACAGACATTATAGACATTATTTGAATTGCAGAGTGAGAAGGAAAATATGTGAGGTGGGGAGGTGGAGAAATGGTTGATATACACCAGTCCTTAGCAGAGGGACTGACAATCGTCATCTTTTCCAAGGTCTAGCTAAAAAGAGTGTAATGTAAGGTAAGAACAGTTTTATTAAAGCCGTTAAATGGCTTGTGGTTTTTTGGTGAGGACAGGACAAGTTTGTACAATGTAAGGATGATTTTTATGTGAGACTGGCAGATCCCATATGCTTGTCTCTATGCAAAAGCACTATCTTCTGTGGCAAGAGTTTGTGGGCTTTAAAAAAACCTATATACTACTTCTCATAGCTGTCTGCTTTGAATGTAAATTTTATTCTACCCCTAGCAATATTTTCAAATTATTCCTGGGAAACGTACTGCCTAAAGGGAGTAATACTTACAATCTGAAGAAACCAATAAAAACAAAGAGAAAAGTGAAAAGTTAAAAGGCAAATAATAGTGCCAGTAGTTTATTTCAGCAAACATGAGGAAGTGTTAGGAAAATTCCAAACAAATCCTTGGAATGTGAAAAGAAGCAGTACAAAATGGAAGATACTCATCTTGTCCACAGGCTTACGTTGCTTTTTCCAACTTCTTTTCCCTTCAGATGAAGATATTTTGGAAGAATAAGATTATTGCTATTGTTCAGCAACTTATACTTTTTTAGACCCAGTTGTCTGACCAAGATTTGGGCCCACTGGATTCTTTGGGGCTGGGAATAGAAATGGATGCTCCTATCTCTGAGGCTGGGAATAGAAATGGATGCTCCTATCTTCGACAGTTTTCTAACTTTAATTTTAAAAAATGAAGTTGTTTCCCTGAAGGACTGAACAAATGGAGGTTTTTCCTCTGAATTCACTTTTACATATTCTCCAGCCAGTACATATCCAACAGGTATTGAGGTACATTTTTTTTTTCTCATCGACTACCATTTTCTTCTAGGACATGTTGTGACTGTTGATTTCTATGCATTTTTTTCCCCTTTCTCTCATCTCTGTGCAGAAATACCAAGGAACATCTCTCTGTTATCTCCCATTTCAAGTGAAGACTGCTACAATTTGCATTGCCTACTACTCTAAAGAGTGGAACTATTATAACTATCCTGAACATAAAAGTAATGGCGACTGAAATGCTGTATCTGTTCAAAAACTGCCTTCACATAATGCTTTTGCAATCTCTAGATGTAATTCTCCTGTGTTAATCTATATCAGGCCTTGGTATATTACTAAAAACCCCATTATCTTTGGAGGTTCCTTATGTCTGCCACTTCTTTTTAATCCACTGACCTAATGATGTACTTGTTAATTGTGTTACAAAATTAGAGTCTTTTCCTGAGTGTCCTTATTCCATTTATTTCAAGCTTTCTCCAGAAAGCTGCTGATGTGCAAGACCAATTCCTCCTGCTCCAGGGCCATTTACGATGGTTTGAGAGGCCTCCAGGGCACCACACACAGACTGCTGTAAATCCTCACTGGGCAGGAATCACAAAGTTTGCAACACTTGCCCTATAAAAGAAATCTCAGAACTATGTTAAGCCTTTGACATTAGCCACCTGATTTTCATCTTGTTAAGACAGAAGTTACAAGTGGAGAAAATTGGAATAAATAGTTTTGTTGCCTTTGTTAACGCAGAGCACAGGTTTTCTGCTTATGACGTGGAGTTCAGTCTTGGGGGAGCTATTGGGTCCTTAACTTTTTCTGATGGCACGTTATCGGCAAATGTGTCTGAATGGGTCTAAAATTGGTAACAATGGTCATTACTTATTTAATTGTTACATTTAAAAGCATCAGAGGAAACCACATTTCTGAAATAGAGATGAGGCAACATAGAATGATGGTGGCATCTTGACCACTCTAAACGAGGGCAATGGTGCATCAAGCAGAGCGCACATTGCTGCCTTGGAATAGCAATAAGAGACAACATTTCTCCAAGGTACACCTTGAATGGGTGTCTCATGGACTAGGACCTTGTGATTGCTTTGCCATGGCACTTGAATGAAAGCCAAAATGAAGTGGTTCAAGCAGATTTCATTAATCTCTTTTATCCAAGAGGAGATGAAGTATTTGTCAGAGGCTCTCTGCTGATTTGTCACTGTAATATTTCAAGTTAATCAGAAGCTAATGGAAAAGAATGTCAACGCCTACATTTGACTGATATATAGCACGCTATTTCACTACTAAAAGATCATCAAAGTTTGCCCTCATGCTGAAAATAAACTCTTGGGGTATGTTTGAATCAGGACTTTAACAACATTTGGCAGAGACTATCAAGATAACATCTTCATTTGCAACAGACGTCTTTCTAAATGATGGCCGTTCTGAAGGTCACCTTGTGTANTTTTACTAAATAAGAAAAGCTATTTCTTTGAAACTGAATCCAAAACCTATGGGGGGAAAACAATTGTTTTTTTGATGAACAGTAATCTCTCGATTCAGTGTTTTACAGGAATTATGTATGGAAAAGAATAGTAGAGAACTCCATGAAATTATTGTGACAGCTGAAATCAAAATAGCTATAGCTTTGAAAAATATATTTTTGAAATATATTTCTTCTTTCCAGAGCTGTGTGAACATATTGAGCGAAACACAGTTTCATGATTTTCAGCCTGTAATCAGTGAACTATTTTAATTCAGCACATTTGACACCTTCATTCTTGTTTACAGAGAGATTACCTCTAATTAGAGACAGTATAATTAAACAGCTTAATTAGCATTAGGGTTTCAGCAAAGTTGGTACAGTTTTCATTGTGTGCTAATTTTTGCCAAGTCACAGATGAGTTTTTCTGTTATCATCCTAAGGTTATGAGCAAAAGCACTATAACTGAAAAAACGCTATAAGAAAATAAGAGGGGGAAAATGCACCATTTTTGGTATTTCTGAAACTCAGACTTTTGCATAACAGTGCAGCCCAAGACAAGAACTGCAGATTTCTGAAGATCGGGTTTTCCCTCTGAACTCAAAGGTGTTTCCTCTGGAGCTGGTTCAGGCTCCTAAGATGAGGTGGCTCACTAGTGAGATAACAGGTTTCCATCTGAACTTCCAGGAATTTTGGACCAGTCGTACTCCTCTCTGTACCTGGAGAGCCTTGCAAGACAGAAGAAACGTTGATAAAATCAGGTTTCCTTTCTACTTGCCTGTGGCAGATGGAGAAATAGCTCCTGAGAGGAGAAGAGCCGTTGCCTCCATGTGCTCAGGCAGCAGCGAGGAGATGCAGCTCTCCCGGGGACCAGGGTTGCTCTGCATACCCCCACGTTCTGGTAAGATTTAGTCATATAAATATGGCTATACTGGCCCCAGGGTTTTTCCTGTGCTACAGCAGGTAGCAGGCACTTTTGTGACAAGCAACCTTATTTCACTCTACTTAGGTGTTTCTAAATCGCCCCCTACAGAGCCTGAAGTTTTGAATGCTAAGCCTGAAGTTTTGTTTCCAAATCGTTGCAACCGTCTCTGTCATCGGTACGAAAAAAAGAATAAGGGAACGATCTGCTGAAACGATGCTATTCCTGACAGCAGGTATCCTGATTTGTAAAATGACTAAGAGCGTTGTGTTATTTTTCGTAACAAAAAGTGGCCTGAAGCACGTTCATCCGGTTTGCTTAACGTTATCCACTACTCAGGGTTTGAATTGAACGGTGAGTTTGTGAATGTTCAGACCTTCATGTGCAATTACCTTGGTACAGGAGAAAAGAAAAATATTATGCAGGGTACTGATCCTGCTTTACATTTGAACACAGAATAAAGTCCTTTTGCTTAAGCATAAAGCACAAATGTTTACGTTGGAGCCTTGTATAATTTTAATTAAAACACAAAGTCATGCCTTTGAACCTCTTTTGAGTTCTACCTCTGAGTCATACCAAATGAAACCTCAAAATTAAAATTTCTGTGAATAGTAGTTTGTTTTGCTCTATTGCTAATCTTAATAAACACACTGCAGGTTAGTCCCATTTATACTTTTCTGTCTGATCTTCTTAAAAGTCATTCTGTGATCGGTTTTGGTCATGTTTCAGCACCTAGCTAATTCTGATTAGCATTACAATCCAGTACAATAAAAGCAGTTTAATCAGAAATTGCAAATGAACCTCAACCAAATCTAGTATAATCAGCTATTTTGCTGACATTGCTTCAGCAGCAGGATTGTCAAGCACAGAATGAATTAGCTATATGTATGAATGGCTTTAGGACATGTTTGATACTGATTTAGAGGAGAATTTGCATAAACAGCAGTTAAAACTTAATTAAAAGTAAAAACCCTGTAGTATGCTTCTAAGGGTGAGCAATTTTTGCTAAATTTAATGATGAGGAAGTCTGTCCTTAACTAATCCTTCCCACTTTCTCAGTCTGTCATAAGCACAGCCTCTTGCATTGATTATGCAGCCAGTTGCTATAGGTTCTAACCGTCACAATGCATTTACAGTGAGTCTAATCACTAAACAGCCATGGCTCAGCACTTCATTACTTTTTTTATTTTAGAGTTGACAAGTTTACTTTGGCATGGATCATCTTCTCCTAATTAAAAATTGCTTAGCACTGATGACCTATTACAATAATTGTGTGTTTTGTGATACTCCGTAGCCTGGCTGAGGAACATGTGGCAGAAATTTTAATTTATTTAATGTAGCAGACTTAAAAACAAAGAAACAGAATGCTAAGCATTAAAAAAACCTAACAAACTGGAATGATAGGGTAGTTTGAAAAACACTAAATAATGAGCCTGGATAGCAAACTAGCCTGTTGAAATAATTTCCTTTTCCTTTCTCCCCATTGAGCTAAAGAAACAAATATTAATTCCTTAGTAATATTAATGTTTTAGTTAGATTTATTAATGCATCCATCTGGAGTCCTGAATTTGGGCTGCCAGAGCAAAATATCTGAAAGTAAAATGCTGTCTGCAGATAAAATCTTGTGACATTTATGGCATAAATCCCAAGGTCTTTAGTAAATCCAAGTACAGGTTAACCCTAATGAGTCGAGCTTAGTTAAATATACAGGCAAGGATCCCTTTCAGAGCCATATGTGCTCCATGGAGTGTTGTGGTTTAGACTGGGCTGTCTCAAACCAGGACACGGAGTGAGCAGAGAGGGAAGCAGAATGCCTACTGAGCAACAGGTTGCATAAGTTTATATAAAACCTTAATGAAAGTCAATACAACTTGGACAAAACTCCCCCATTCAAACGCTCAAAGCCTCCCGTTGCACTGTCATTATTCCAAAAATACCACCAGAAAAAGCCTGAAAATAGAATTTTAATATTGAGAACATTTAATAAGATGAAGAATGTATTTTAAATTGAGAAGGATATTTTCCCTACAGACAAGGAATTTAATAAATAGATATTTTAATAGAAATTCTGCAATTCTAATATTCAGTAATATTCAGTAATAAGCAGCCTATCCCAAAGAGAGTATGGTTTACTTATTTTTATAATACAATATGTACTGAAGATATTCTATACACATTTAAACAGAAAAGGCTGTTCTGATGGATTTCAAAATTTATGGAAAGTGAAATCCAGAACTAAAGAGCTGCATTTGGATGGTATAACCAAATTATTAGGCAATTGCATAATTAAATAGAGCCCAGGAAAAAACCTCAACTTCCTTCTCCAGCTCTAGAAGCTTATAACATCAAATATTGTCCTCACTTGCCTAAGTAAGAAAAAAACAAATAAAAGGAATGGGAATATGCCAATGTGCATTGGAATGATTGAAAGTTCTTTAATTTTTCTTTTTGGTTTCTTTCTCTTGATGCTGAAACAAGTCAGAAGGTTGGGTTGTGTTCTCAGTCAGTTCTCCTCACTCTGCCTTTTTTCAGTTTCGTGAAATAGAAGTACCATGTAGTGCGGTGCCAACTGAGAAAAATGTCTGTTTTGGCTACAAAGCTATCTTGGATAGCTTCATTTTATTCCTGTATGTTTCGAAAAGTGACCTGTATCACTAGTTCATAAGCATCAAGACCTATGTAATATAAATTGCAATCTAGTAGGTTCTTTTGGCAGGGGGTTTAGTATGGCTACATATCATCATTCTTTAGTCTATGCCATTACACTTGATCTCTTCGGCAACTAACAGTAGAAAAACACAAGTGCTAAAAGTGGACAATGGGTGATGTTGAAGTCTTAGTTCTTTTACATATTCAGTTTTTGGTGTTTTTTTTTTTTTTTTTTTTTTTTTTGTAAGATACCTTTTCCTGGAGTTTTATTCTTCATGTTCCTCCTCACTTTCTCTAAGCTTTTTCTCATGGTTCATACCACCAGAGTTTTTGTAATTCTACCTAGAATTTTCTTGCTGTTTTCTCTCAACTTTTTCATTGACTTTTTAGTTTCAGGTCTTCTCAAGAAGAAGCACACCCACAAGTGCTCCTCAAATATTTTTGTTTGTAACACAGGCTATGTGCTTTTCTGGTAGGGAGGGAAAAGAGAAAGAAAGGCAATAAACATGTAGTACCAGCTACCAATTACACCAAAAAGAGGTTAATTCCTCCTCTTTTATACTGAGCGAAGAGCAGGTAGTTAGCCTCCTGCTTTCCACGCACAAGTTTTCAATGAAGCCTGACACAACTGAAAGCGATATCAGCTGATATGCTATTAGCATAAAGCAGAATAAAAATTGTAATGTTGACATGTAGTGCAGAGAGAAAAGAAAGTAATTGGATACTCATGGACTCATCCCCTTAAGGTATTAAAATTTATGTGAGGGGTTTTTTTTCATCTTTCAATTTCATTCTGCTAGATAACAGGACTTGGTTCCTTCTTTGTTGCATAATGGGGTCCAATCTCTTTGAGGTTTGAAATGTTTTCTGCTAATAACAATGTACAGATAATTTTCCTTTTTTTGTATCTGTAGTATTTATAACTGAATGTTTTTATCTCAGTCTGTATCTTACTGTCAGGCTTATTCTAAAGCAGAACTGATGCTTTGTCAGATAATCCATGCTGCTTCCTTTAATGGATTGTTGCATGATTCTAAAGAGAAAGTTTGCTGTAATTGTTGGAGTTGGTAACTTCGCCCAATTTAGAAATGACTTCTCAAACACTGTTATTTACTAATTTTTGGAAACTCAAAGTTTTCTGTGTAGTGGCGAATAACCTATTTGGTTTGTTAGTATTTTGCTTCAGTCATAGTCCAAGTATATTTTGAATTTGAATTCAAAAAATGTTTCAAATATACATAAATACATCATCATCAATAAGGTATTCATACAAACATGTCCTTAACCCAGCGTTTTCCTGTGTGCTTTTTCTATTTCATTTTTTTCAGCTAGTTTGCTTAAAAACTACTTGAAATGCTTACAACCATAAAATATCTGATTTCTTTTAATCAGGGAGGTCAGGGTAGCTATATAAACTTTAATTATCATTTTACCAATTATTTGTGTGATATTGATCATCATTACATGTTCCTATAGTACCTTCTCTTTAAATTATCAGAGCTAGAAGACAAAGAAAACCTTATATTCTTGTAAGGAGCGTAAGTCTCTGAAAGATTAATGGATACTTAGTACCCGTGAAACCAAAGAGTTTGGAGTTTTTTGTTGTATTATGATACTTCTTTTATAAGTTTACATCAGAAAAATTGTTCTAATATCATTATAGGTTTATTTACAGAATTCTATGAATACATGACAGCATCAGTTATTTGTAAAAACATATGAAAATGGGATGGAGGCTGTTGCAGGCAGGTCCTTAGGAAGGAAGAGAGGTTTACCTGGGGAATGTTTAATGTAAGAGGAGACCCTAAGAGCTCATAAGGTTTGTTCCCTTCTGGAATAGGCTTACCTTGCTTTTATTTTCATTTTGGAAGAGTTTGACTTGAGTGTTTTACCTACAAACTGCTAAGTCTTTTCACTGAGAGGAATGTGAAGGGCAAAAAGGAAGGTTTTTCCCCACTGTGGCTGTGAGACAAAGAGAACGTGATTCTCCCAGATGTCGCTGCTGGAGTTGTGTTTTGGTTGCTCATCCAGCCTGTGTTGGGTGGCCAGCACTGCAAACAGAAAAGCAGGAGGTGAGAGACAGCCTGTTAGACCCACCTTAGAGTACCTCGTCAGAGGTACATAAAGACTGTGGTCTTTAGCACCCATTTTCATCTTAATTAGGTGTTGTTGAAATTAAATGCTATACACATACTGGATTTGGCTGAGGGCCCTCAATGTTAACTAGATCTGGACAAATGATGAAAAAATAGATTTGCTGAGTAATTTATTAGGGAAATACTGCTACAGTTTGTAAGAAAAACTACTGGGTGAAAGTTATTTGAGTAGTTCTCTTGTTAACCATATCCTGGTTTTGGTAGTGGTAAGTTTAATTTAGGCATCACCCACAAGATGATGGTGACCTGCAAGAGATTTACATAAAACATGTCGCAAGATTATTCAATTGTTACAATAACACTGGAACTCATTAGAAAGGAATCAGTAAATTTTCCCTATCTTCCCCAGTCTCCTTCTGCATTGGTAGTAGTACTAATCTGAAATGATATATGATATCCTCAGTCATAGTTTAATTATTAATTTAGATGTGAAACTATGTTTCTTTTTTTAATTTTCCTCCTACAAAAATTAAACATTAACAATGTGTCCGCTGGTAAATAATTAATTTTCTTAAATTCTGAAGTAGAAGAAATTGTTGAAATCTATGTGTGAAATCTGTATTGAAACTTTACCATCACTATTGTAATTCTTTCATGGAAGTAGTCATTGGATTTCTGTGGAAAGAAAAATAGATGTATTTTGTCTACTCACTTTTGTGATGAGAGTGAGTTTAATAGTCAAGTAGAAGAGCTAGTGAATTAGAAGACGGCTTTGAAACATCTATAAAATTATTTTTGTGCCAGTTTCAAACGATTGCAAAAACCAGTAGCTGTGTCTGCAGCAAGACATTTTCTCTTCATTGGCAATAAATCAACAAATCTAATTAAGAAAGTGTGACACAACACGGATTTGACAAGAAAATGTAGTCAGCTTTCGATTCTATAGAATCAGCATCTTTAAACACATATATATAAAGGAAGAAAAAGTAAACGATTCAAGAAGTAGGATGTAAAATGCCTTTGTAATTAGTGGAAAAGATATTCCTGAGGAGCTGAATTATTATTCAAACTGTGCCACTTTTAATAAAAGCACATTCCTAGGCACCTGAACTCCATTGTAAGATAAATAACTAAACCTTCTTGGGTTTGGCAAAACTTGTCTGGAATTTTGTTGGATTTTATGGTGTACTGCAAGAATATTACCTTATATTTCAGGGAGGGAAGAACTTTGTGAACAGTATTTCTCAAAATTGCAATCCTTGCATCATAAGATGAATACTGCTTCTCCTAGGTTTAGGGCGCCAGACCAAGCATGCTGCATGATACAGCTTTCAGCATTGTAGTGACATGACTACGTATGACTTGAGATACTTGCAGAGCAGTTTGGTGAAATGGAGCTTGATTAGTTTTTAAAAAGTCGTGCCAAAAGGCTCTTATGGGGGCATAGCTAGGGATGGTTCTAAATAGAGAACTTACTTGAAAATCCAAATAAAACTCATGATGGTACTGTCATACGCAACAAATAGCGTTTTCTACTTCTGACCACTGAAGTTAGAATGTATAGTTACCCTATTTTAAAGCATTTGAGAATAGTTTGGATTACTAGTTTATAATGTGAGAAGTATATTTAAGAATAATCTTTGGTTTCTCCTATACGGATTTATGATGTCATAACAAATGTATGCAGTTGTAAATATCAAAAAGGATGGTCGAGGGAGATTATTATATAATTACAGGTTTGCCATTCCTGAGGAAAACCACAAATTTTAAAGTTGTTTTTTAATTAAATTTATTGTTGATGATCCATTTTAATGTAGAGATTCTGAAACACTTTGGATTTGTTAAATAAGGTTCACTGAGGAAAAAGGATTTAAAGAACTGTGCATTGTCTAAAACAGATAAATAATTTATAGCATTGTAATTCTTTCGTACTGGCCACTTAAATCCAGGGGAAAACAGAAAGAGCAAATAACTTTTGGCTGTCTGATTGAATAAAAGTCCTTGATATTTGTTTTGTTATAAACTGACTGCACATTTATATAGACATCTGAGTGTAAAAAGAATTGTTTGAGTCTAATACTGTAAACTGACCTCTATCTCAGAGAGCCTTTTTATTAAAATAGTCTCCTGACAAGTAAAGTTGCATGTGGTTAGATAATACATGCATATTTTAATTTAATTAATCGTCAAAAATAGTAATTTGAAGCTCAGAACAGGGATTTGCTATTAATCTAATCAGGTGGCAAGTGAATGCACTAAGTCCATAAATTTCCTGGAAAGGTGGTTATTATTGCATCAGACTGAATTATTAATGGAAAATGGAGCAGCTGATGAATGCACCTGTTTTTCTGTTGGGGTTTTTTTTCCATTTATGAGCTGATTCTGACTACTAAAAATTTGTTTCTTATTTTCATGTATCTATTGAGCAGATTAAAGCACCAGTTAAGCATGCACCTATGTACCCCGCTTCGAGTTCTTAAATAATCCGAGGGGACACCTGTTTAATTACCCTGCTGGATGGGGCCTTTGCTAGTTGAAAAAGACATCACTAATTTTCTTCAGGTTAATCAGATATTGATTTACTTGGCCAAACAGAAGCATAAGGTTGTCATTTCCAAAGCGTGTGAAGGCTCTGGAGGCTGACGCAGACGTTCAGGCTGCACCATGAAACGCCGGGCGGCGCACAGGCACGAGCTAGAGACCCCAAGGTGCTACGCTTTCCTAGGTATCACATCCGGCTTGGAAGCAACAAAACCACTTTGCTGTTTCCCTGTTGTAACTGTTTTATGACCAGTTCCCACGATCTCCCCTCACACACAGCCTTCGAGCAGAAGGATGGTGCCTAGTGACTTCTCAGGGCAGCCCTTGGTTACTTTTGACTAAAAATCACTTATGTGAATGAACTCATCTCCATCTTACAGTTTCAGGCCTCCCTTTTCAGAATGTTTTTTTTTTTGTGGGTTTGTGTTTTTTGGTTTTTTTCCCCCTTATCCCAGTAAAGATGCATGTCTTTTTTGCCTCTCCATTGTTTCTTATTGTCTACTTGCTGTACTAGTAGAAATTGCTTTATCTACCTAGGACGTAATACCTTTGTTTTGAGATATTTTACATAACTATAGTTGTTTTGTTTGCGTACTGATTTTAAGAACCCTCATGCTTTCATCTGCACCATGTACTTGCCTGAATTTTCAGCTGTCCCTCTAGAACACATGAATATATTACTCTGGGAACCCTGGGTGCTTAAAGGACACACATTTATTAGCAATACCAAAATAAGAAGCAGAGAAGTCTGAGATGTACATCTCAATTGTTTTGTGGGACAAAAGAGGATTAAACAATTCAAGTTTACACAGAAAACTGTAGAAGCTTTGGCCGTTTTCAAAGCAAAGCAGTGCTGGTCTCTATACTGTTATGTTTCTCAGAAATCCTAGAGCATATTACTGAAAAGGAGAGAACTCTTGTGAAACTGTTCTCGCTAAGATGGTGGCACAATTGTGCCCTTATGGAAGGAGGGATGGAGCTGCCCACCATCCCTCCAAGCAAGCTACAGAGGAGCTTCCACACAACCTTTCCTTATCTGAGTGAGCATATTTGCGTGCCGAAAGGCTACCTTCAGCAGAACTAAAATCTGAGGACAATTAGCGAAGTTAACACACTCAGCACTATTTCAGGTGATGAGGACTAGAATTATTTCAGTAGCCTCCTAATTAGCAATTTATTAGGAAACAATGAAGTCGATCATCTCTGAATTTACTGTCTCACTTGTTGCTTTGGCACTGGTAACAAGTAACTTTTTATTGTAAGTAATTTTGCCGCCAGAACAAGAAATACATTGCTTAAAAAACAGCTCTCAAAACCGAAGAATGAGGCTTTTAAGTATAGAGGTTAACAGATGCTAAAAGATTAATACATTAATAGAATTTTAAAAAAAATCTTATTCTGAGAAACTGTCATAAATCTTGATGCTAAACATTTCGCGTACCTTTGAATGCAGCTAGCATATGGCAAATTTAGTTTTTAAATTCAGCTGAAGCCTTTGTCTTCAAGGAGACTAAAAAACCAGAGTCAGTCTTACAGCAATGAAAAAGTGATGATAGCAGAACAGACAAATCATCTTTGTAAAGAATTCTTGCCTTTAGAGCGAAACTTTTCTGAATTTTCATTACTAAATTTATCTTTCTGAATTATTGAAAATGATTTACTGAATTTCACTTAAACCTAGTCTCTGACTAAAATTATTTATTGTCTTTATTAACACCAGAGCAAAAGTACTATTTTGATGCTGCTACTGATGTAACTAGCATATATCTTCAATATGACAGTTAGTTTAACACAGGAATAGAGTCTTAAAACATTTGTGAGGATAAGGCTAGATATATCTATGTTTTTGTGTTTATTTAAATACCATTTACTTTGCATCATGGCCATTAACTGTGGATAAAGTGACCATAGCAACACTTTTGTACACCTAGCTCTAGCATGTTACTAACTTCCAGTGCTTCATGCTAGGATGAGGAAATTTAACTCAACCAAGTTTAGGGAACTGTGCTGGAATACATTATGCTTTTCAAGGACTGTAAATACAACTCTCTTGTGATGCTGGTACTTATTATTACCTTAACTAGGACCATGATGTCAAAAGAATGACTTGTATAATCTGGGCATTACAGAAAATTGACTTTTCTTCAGACCTTCTGTACCTGAAATAGGGAATTTAGCATTAGAAGAAAACTTTTTTTGCATCTTATTCTGTCATATAAATTCTTTACTAACCTTAATGTTGAAGCCATGTTTTTCTAGATGTGTATATTTGTTAAGATTTAATACCATCTTGCTGACCTTTTTATTTTTCACTTCAAAAGGGTAGTTTCTTCCAGTTTCAGGTATTTCCCATGTAGCTTAACAGGAAGGGTGCAGTAACAGCATTATGTTTTCTTTTATTATAGTCTATCCATTTACACATTCACAGTAATGTTTTGTTTGCCTTTTTTACTGCTACTGTGCTTTGTGGTGCTGGTTAAAATGATTTTCTGTAATAACCTTCAAATTGTTTTCCTGATCAGTGTGCTAAATTATTGGGCCATTTGCCACATATTGTATAGTGTGTTTTCTTGCTCCAAGCCTAATTATTTTGCATCTTTCAGTACAACATAACGCCTCTACCATCTGCTATGTTGTTCATGTAAGCAATCAAAATCTGACTTAGTTTGTACTATTCAACCTTATTTGTTCTATCTTCTAATCCTTGTATCATCTGCAATCTTGAACATGATGACCTTATTTCCGTGTTATCTTTTGAATAGATTAAGGCACTAGAGAGCAACAGAGTCCTAAAACCAGACTGCTGCTTTTATGCTTAATTTTTTCCAATTAGGAAGGATGTGTCAATGTTGATTACTTTTTTTTTTTTCCTTTTTCTTTTGGTTTTTCTTTTTCTTCTTCTCACTTTGGAACTAGGATTCCAATTGTTACCAGAATGTACTTATTCCATGAACCTTAACCTGAACTATTACTCTCTGGGTTAAAATTCAGCAAATATGCTTTGTGTATCTTAATGTGTGTTTTACTTTATCATGATAATAACAAAATAATGAAAGCTCATCTTTATCATCTTTATTTTAAGCATTGGAGTAATCTAATGAGTAAGAGTAAGAATATGCCTGAGAGCTTTGTGGGGCAAGTTGGCACCTTACTGCAAAAAAAGTGTCAGTAGTCAAAAAGACTGGTGTGTTTTGCAGTGCCCTATAGAATGAAATGCCATAGCAAAAAGGTAAAAGAAAGTTATAAGAAAGATTTATTTTCCTTGGGAAGAAGAAAACAATTTTATTACATGTTGCCCTTGCTTCTGTAGATAAAAAGACTGCTGGATCTGGGTGCTCCTTTACGTTCAGTAATCCCTAATACTATAGGCTTGTTCGTGGCTGTGTCCTGCACTTCCTGAATATTTAGTCATGATAATAATGACATAAAATAGAAACTGATCCTTTTCCATTTCAACAGAATGATATTGAAACACAATGGTCCAATTATTAGTGCTAGTATTATTAATATACCCTCATGGTAATATTACTAATGTAATCACAAGGGTAATTTGCTGATAGACATATGTAAATGACATTTAATATTGACTCTTTGGTAACAAATAGGTTTTCTGCTCTTCTACTGATGTGTAGCCATGGTTTTGCTTGCATTTGCCTGTGGGGCCAAAGTATCACTGATGGCTCTATTTCTGATCATTGGCAGCTCCTTCTGAGCTACCAGCAGCTTCTGCACATCCTCAACAGGCCAACATAAAGCCATTTAGAAAGTAGCATAACTCTTGCAGAGGGGATTCCTGGGAGTTTGTTTCCACAGGGCAGTATTTTGAACAAAAAGGGGTGCTTTTTAATAAATACCTGAGACAGAAACTTATTATTCAGAAAATCATAAGGTGTTACTAATCTGCTTCTCCTTACATGCTGTTTTTCCTTTGATGTTTACGTTGATTAAGCCTGTTGCATGGCAGGAAATCTTCCCTAAATATTCCTTTTTTTTTTTTCCCTTAGGAATGGAACTTATCACAAAGAGAAGTTATACGTGATAAGAAATGTTCCATTTCTGTATCTTTTGATACCTATCCAGAACAAAGAAAGGCTGTTTCTGAATATATATGTTTGTGTGTGTGTATATACATGTGTATATACATAAATAAAGTGTCTGGGACTTTACCAGCCTGCATCTCAGCTACCTCAGAAGAGAAACTCCCTCAGACTATTGAAATAGTGGAAAGAAAAACCAACCCCAAGCAATCCTCTAAAAGCCTCAACGCTTCTCAAAAAAAAAAAACAAAACAAAAAACCAAAACCAAAACCCTGCAAAAAACCCCTCAGCATCCCCCCAGCCTTCAAGAACTCTACAGAGACAATGTTCAACAGACTAATAGCAATTAGATATCTAATACGATGTTGATGGGAGTTAGCTGTCTGTCTGCATTCTGCAGTTGGACATTTAACTCTCCTGTAGGACTTTCCTGGATGTGGTCTCTACCCCTCTGCATTTTTGTTCCTTCAGTGTGCCCCTATTTTGGGGCTCTTAAAGGGAAGTGCTCCTCAGAAATCTTTCTGATATTCTCTAGGGCTATATTTGTTAGAACTTGGTGCTACTTGAAAGTTGTCGTAGCGAGGCTGAGATCTTTTTCAAATCCTACCCCAGCTTTTTATAGTACCTTGGGATGGGATGTGCCATGGATTCAGGCAGATGAAGAAATACATGTGCTACCAAATAGCTGCAATGATTAGGCCTGTTTTTGCTGAAAAGGGATAAACTTATAGTTTCAAATTTTAGAATGAAAAACAAACATAAATTTAAGTTGATGGTCTCATGGTGGAGCTCCAGTGCATTCATGTGGCTCACCAAAGTCAGAGGTATTGGAGCTATCTTGCAGTCTTCGTGTCAACCTTATAATTAAAAATAAAAATGGTGGCGCTTCTAAAATCAGAATTATCTATAGTTTAAAGTAATACCAGCCAGTGTTTTAAATTTTTTTGGGTTTGGGGTTTTTTTACATTTTAAGGTTTTAAATTTTTTGCAGGGAAAACACCAAAGCTGTCTAAATCATGTACGCTAAATATAAAACAAGAGAATTGGAACATACAGAAACCAAAGCGCCAAGCAAGGCATAACACCGCTCAACAAACGAGGTCACAGCATTGTGAGAAAACAGAAAACAAAATTCATGCCCAGAGGCATTTCAGAGAAGGATAGTGAAACATTTGCCTTTTGAAACCAGCCAAGGACAATAAAAGAGATTGCTTCATAACGGTTCAAAGCATACCCCATAACTTTGAAGCAGGAAAAGTAAAGGCCATTTTTATGAAAATTGTTAGGTATCCTGTGTAATAACCTCTTTAGGTCAGGGCCACTTCTGATTTCCTGGAAGTGAATGCTTTGGTGAATATGAGCCTTCTAGAGAAATTTTGAGAAAATTCATAAAGTATTAAAAGGATGAAACAACAACCTCCTGTGTCTGCTGGTCCAGAAGAGTCACTTTAACAAATCACAGTGTGTTGCTGGAATTGCACTTTGAGTCTACTGTAGTATCAAGATAAAATACGACACCAGAGATGAGGCAAAGTGTAAGTGCCACCTACGTACAGCAGAAAACAACCTGGAATTTCCAGAATATATGACCTGTCAGTTTCCAGGGCAACTTTAGTCTGAAGAGCTTCACAAGATGACTTGAGGAAGTGCAAAATATTTTGTCCTTTTTCTTCCTTGACTTGTTTGAGTGGGTAAATCCCTATCATCTTGGATGTCCTTTGCTTCTTTTGTTCCTTCACTTACGGTTGCTCTTAAAGGAAAATCAGTAGTTGTCTGATGTGCCTGGGACTCTCCAATTTTCAGGTCACTTTCCCTGTTTATTCCACAGTGCTTATCTGTTCCCTGCTGACTGCGAATCTCTTCAGCAAGTCCCCCGACATATGTAGACCTTGGAACTTGACCCAAAATTAAAATCTACGTTCTGCTGGCTCTGTAGCACAGATTTCTCCAAACTGCTTCATCTTTCTTATTCCTGTGAGAACTGTTTATGGCAGATCACACTGGCTTCTGTTTCCGAGCCCCTTTTTTGGAACCCATTTGGTCCCGAACCTACTCTCAGAGCAGTGACCCGTCTTTGCAGGATTTGCGGGATGGGTCACCGATTCCCTGCAGGGCCCTACGCTTACTGTAAGCACTTCAGACCGTTATCTCGGGGGCAGCCTGGAAAAGTGAAAAAATGGGAAAGCCTGGAGCAAACCAGCCAACGTGTCCCGGATGAGGGAAAGAGCCAAGTCAGGCATTGCTTGGGAGTTTCAAGTGTCAGGACTAGGAGTGTGACAGTATCCCGAGAGCATCCCCAGGAGCTGCTACACTGTGATAAGCTGCTCTCTTTTTCTCACTTTTAGTTGGATTAAATATGATTTTTTTAATCAATATTGGAATTGCCAACTTTCCTCTCTATTGAGAAAGATTACCTAGTAGAATAAAAGTACGGCTGCTATTCACTCTCTCAAATGTAGCTGCTCATATTTTTAATCAGATATATTATGAAAAGCTCAAAAATTTTATTTAAATTTCAAATTATTTTATCCAGTTCTGTGGTTTGTTTTTTTTGGGTTTTTTTGGTTTGGTTTTTTTTTTCCCCCCTTCTGAACATTTCAATCAATATATTTCCAAGATTTCACAGGAATTCCCAGTCGCCGAGGAGAGCAGCTCCAGTGCAGGTGAGTCCGCGCTGGGGCGGGAACGAGGGCGAAAAGCGCCATCAAAGGCCTCTTTTTGGGGACTCCGGGAGGCGGGAAAAGCGGCGAGCTCGCGCCGGCCGCGCGTGGGGGGGCGGTGCCGTGGCCGGGGCGGAGCCAGCGCCACCCGCGGCGGCTTCAAACGAGCCCCGGGAGCGCCGCGACCGGTCGCTGCGGCTCGGCCGGCGCTCGGGGGAGTCCGGCGGGGGTGGCCGGTCCCCCCGCCTGGCCCCAGGGGCGGACTCCGTGGGTGGTCACTGCCCTCGCGGGGGGAAAAACACCCACCCGTGGCGGCCGCTCGTCCCAAATCTATCGTCGTTCAGCCTGGAGAAGAGAAGGCGGAGGGGAGACCTTACCGCTCTCCACAGCTGCCTGAACGGAGGGTGTAGCCAGGTGGGGGTCAGTCTCTTCTCCCAAGGAACAAGCGACAGGACAAGAGGAGATGGCCTCAAGTTGTGCCAGGGGAGGTTTAGGTTGGATATTAGGAAAAACTTCTTTACCAAAAGGGTTGTCAAGCATTGGAACAGGCTGCCCAGGGAGGTGGTGGAATCGCCGTCCCTGGAGGTATTTAAAAGCCAGGCAGACGTGGTGCTGAGGGACATGGGTTAGGGGTGGTTTTGGCAGTGTAGGTTTATGGTTGGACTCGATGATCTTGAAGGTCTCTTCCAACCCGGGTGATTCTACGATTCTATACATTTACCCTGGTAACACAAAACTCAGAATTTTCTGTTTTCGTAACACCAAATGGCACTTCAAGTTTTAAAACTGTACAATGCTGGGCCGTATTAATATATTTGATTTTTTAAGTATATTTGTTTCATTGACATGCCTATAAGAGGTCAGTTGAGTTAGATGCTGGAGTGGGAATCCCTCTCTCAAAATCGCATATGGGTTTTTCAGAAGGAAGTTTCTCTCCTTTGAAAATTAATGGCAGCAACTGCTACTAAACCCCATGTTCCTTTCTGCAGATTGTTGGACCGTATCTGAGGTCAGTGCTCCATAGACAAAAGTCTGTAAGTGACTTGGTTATCTCCATGGTCACTGTAAGTTTGTCATGTATTGTCCCAAGAGAGGGAACTCCTGAGTGTTTCCGTTATTCATGGCTATCCTTGTTCTTTGCACACTCGGAGGGGAAAAGGGACACCGTGTTCTTTCTTGTGGACATGTTATGTTACTTAGCTACAAAATGGGTTTGTAAACTTCTTTCTGTGACTCTCGGTATATTTGAAAGATTTATGTCAGAGTTCTCTGGTGAGGAACAGAGAAGACGCTCCAAAAGATATGTGTGATCAATATGCAAAATTATCATTGTTTGACTACACTAGCTTCTGATGCAGTGAAATAAAATTCCCTTGTAGGCCATAAAACCAGTGCTGCACAGTATTTTAAATGAGCACAATATACAGAAAAAATCAGTTAGAAAAATTATCTTTTCATGGATCCATAAATACTACAGAACCAAGAGAATTGTAGTTGACTTAGGCGACATTTTATGAAGGCTCACATGTAAAGTGAAAATGACTAAATAACCTTCGCAGTCTTTATAATCTCCCCTTTCATCTGCCCCACATTCTGCAGATTTTTCTTCACATATGGCTCAAAAATTACCAGGTAATCTGTTTTTAATTCATAGATACCCTGCTGTCTCCTGCCAAAAAATTCTCCTACAGCAGCTGTATTACAGCAGTGTGATCTACATATTGTAAGTCATTATTAGGAAGAAAAAAACATATGTTACTTTCAAATGTGCATGTAGGGGAGTAGGAAATAAGAGTGAGCTCTATAGAGAGTTTTCCAAAAAATATTTATGGTTACACTGACTTTTTAGAGGAAAAAAATTATATTCATGGTAATTCTCCTTGGAAAACTTTATTCATTTTCACTTTAGTAATATTTTTCTTTAATATTCCCCCCCCCCTTTTTTTTTTTTTTCAGTACAGAGAAGAAAATACGTTGCTTTGCAATTTATGGAAAAAGCAAGTTGAATAGATGACTGGGTAGAATTTAGACTGGCGTATGCACTTTTGTGGTAACAAGTTTTTTCTGACAACATTCTAATACTTGAGGAACTTCTTTTTCTCTGAGCCAAGAAACAAAATGGCAATTTTTCTTGTGAAGATACAAATTGAATTATGTCATGTATGTTTACTAATTAGTGTATTCTGTATACTAGCTGCTTAAAATAATTCAAATGCTATACAAGATCCAGATGTGATTTTTGCTACAATTGAATGAATCAGCAATATGTACCTTGTCAGCAATATGCAGAACCTACTGATATTTAGAATTGATTTTTGCTCAGTCATATTTTATGTTTACATAGCCTCGGTGGTAAAATAAACATGAAAAAACCATCTGTGCAAATAAATTCAGTATCACTAAATGACTTACTCTCAAATGACACAAATGACAGAAAGAAGGCTCATGGGAAAATGTTAACAAACAGTAATGCCACATCACAGCTTTCATAACTTTGTTTCAGCATGGCATGCCACAGAGCAAGCTGTCTGCTAGTTTCATTAAATTATTTTGAAATTGCTTTGTGTTATGCGCTAGGGTACATTTTCAGAAAATATCATGTTGTTGTTAAAGTTGAAAACTGTTTTTACTGATTCAGTTGGCCTACAACGTGTTACTTTTAGGGAATGGTGAGCTATGGGAAACACTGGAGTTCCTATAACTTGCTAACCTGACCTCATCAACGCTTCCACACAAATGATGAGCAACAGAACCAACTGTGACTCTAAAAGCTTCTTTTGGAATGAAAAAAAGAAATGCTGAGAAAAAAGAAAGGGATGTTGTAAACTTTAGGACAAAATGTAGGCTGTTAATTATGTTGATGTTAATTCTTTTTATTCAAGATTTTGTATTACTATGGGACATTTCATATCTCATGCCCTAGTATGAACCTTTGAATAACTCATTGCTTTTTGTGATCTGTCACTGGTGATTCTTGATCTCAGATCTGCAGTTGCAGATTTCTGATGTCTTCAATGTCTGCTGAATTTACGCTGAAGTTCATCTTTCATTTAGGTTGACTTTTTATTCTGCAGCATTTTGCTGAGATAGCTTGGTCTTTCTGAGTGCGTCTTTCAAACTCATTTCCCTTCTGAGCTATCCAGAAACTCTGAAATCCTTCTGAATAGGAATGGCAAGGATATTTTGACTTTATCAAAAGTTTATACTTGTTGTCTAAAAACACAAATATGATGTAGCAAACAAAAGAAATCACGAGAACTGGTTTTCTAGCTCTTACATTATAACTTCCTACGCAATCAGATTTCCACAGAACCAATTTTTAACTGAAACTCTTGTGTCAAGGAACGTTCAGTTCGTGTTCTGTGTTTTCTGATGAAAAGTGTATCACGCAAGCAGCTTCTCACCCACATTACTCTGTAAGATATGTACTGCATCATCTTCATGCAGGAGCAATTCAGTTGGGTGTTTAAAGTACACGTCTGATATGCCATGGCAGGGGCCACTGCTTCTTGAACTATCAAGCTTGACACCTTGGACTGGTGTTTCCATTATGTGTTGAGGAATGTAAGTACTAGACTTTTGACATCCACAAAATCTGCAGGATTTAGTCTCAAACGTAAAAAATCAAGTATGTTGCAAGCCCAGGCAGTGTGGGTTCTCATACAGTTACAGAACCTGTTGCTTTGCAGAAGTGGCAGCAATACTTGATTTGTTCTAGGAAGCAACTGGAAGTTTGCCAGAGTGTAAGAGAATCATGTTCCATTGCTTATTTGAATACTCAATAATTTTGCAAGCTCCAGTGCTGCGTAAGAAAAATCTTGAAGCATTATTAACTTTTCTGTTGTAGCTGTAAAATCAGTGTAATTGCAAAGCTATGGAGGCAATAGCTGAGGGCTGAGTAGACTCATGCGTGGTATTAACGCTTCTGGTAATGTATGGTGAGGAAAAAGTAAACAAATTTTATGTTTCAGATCATTAAATGATTGTTTCAAGGCACCACTAGGGAGATGTACAAGGAGTTGGATACTTCAATCCTTCTACACCTCAGATCATTTACTAGAGGTAAGGACAATGTAGTAACCGGAAAAACAATTTGTTTGGGTATTTTTCGCATGCCTTCTCCTATCTACTGTGTAACTCTATAGTAGCACAAGGAAGACTAGAGTGTGACTAAGACAGCTGTTGCATATTGCTTGACTTTATCTTATTTCAAGACTGCTCATCTCCGTAATTAGGGTAGTGCCTTGCTGAAGAAGTATTATCTCATACGGGCTCCAAGTGCTCTTAAATTGTAAAGGTACAGAAAAGATTACTTTCACTGTTTCATTAATTGTTGACATCAGATTGACTTTCAATATAGCTTAGAAAATGAAATGCAAATAAATGAAAAGACTCAAAAATCCTTCAAGATATTTCTATCACAAAGGATTAATTATGAAATCAGTTAATTTGTGGATTAGAACATCCTTCTCACATACTGGGGAGTTGGTTTGTGTTAAAAGCTATGGTACCATTTTTCAACTTCCGTTGTCTTGAATCTTCATTTTAGGCATTTAGTGCTGTATTTTTTGACTTGTGTTAGTTCAAGTGCTTTGGTTATGATGATTGAATTAGCCTTATGATAAAGCATAACCCATTCAGCTATGGAAGTCTAGTTACAATCTAATTTCCTATGTTCATAAAAAGCAAAAATGTGTTTGCGTTTTCATTGTAGACATGAGCTCATGTGTCTTTATCTTCTTTAACTGTGATAGCTATTAAAACAGTTTATTTAAGCTGTATTAGTTTGTGCTGCTGTACCTTTTTTGGACCCCTTGCCATGACAGCAATAAGGCACTTTGCTGAAGTCTGATAAATTGCTTTATACATGGGCAAGGTTGTGTAATGACTTGTTTTCCTTTGAAAGCAAGTAGAAGAGGCTTGACAAAAAATGTGAGAAAATACACTTTGGAAGGGTGAAAGAAATGAAGTTAGCATCATGTTTTCATAAATCTTAGACTTTTGAATTTTGAAATTTGAATGCAATCACCCGCCCCAGTAAAGAAAATGTAATGTAGAATCTCACAGTGGTTTGGGTTGCAAAGGACCTTTAAAGGTCCAATTAATGGCATTATGTGTCTTGTAGAATGGCATGGTTGGGTTTTTTTATACATTCTCTATATAAATATAAATAAATAAAATAAAGGTGTGTAACAGTCTTAAGTAGTAACTGCTAATTTTACCATAGGTAAACCAATACTCACTTATTGTAAATAACTCTTATTTTGAAGTCTTGTTTTTTTCTGAGAAACATTTGTTGTTTGGGTTTTTTTCCTTGAATAGTAAAATATCTTTTGACTTAAGTCTTCTCTGAAATGCCTTCTTTGGTTTGATGAGCACTCATAATACTTTTCTTCCTCATATGGCTAGGTAAGAAAGAAGATATAGCACCTTTTCTTGCAGCGGGAATTCACTTAATGACTAATCTAATTCCACTTTGAAGAATGAATCTGCTTAGTATCCTTTAGAAAGACGAGACTAAGGATGGTTCTCTGCACGCTCATGGGTAGGCTCGTTGAGGCACACACGGTCTCTTGTCCGAAGAGGCATAGTGCACTGGCTTCGGAGTTGTGGTTAGGACTCTGGTGTTGGATCATACCAGCGTACTTGTAGGGATAACAGTTCCATACTGCACGTGTGATGAGGTTGTTACCTGCTGCCTCGTTAAAAGGAGACGATCAATAATTTCAAGAAGAAAAAAAACAACTTTCTTTTTTGCCCCATATCAGTCACTTATACTTCCTTTCATCACCTAAATGATCAGCAAATGTTGCATGCGGGTGGTTGTTTGGCCACATTCCACAAGTAGCTGTGGAGAGAAAAAGCAGCACCGTTAGATTAGAGGAAATCAGGTGAGATAATTCTTTATCTACTTGCACGTTTGTTTTTTCCCTGTATTTAGGGTAAGTCTGGAGTCATCTACCGTGGAAATGGTGTTTAAAGAAGATGTATTAAATGAGGAAAAATAGTCTAAGATCTGTAGAAAACTTTACTTAATAAGTAAAGATGGGGGCTTTTGAGTATTTGACATAGGAAAGACTAGTTAAAGACACAGTAAATGTATCTACTTATATTCAGTTAATTATTTCTTTGTTGCTAACAGTGAAGGATGGTTGCAATTGTGGAGTAGTGCCTCTTTTACCAATTGTTTTTTGTAGAGCAAATTTAATGACATGTAAAAGATATTTTATGCAACTCTAAAATATTATTGGAAATGCATCCACTTAACTTATGTAACTTTGAGTTACAAGTGCTAAAGCCCTTTTAAATGCAAGAGTAACATTTTTATTACAGAAGGTTCTTCCTAAGTAGGCCACATAAGACTTCTGCTTCATATCTGTAACATATTAACAATACAGCAGTTTTAATTAGGTATTATGCAGAAGGAGGTTAGGTCACACATTTCAATATTAAGTTGGAAGAAGCCCATTTAAAGCTAGAGGTCATTTTCATATGTTAATAAAATTCTTTTTTCAGGGTAGATTTCAAGCTTTTAGCAGAATATTATTATTTTTTGGTCATTACTGGAGAGCTTCATGAATATTTATTTTCTGCTACTTACATTAATATTGTGAAAATTGATGTGTTCTCTCATAATGTAGAGTGAGATAACTACTGTGGATGCTAGAGGATATGAAACCAGATTTATAGCTTCAAATAGATGCCTACATGTGGAATAGCATATGTAGACAAAATCTGTTGCATAAACCCTCTCATTTTACTGAGGCACTGCTTTGGTAACACTTTATAAATATAACTGACTAGAGGATACCTGATTTGTAAATAAAGTAGGGCATGTAAGTGGTTAAGATTAATCCTTTTGTGAACGGAAAACCAACAGACTTTCAAATCTTATAAAATTTTCTGTAAAAACATGTACAGTGGTCTGTAGGAGGAAATAGCTATCATGAAATTTGTTTTGAAACAATGGGAATGTCTGAAGGATTATTAATTTGTTTCTCTGTCCAATATTCAGGGAAAAAAAGGCATTAACAGCCGTCAAAGAATAAGACCAATTTTTTATTTACAGAAGGAAAGGGTCACAAGACCCAGTAACTAGTCCTGCCTCCTTCACTTCTTCAGAGCTGAGGAAATATTGCGAGGTTCTGCTAGCCAGGCACATCTTCCATGTATCAGGACTGTTCTTCTGTGGAATTACTATTATGGAATCCGCCCCCCCGCCCCCCGTAAAGGTTAGGTATTGATATCTGAAATTCACCACTTGGAATTATTTTTCTCCCTATGTCTTTCATTGTAAAACCAGATACAGTCAAGAGATATCCATTCTGTAACTGGAAATATGTACAATTTTATCTTAACACAGAATTTTTTTAATTTTTTTTTTTTAAGAGGGCTTCTTTGGTCATTGGTATTATCTCATGTTAAAGAAAACCATTAAAGAAATCCCCGTTGTTTGAGAAAATGCTCCTTTTTAGGTCTGCATGTAAGCATTCCCTTGACTTTAACTGTATTACTCAAAATAGGGAAACCTCTAAATTGTTATATTCCTGAACTGTACCCTATAGTAAAATACGGTTAGATGTCATCAGCACTGCCTGATATGAGAAATAAATCTGTAAATTAAGGTGGGTCTGTGATACTTGTTATGAAAAGTAACCACTCCAAAACTTTCTTGATTGACAAAATGAAAGAACTATTAATATGATTTTAACCATCAGATGTATTTTCTCTAAGATACTGATCTCTAAATACTAGGTACCCAAATTACCCACCAAACCTTTGAAATGTATTTTTTAAGGTCAATGAGTAGTTGAATATCTTTCTGTGCTTTTATGAAAAATGAAATACTTTCAACTGATATAAAACGATGACTCTGGAGTACCAAAGTTTTTAGGTACAGGACAAGGGTAAAGGAAATGAAAATGGAAATGTAAGCTTTGTTCAGCGTGAGCCAAAGGATCTTAGAGCTGATATGGAGGATACATCAACATCTCTGAGGACTGATGATTCAGTCTGGAGGTCCATTCAGTCTGTAGTCATTTCACTGGGGTTATACTTTTGTACTTCCAGTCAAATAGTACAAGATAAATCCTAATATAATTGTGTTTTATGATTGGATTTACCAGCTTGTCAACTTTTATCTTTTCTGTGGGGTAAAAGTAATTTACCTTTGGTAGCAAATTTATTCTCTTCTAATGGTTGATTTCAGTCTTTAATTAAAGCACTTTTTTCTTTCTTTTATCAACTGCTAAAGCCCGCAGATACTCCTGTCTATGCTATTTCTTATTTATATACTGCTCTTGAATCATGATTCTGCATCTTAACTAAGGAGGAAGATACAATTATTTAATGTCATAAACACTAATATTTTAAATTTAATTTCATATTATTGGATGTTACCTTCCTTATACTTAAGAGGTATTTTAGGGAATATGCGTTGTAGCTCCAAAGCAATAATGCTTCAGGGACAAAACAAAGGGATCACATTTAGTTTGGCATCTGTATTTTTGAAAATTATTTCATTCATTTTTCCTATAATTTCTTATCTGAGCAGTTCTCAAACATGTGTAGTAAAAGAGATGCAAACCCACCTTGTACTATAGACTACACTATTATTCAATTGCTTACACTGTTAATAACTTTTTCCTAATATCCATCTAAACTTTTCTTAGCCTCAAGATATTGTTCTTCATCTGTCACTTCTTGAGACTGTGACTGAGACTTTTATCAAGCAAACTGTCACTGTGAGGGCATTTGTAGCCCATTGAAAACATATAATATCCCCTCAGTATTCACTGTTCTAAATTATATAAATTCAGCTCCCTCAGACTCTCATCACAGGATTTATCCTCCAGCCTTTGTATCAGCCTCATTTCCTTTGTAATTTCTGTAGTTTTTCCTATTTTCCTAGTGCTTTTGGGGATAGCAATGTGTAGCCAGAGAGATGAGTAACCTATAGCCTGGCCTGACAGAAAAATGCTAGGACTAGAAAAAGGAAGTAAGCAATACTCATATATTCCAAAAGATGCTATCCTGTGCTGTTTCCTATCAGTCTAATAATATCTAGTTCGTGGGAACTTATTTACACACATTTCTTTCTTTTAATGAAGTTTTGTTTTGAAATGTTGTTTCTGTTTTATAAATACTACACAGAAGTTTGAAGGTACATTTGATGATGCTAAAGTAGCTCTTCAACATAATAAATAGCTCTTCAACCATGGCAGTAATTGGAATTGCTTTCAGATTATTCCACTGCTGGGAAGTTGAATTGATCTGACGTATTGCATCTTTCATGTTTCATTAATGCTTTTTAAAATGTGTCAAAAGAGTGTGTAGGTTTCTGCATTTTCTATAAAAAAAAAAAACAACCCCAAACAAAACTGAGGAAAAAAGTGTTTAGATTTTTTGAAGTCCTTCAGCTTTAAAAAAAAATTTAGATGTTAAACATTATTGCGGATTTGTAGACTTTATGCAAATTTTATGCTGCTTCTCCAAATAAGATAGGAGCTGTTGGATTTTGACTTCCTTTTTGAATTCCCAATGTTAACCATGTTTTGCCTCTGTCTACTTTAGTCTCATCCACAATCTATTCAAAACCTCCAAAATGCAACGATTAGTGTTCTGACACGTACACACACAAAAGCACCGAAACAAACACGAAACGGAGAATGGCAAAGAAGCAAAGTGATGTTCATTCTAGAAGTGTAAACACAGAAACGTATCTGCAGACTTGCATTGTTTCAGAGTCAACAGTAACTTTCCCTGAGTAGCCATTAAATATATTTGCGCAGTGAAAACCACATGTGGTGGTTTTCAGGTTTTTCAGCTACTGGTGCTGCTAGAGGATATGGTGCTTCCAATGCTGGGTTAAGCGCAGGTTTCTAAAAACATTACTTTGGGAAGGAAATACAAAATAAACCCAACATCTCTAGGCCTGATCTCGTCTCGGAGCTTAGAACCAGCTGAGAGCCAGTTTTGGGAGAGTCACCAAGGTGACCGCAGGGTTATAGGCACGAGCACACCTTGGCTGCGCTCCACTGCGGCGGGGTGGTTGGCATCCAGCGCGCAGGGAAAAGGACACCGGAGCTTGTGGAATAGCCTCTGGCTGCTGAGGTCAGTAGATATTAAGAAGGAAAGTGTTATTGAGGTTAAGTCATCTGACCTACCCCATGCAGCCTCTTCTGCTTTTCTGAATTAAATTCTTGATTTGAATCCAGCAGTGCTGTTGAAACAGAGTGATGTTGTAAACAAAGCATCCATCCCCTGCCACTCTGATAGAAATACTTCTTGCGTAAACATTATTCTGATCTTGATTTTAAAATTTTGAGGGGAAAATAGATTTATCTTTGAGAAACTAGCTATTTTACTGGTAAATTATATGTTTCTTTTGTCTTATTGCAAATCTGACATTTAGTGCTAACTATTGCACTAAAATGACAATCCTTCCTTATGTTAGTATTTTCTTTACCTCTGATCATTCTTGCTGTTCCTCTCTGAAAAAAACTTCTGTGCTATGTGAAGGTACTATTTGCAACACAGTTTAATTCCTTTTTTAGCGGTGACAAATCCTGGAAGTGTTAAAGGCAACACAACTGGCCTCACCATGTGAGGGACATGGGTTAGGGGTGGTTTTGGCATAGGTTTATGGTTGGACTTGATGATCTTGAAGCTCTCTCCCAACCCAAGTGATTCTATGTAAAGTTGGGTTGGATTTTTTTGTTTTTCTGATTGACCAGTCAAAGGGCAGAAGTTTGAGCAGCTTGCAAGGTTCCAGAAATTTTCGCTCTGACTCTGTTCTGAACATCTTTGGCGCTCATGAACAAATTGCTTGAACATCACCAGGTTTTGAGGGGGCATTAAAGAGTTCCAGATGGCCACACTAGTGGCATTTAGTGCGGGCAGTCACACCGCGAGTGGATGGATAGAACATAGTTTAGAATGGAAGGTTATTTTAAAATAAAATTCTGTTCCTGACTCTTTAGGTCCTTGGAAATTGTTAAGTTTTATGCACATTATTTTTTTGTATGTATCATTCTGTAGAAGAGAAAGTAAACCATCTTGATTATAATATAGTGTCATTATGCTAGCATCTGAGTGCCTAAAATAGACTGGTGTTTGACAATTCCTCTGGGACTTCAGAGAGGCACCATGTTCTCTTCTCTCCTGATTGCAGAGAACTCCGAATTAGTTCAGGGTAGCTGTCTGTTTTGAAGTTACCATATATGCTCATGGATTTTACTTTTTTCATAACTACAAAATAAAATCTATGCACAAAGGAAAAGCTAGCAAATACAGCATTGTAAATGATAAACTATTTCAATTACTTCCCATTAAAATTCAGGAGGCAATGTAATGAATTTTCTATCAGTAAGACCTTACATCTACTGACATTAGACTAGATTTGGATTTGTATGCAGATGCTCCAACCACGTTAATGGCAATGATTTCTCAGTCTGCCAGGATCTTTAACTTTGTACAGAAATTAGTTTGATGCTCGTGACATTTCCTCCTATATCATTCCACTGTAGTTAAGAACACATAACTGCTTCTATCCTAACCTGTTTTCAGCTACTGATAAAATTCTATGTAATGTACAGTAAAATCACTGGAAATATCAAGAACATCAAAAACTAAAAATTTGATTTTTTTTTTTCATCTAAAGTGAATTTTGGGCTTGTTTATCATCAAGACTGTAAAAATCCGAAACCTGGTGTTAAAGCCCTGTGTATGGCCCTGTATATATATTAGAAAACCCATTAAATCAATTATACAGGTTCTCATGATCAAAATAAATTTGAGTTTAGCATAGGTTAACAATGCTACTTATAAGTTACAGCAACGCACAGAAGTGGCAATACTTTTTTTCTTTGTTTCTGTGTTACCCTCATTAAATCTCTGCTTTCAGGTTTCCTGTATTTTCAAACATACCATTGCCATGCAGGGGCATGGACTCACACAGGGCTTTTACATTAGAATTACTCCTCTTTCTTCTATTTTTATCTTCTAATGATAAAAAAATACTATTAAACCAGAGATTTGGTATGTAGAGGCATTCAAGAGGAAAAAAACTAGAAGATTTTAATGGTTGGAATCTAGTGGAATTAAATTCTTAAGTCTGTGAATGTCATAACTGTGGGAAAAGACAAAGTTTTGGTCAGGATGAGCTGAATCGTGACTATTCCCATGGTTGTATGGTAGTGAGAAAGCAGAGAAGGAAGAAAAAACAATGCAAATAGTCTTCTCTGTTAATATTTCATTTTGCATCTCTTGTGTATTGGAGCCTACACACATCAAGCCGCTGGCATCTGTGACTTCCCAGCTGGGTCTTTAGCACACCCAAAATATGACACGCTGGTTGTTAAAGAATGCTCTTTCTTTAATTTCCACTGTATCCAGTTTCTGTCATCATTTTTTTTACTGTAAGTAAAGGTAGCAGACATATCTACTGTGAATATTCCCTAACAAATATATATACACACATACATAGAAGTGCATGAGTAAGGTGTTAGATGGAGGTGTATAAACTTAGAATGTCTTCTTCCTGATGTCATATAATATTATTGGTAAAACTAAAAATGTTTCACAAGTTTTCAGGAGCTACTAACTACATAAGTGTTTTGAAATACAATTTGAAAAAGTCAGAACCAGTTTCTTTTTAAATATGTACGTATTATAACTTGCTATTGCATAATATCGGCAGAGGATCTTGAAAATCACATCTTCTCTGAGTGTTGCCTGAGCAACTCAGCAATTACAGTAAGGTTTTAAATAAATAAACAGTTCATCTTAGCTTTGATATTTATTTATGTAGATGCTGATGTTCTGGCCATTTTCAAGACAGAATTAATCTGGGTGAATGATAGTGCAGGAACAGGAGATTCAGTGAATATGTGTCTTTGTATATATCAATTTGTCTGTTCTGAATTTATTACCACAACAGTGCCAAGACATGATTTAACTGATGTGCAAGTTAACTACTGGACTGGGTGGTTAGAGTAGCTAAGACTAAAATGCCTCATATCCTTATTAAGAACTTGTTCAAAATCTTCTTTTCTTTTTGACACAATTGGAGGTAATAATAATCTGAGATATTGTTTAAAAATGGTGTATACTGTATTGGTGGAATATCTAAATTTTCTTAGTCATTAAAAAAATGACTGAACGAGGTAAAGGACAAAGAGAACTCTTCTTAATGGCCCCACCTGTAAAAATGAGGGGAATAGTATATGTACAAAGACTTAATACAAAGTTATAGACATCTTATACTTAAAGGACTATTTGAAAACACATCTGTTTAGAGAAATGCTGTATTTTCTCTCCGACCTGCTGATCAAAGCCCTGACATCAAACATAGCCCTGGGGCATAGCTTTCATTTAATGATACCTGAATGATCCTCAAGCAATCAGTGTAACACTCGTGAATGTAATGGGTAAAGACCAACAACTGTCATTAACAGTACTCTTCTAACTTAAGTCTCCTGTCAGCACTTGAAAATATTCAGAGGCACATTCAAATTAATGGAAGGGTCAAAAAATGACCTTCCAGCATCTCCTTCAGTCATTTGACAGGATACATGTTCAGATCATGTAATGATATGGAAATCATGTTTTATTGTTGAATTTATTGCTTTGTGTTCACAAAGCCTCCAGAACGATAGGCTGGAGAACACATTAATGTTGCAGTTGAAGGTGATCCTTTCTGCTTCCTCGCTGTAAACCCATGCGAGCGTGCGAGGCCTTTAATAGTTTGACTTCAGAAAAAGGCATTAAGTATTAAACCAAAAGTGTATATAAAACATAGGGTACAAATAGAGATACGAAGTTTCTTTACTCCCTACAATAAGATGAGAACCATCAATAGTGCTTTTCTGATGAGTGAGGATAATACCACGCACTTGTCAATTCAGGCAATCCTGATTTAACAGTCTCCATCTTTCCTCCCAGTTGCTTTTGGATCATCAGCTTGTTTACATTTACTGTGTGTGGTCAGTGGACCTTGTGATTTACAGCCAGTAGGAAGTGGATAGATGTAGAATTGTCCTTCAGACCAAAGTAAAAGCATATTTTACTTGACACAAATAGGCATATAGCTCTTAAAAATGTCACTTTATGGCCTAAGGTCCGTTCAAATGTTTGCTTCCATAATGTGTTACCTACAAAACCTGGAACAAGTAGGTTCATGGTAAGATTTACTGATTAAAAGTGAGAAAAGACCAGAAAAAAAGCTGATGAACTTAGTGAGATTATAGTTGAATACTGCCCATCTTTATTTTCACAAAATTAAGAGCACCCAAACTGTGGAATTGCTGTTATACCAGAGTAAATGACATCTGAATCAATCTTGCTCTGCGCTGGTCACTAAATCTTACTTGTAGGTCTCATGGCACCTTACATTTATTGGTTCTCTAAATCTGGATGATTTTGCTGTACGAAATGGTTCTTCAAACCTTTTGCAGTTCCTATACCATCTTGAGAAATATTTTCATTTTACAGTTTCACTTTGAGAGTCAACTGCCACAGGTTATAACATACAATATTAGATTCTTGCCACTTCAGCAGTTTCTTACGTAGCCTTTTTAAAAGATTCAGATTTCACCAAAACAAAGGAAGTCCTTTAACCTTCATGGTTAAGGGAGTTGATGTATGTGAATTTGTCTTGATTTTTCTCTTATTTAAAGTCATGCCTAACTCCCATATAATACCTGTTTGAAAAGCAGGACATCAAGCAAAGATATAATAATAACAATAATTAAAAAGGTATATCTTACAATTTCCATCAGCAAAATATGCACAGATGATGCAGTCCAGTCACTTCTGGTTCAACAGCACTAATATCTCTTAATCATTTTTTTAATTGTTTACCAATATTAAAGATATAGCTCTGCCTGCATTATGGTTTTGATGGTTGAGTCTGGTCATAGATGCCGCATTATTGATGTTTCTCAGCAAACTTAGATTGTATTTTGTCTTTTCTACCCTCATTTTTAACTTTTCCTTAGGGAAAAGGCAGTCCAAGTGAGCAGTTGTCTTAGTTTAGGCTCTGTCTGGCTTTGAAAAGCTGCCGTTGCGGAGAACTGTTATGGCAACTACTATATAGCTAAAGAACTATTGGCAGGAGGTATTGCGGGGTTTCCTGCTGATGCTGTAGGAAGGAGGAATCTAGTGCTTGGGAAAAATCACAGGAAAAACTGGTATCAAAGAGGAGCGATAGGTGACAATAAGTCTCAAGCTGAAAAGGCGAGGAGAGAAAAGGAAAGGAATGGTTATAACAAATATTTTGTTGAAAAATGAACCAGTGAGAACTAGCTAGAGAATGGCAATTTTTCTTCAAAGAAACATAAGCCATTGGTTTTGACTGGAGTGTTACTGAAAATATGTCTCTTTATTTGACCTACTTTCCATTATTTGACTTTGCAAAGGAACATATTTATGTTCTTACAACAGCTTCACAAAGTTACTGTAAAGTTTACAGTAATGTGACAGCTGACTCTTAGTGGCACAATTGTATTTTTCTGCAGTTTTGGGTCAAACTCTTGTTATTGAGACATTTATGATCATCCTTTGTGTGCACCTGAATGTGTAGATACAGGCCACATGAATGACTGAGTAGTGTAAAAAGAAATAACTTATTTTACATATTTGGTATCTTCTATAAAATCTTTTTGCCAGGATGTATAGAGAGCATTTAAAGGGACGCTTTGTAAAGAATTTCTCAGATAAGTTGATTGCTTTTGATCATCTCTAATAGCTACGTCTTAGCTTAACTTAACTTTCCTTTCCCAGAGCACTATTTCAATGTGAGTTTGGTTTTTTTCCTATACAACTGTTCAAATGATCTGAGTGAGGGGATGGGGGTATTACGCTGCATGGTAAGTAGAATGGGCGTGGATTTTTTGGACCAAATTTCTGCATTTTGGGGTTATTTTAATACAAAAATTAGTATGATCAAATATATATATATGTCACACTAATTTCCATGAAGATATTGTTGAGACAAAAATATCATAATTAGCAATCTAAAAGTAATTCTAGAGCGTCTAAGAGTAACCCCAGGAGAAGGATAAAATAGATTAAAAAAAAAAGAGAGAGATTGGAAAAGCTTAAATTCTACCCGTCCACCTCCTGCTATTCTCAAGGGTTTGTGCACAAGACCCATTTCCCACAGCCCATACGTTTTCCTTTAAGTGGCTGGTCCTACTGCACTAAGCACTATTTCCCACAACGAGCCACCACACAGAAGTCTCACTATGTTGTGAAACAGTCCTAGGGTTTGGTTCCTGCATTTTTACTGGTACTAGAGGGGGGAAAAAAGCCCTATTCAAAGGCAACAGACTTGGTCTTTGTGGAAACTTTTCCCCTAATCACCGAGAAAGCCGGAAATCCTAGCCTGTATAGTGTCATCTTTAATCATCCTCCATTGAGGATGAAAACATTAGGGACACCACCCTGTTGATGCTGAGAAACGTCTGACTCCTCAGAAGGAGCACTTTGTATTTACAATTCAATCAGGTGCAGCTGTGAAAAATGAGAAGGGTCATGCTGACATT
This sequence comes from Chionis minor, assembly GCA_013398295.1. Lineage (NCBI taxonomy): Eukaryota > Metazoa > Chordata > Aves > Charadriiformes > Chionidae > Chionis > Chionis minor. Next base: position 322,794 of record VZSF01003125.1, on the reverse strand, counting down.
GGAGCCAAACCCAATTACCTTACCACTGAAAGTAGTGACTGAACTGGTCAAGGAACACACTTAAGACACAGGACATTCACCTGCGGTTTTCTCTACTAAGGCGTTCCTTAAATCCAAGAAGGTTCTTCAGCCAGACCTTTTGCCACTCTCAGTCAAAAAGTAAGATAAGTAAGTAAAAGGATGAGATCTAACAGAAAATTTAAGTGATTAAAGCACTCGCTGGCATGCAAAGAAATCTTTTGGTCCTCTTTTCATAGAATCGTAGAATCATTTAGGTTGGAAAAGACCCTTAAGGTCATCTAGTCCAACCATTGACCCCACTCTACCAGGCCTGCCACTAAATCATGTCTCTAAGCACCACATCTACATGACATTTAAACACATCTAGGCATGGCGACTCAACCATCTCCCTGGGCTGCCTATTCCAAGGTTTGATAACTTTTTCAGTGAAACAACTTCTCTTAATAGCCAGTCTAAACCTTCCCTAATGCAACTTGAAGCCATTTCCTCTTGTCCTATCACTAGTTCCTTGAGAGAAGTTTTCAGTCCATTGGCCACTGCTAGATGTTATGCTCTCCTTTCAGCACACTCTTTGGTGTGGTCTTTGGTTTTAACTTCAGGTGGAATGTGAAATGTTCACAGGGTGACAAAAGGGTTACTGCTGCTTAGTTGTCAATGATTTTTGCTCCAGTCAATCTCCAGTGGTTGATATATTAGGACTATCAAAAGCACTGTTTGTATGAATTGAATGATTACTGATGGTCAAGACATTGGGAGCAAAATGAAGAAAACAATCTGGTAGATTTTCAGAACTTGTTAATAGTTCAGAAATTTGATATTGGTCTTTATGGCTCACTTTACCTTCAAGCAGTTTGTGTGTACGTGTGCCCAAATGTATAGAAATCGATATAAATAATATTTTTCTTTAATAGTTTTTTTTGGTCTGTATCCTATTCTTAAAAAAAAAAATTAAAAAAAATTTGTTCAGTGATTTTAAACTCAAGGGATGCCTGTGTCTACACCTCCTCCCCCCCCCCTTTCCTGGGGGGAAGTAAACGCTCACATTAATTCAGTTGTTGGCATTTCATATGTTTTACACTGGAGCTGGGAGAGGTTACGAGTATCTGAGCGCTTTCAGTAATAGATTCTGACACATCTGACCTCTAGCCAACAAGATTTAGAAAGAAGTCACTGCTGCCTCTGTGACAGAGCAGACTGTGCTGCACAAAGTGCATATACCAAGGCTTCTTTTTTAATACGAGACTTAATATGAGACATGGCTGGGGGGGAGGAACATATGGTTGCTCCACGAAGTCATTTATAGGAGGCACTTCTTTTTCCTATCACATCTGTGGCACTATCAGATGGTCTTTTTTTGTCTAATTTACTCAGTCAGAAGAATTCATTACCTGTATAATATGATCCCAACCAAGTCATTCTAGTTCCCTGAAGAGCCAGCTCCAACGCTCTGGATGACAAGCACAAAAAGACCAAAATATTTTTTCCCCCCTAATAGTTCTATGGTGTTCCTAGCAGTATTGTCCATTAACGACAATCATTTTAGTAAAAAAAAATTACACACCAAAGAGAATCTTTATCAATAGGAATTTTTGTTGGGAAGTGAGCCCCAATCAACACACCATTTCCTTTAACTCTTGTCACCTTTGAACAGAGATCAAAATTGTAAAATAAAATGCAAATTGCAAAATTAGAATGCAAAATATTGCATTATAATTACAATATATGTCTTGAAGTCCACATATTATTTTACAGTTACAGCAGGCATTATGTTTTTTTAATGGGGTTGATCATTGAAATAAGACCCTCACTCTTAAAAGTGAATTCTTTTTATGGCAAGAGCTGATTGTGAGTGAAAATATGGCCTCTGAGAGCTGACATGTGACTATGTAAACTCTTTTGTCCAGAGAGGGTTTATCAAGAACTGAATTAGTATTAAAATGATAGCCAACATGTTAGGTATCCAAAGCAATGTTTTCTCAAATTATGGTGAATGAAGAATAAAAGCCAAAGTTCAAACCTTTCCAAAGGAAGTAGGTGTTTCTTCTCCCTTCTCCTTTTCCTTTCTTTTGTTTTCTAAATAGCAACATATTTTAAAAATCATCCTTCTAATCATTAGTGGGGCTCATATGCAAATGTAGACTTCCTGCTCTTAGCTCATCAGCAAAGATTTACCACAGACAGTGTCATTTGTGTTTTGGTAAGATACTAATCTTCTTTAGCCTGTCAGTGTTAAAATAGTTAACTGTATTCTGTGCCAGTAAGAGTTGAGAACCTGGTAGCTCTATTTCTGCTCTGCCTTGTTCTTGTGATTTTGCCTGCCTTTACTTTGCTTGATTTAAAAGTTACTGTGCTATATTCCTGCCTGTATTTCTTTTGAGACTCCCTGATATGAGGCAAAATGTGCGACTTCCTCAGTGTGCTGCCCACCATAAGAAAATTCTTTCCAATAATTAAACTCTGTTAAGTCTCTCTTTGCTGAGCAAGGAACTCTCCGCTTCCAGCTACAACATTTCCTTTGAAAAAGAAAAGGAGCCAGACGGTTCCTGTAAGGCAAACCAAACGGCCTGGGAGAACACAACAATCTTCCTATATATCTAATAATTACATTTGTAAACAGACTCTGGTGGTCATAGCTGTGAATTGCTGGGTCGTAGCTGTGAGTATGCTTGCAATCCCTTTCTGCCATTTGGGAAATTAAGAGCATTATTATTGGGATGAGAGATATTTCAGTCATAGCCACACTGGGAAATTTACAACTGGATCTTCCAGGCCGGCATTTGGACTGAATGGTCTAAAGGAATGGAGGGAGGGAAAGTATTTTGCTCCTCTCCAGTGTCAGAGCTGCTGTGCGAATGCAGGATTTTTATGATAGTTTTCTGATTTTATTACGTACCCCCACACACCCTGTGCTCCTTCAGGAAAGACAAAACTTGTCTGCACGATGTAAAAAATCATCCTGCTAGTATTTTAAGCAGTGTTTTTATTTTTCTTGCAATTTGAAATGCTTTAAGTGCAACAACACTTTATGAGGAATGCTCTGCTTGTTGTTGTAAAGAGTTATCAACACATTAATATTCCCATAATCGAACCCCAAGTTGGTGCATTTTGCAAAAAATACTTGAAATGAATTAGAAATTTACAGTAGTTTCTCCAAGACAGCAGAATACTAAATCTTGCCTCATAAAGGAAAAAACTGCAACATGGTTAAAGAAGTGCTTTAAACTTGGGGAGGGACTTTTTTTTTATACTTCCAAAAGTAAATGAGAATCTGGCAAGATTATGTCATGTGTAATATTATTGAACTTAGAAAGCTCTCAGGTGCAATTATATTTGTGTGCCAAACGAGTATGAAAAATTTATGAGGCCTGAAGATGTATAGTTCCTTTCTGTGCTTCTAAGTTTCCTCTCCCCTAAATGAGCATGGGTTTTGGTAGGTTAATGTGTTTGCTTTAAATCACCTCTGGTGTGATTTCGGTAAATCAGCTCTCTGATGTCTTGTTTGTTTCCTAACAACAGACAGACTGAGACAATATAAGTTCCCGGAGTGTAAACTAACCTTATCTATTCATAAGGAACCTGAAACTTGACAGTTTAGCTTTGGCTTTGGGCACTGTAATGACTGAAAACCAGATACTCCATGGTGTAAATTAATTCTCCTCCTCTGACTTCAGTGACTTGCGCAAATTTACAGCAGCTGAGCATATGACCTTACACTCGGAGCCAATTTGTCCATAAGAGATACAGACAGAGCTGTGAAATGAAATGCATTTAGATTTTTCAGTTCTCCTCCTTTCATTTTTACTCTTTCATTTCCTTTTTGCCTCCTGGTGCCTTTGGGAATGAGGCAAGAGGAATGGCATTTAAGCTTGGTTCAGTGAAACTGTAGACTACAATGGTATATTAGATTCGTATATTACAAATCTGTAGCTTTTATGTATATATTATGCTTGTACTACAGGGCTAAATTATGCCCACACATCCCTGTACTTTTATTCTCAATTTGCATTGCAGATCCATACCTCTCTTTGAAAACAAAGTATGATTTTAGCATATTTTGCCAGTATCTCTTAATTTTTTTATATGTACCAGTGATCACAATTCATCTGCAAATTTAGCAGCGTTTTCTTTGTTTTAATATATGGTGGCACCTGGACTTACAAGCTGAAGATATGACTTATTTTTACATTTTCTGTGTTTGTTAAATAGGTTCAGCAATCATTCAATCACGCTAGTAGGGAAATTATCTTCCATTACATTATACATGTTTTACAGATGTTTGCATGGTAACTTTAGACAGCGACGAGATGTCAGTACACATGACAATCCAGAGTATTTTTCACCATCTGTATTCAAAGGACTTCAGCAAATCAATGCTTGTATCCTCTCTAAGGAACACTTATTGTCAGTTGAAATAAATGTGTTTAATCCCGATACTTTCTTCTGATTCTTAGGGAACAGATGCTCTGCCTTTGTTTAGAGTCTGTGTAAGAGCAGAGGCTGATGAAAACGTGTGTCTATGAAGCAGCAGCATTAAAAAAGCTTTTCCAAAGTATATTGTTACTTACTAATTCGCATGGCTATCTTCCTTTAAAAGCAGACAACATCCGAAACACTGATTGTGGTACTACGCAAATCTCTCTTGGCCAGATTTTTACTCAGAAGTTGCAATTGAACTGGTTTGGTAATAACATTAATTTGCTTATCTAACTTACTGAGAAGAGAAATCTTTTTTCAGTAAAATGTGGCGATATTTGTGCTTCTGTTCAAAGGATGCTTTTATACAATATCTCCTTTAGAAAATCGCTTTGATTAAAAGCAGCGTTCCTTAAATCAACCATACCTTCTTCTTCCTGCTGAGTACACCCTAGAAATAGCTACAATCCAGCAGTCATAGCATACAATAAACAAGACCAAAATTCTATAGCATTTCTTTATAGAAAGCAATTAAGACAAAGGCAGGTTACAGCATTTAATCAGTTGGAGTTAAGCAGTTCTCTCCCAGCCCCTTTGCTGGAACCGATTGTGGTTCTGCATGGTAATAACTGATTAAAACTGCTTCATGCCAGAGCCTCTTAAAGGCTATAATTCTTCATAATTTCTTTTTCCAGCCACAGGAAAGCAATGTTAACAAAATGTTAGCTGTCAATATTATTGTAATGCTGAATTTCACACATATGTGAGCAAGCTGTTGAGAAACGGGGAGTATTCATGGAGCCTCTGCATAGCTCTGCGCTACCGAGTCCCCGTAGGTGCACGATATCAGCACCATAGTTGCTAGGAGACAGTAAACCTATTAGTTTTGGCTGCCACACGACCTGGGTCTGTCTCTCATAGGGCATCCCTGTGCTGTGGGCAAACCCTGCATGGAAACCCCAAAAAGCACTAAAAAAAAAAAAGTCAGCGAGGTATTGGGCCTCAACTAAGTCAGTCCTGAATGGACAATATTGAAAGACAAGTTAGCATTGGGAAGCAGGGATTTAAAAGAAAAACCTCCTTCATCTTCTCTCAAAATTACCCAACAAGCTTAGATTTGTCAATTTGATGTTATTTTCCAAACACATAACTTTCCAATATGCAAAGGTATTTTATTGAACTCCCTGCTAAAAATATAACATTTTCACTTGTGTGTCCTTAATCTGTTGTCTTGGAGAGTTTACTGTTTTTCAGATTGACAGGTTTCTTATAGCAGCTCCAGCATCTTTTATGAAAGAAAATCTGGTTTTAATTCATGCTAAACATGTATAAAACACAGCATGTGTTTCTAGTGAAATATTGATAATAATTATTGTTACTGAAAGTCACAAATTGCCTATGGTTTTGGTTTCTCTCTGAAAAATAAATTTGTTGTTAAGATAACAGAATGGGACTCAGCAGGACCATAGGTTTTAAGGAGAGGATTATGCTGGAGATCTCTCACAATCTCTTGTATAGCACTGTCGTATTTTTTCAAATGGCTCTGAAATATGCCTTGATATATCTGGAACATGAGTGTGAGTTTATTCTTGATTCTGCCGTATACTTTTTGCAATTTATTTCGTATGTCTGTGCTTTTGTTGCCTCATCTGTATATGATGAAGTAATAATATTTCCTCCTGCAGAGAATAGAGATTTACTCATGACTGAGAATTGTTTAGATGCCATGGAGATTGAAAGCATCTAAGGAGAAAAAAGTGAGGGATTCCTTATTAAGCAGTAACAGTTATTGGAAGGAAGAGAGGAGAACAGAAAAGCAGTTCAAGGCTCTTTCTGGGACTTTGAGGCCACAAGAAAGACAGATGATACCATTACTCTTTGATCCTTGAATTTTTGCAAACTTTTAGGAAATGTAATCTATCAGAACAGCATAAATATTTTCTTAAAGCTTGAAAATATAATTTAGAGCTTAGGATATAAAAATATTAAAATCTGCCTTCATGCAGAATCAGGCTGAAGATAGTCTGAGTGCACAAGCAGTGATTTACTGTTTAATCAAGATGTATGGTTTAGATTTATGATGACTCTTGCAGAGGCTTGGTTCTTCTGGCATAAAGCTAGGTGAAGACCTTGTTGAAGTTGGATGAATTGTTCCTGTGAAGGAGATAGGAAATGAAATTAGGTTTTTCAGCAAACAGGCAGACAAAAATGCTTTATGATGTGTTAATGCCTCATTTCTATGACTCAGCAATAACCAGATGGTGACATCACATCTCACATTATTCTGGTTAAAAACTCAGCTGAATTCAGAAATCCATCCAACTCTGCTAGACCAGGGCAGGCTCCTCTAGAAAGCCATCCAACTTAGCCTGTTATGGCAACACTGTACTACGGGGACCTCTGAAAATCAGTCCTAATCATGGTGTCCCATGCTCTAATATTTGTAAGTCTCAAAAAACTTTACAGTTTTGGCCAAACATTAACACCTTTATTTTACCTAGTTGTAAAAACAGCATTTTGGATTAGGTCTTCTGACACTGAGTGCACGAGAAAGGAGTCCATCAATCATTCTGGGTTTTTTTTTTTTTTTTTTAAAGTATGAGGATTCTGGATTTACATAAGAATCGTGTCCAACATAAAATACCAAACTGATTTATGAGAGCACTTTGAGAGGAGATGGAAACATAATTTCTGATGCAGGATTGAAGTTATTTCCGTTCTGGAAACCACAGTAGATAAGTATTGCAGGCTATGTTCCACAAGTTGCCCAGCAAGCTCTTTTGGTTTTGGGCTATTTGGCTCCCCCACTGCAAGCTCCATAAAATATTGGCAACAGTGAAAATTTTCGAAGCCATTTGGGAAAACAGGCAAAAAATCCTCTTCAAATTCCTTTTGAGAGGAAGTGTGAATCTAACTCTTCCAAATGCCAAATTAATTTTCTGAAGTACAATGAATATAGAAATCAAGTTAACTTTCTTACTGCTTTAAGAAGAAAAACAACTCTGCATTACTGTAACTTTAAAGCCGGAAGACAGAGAAATTACTGAGACAGTAAGACAATTTAATTTGCTTCATCTGCATGAAGCACCCTCTTTATGTACTGTACAAAACTATAAGTTTCAAGATATGCAATCAGCCACGTAATGCAACAGATCGGTCAAATTTAAGTACACTATAATAACAGAGTTTCCTTTAAGTGGATTATGAAGAACAAAATTTAAATAGAAGATGTAAATTTAATCGGTAGTTCACGGAGTTTGTCAGACCTACACAGAAATAAATGGTACATATTGGTTTTGACACTACTTAAATGATTGAAACTTTTAGTATTGTAGTTGCCTCGCCTCACAGCAGAGTAACGTATTACAGCTAAGTTACTGCTAGTCTTCCCCAGATTTAAAAGGCAGTAGGTAAGTCTTTGCTACTGTAGTACTGTCAAACTGAAGTCTTAAGTTTGTGACTTTTTCTAAAGAAATTTTTTCAAATAAGAGGTTAATTTTACCAGTATTCCATATCTGTCTTAAATAACTAAGAACAGTCAATTTATGCAGAATTTTTTTGACACTCATAATAAAAAGAAGCTCATTTTACTGTGCGTAGAAAATATTTTTATTCTATATATTGTCCTATTGCTAGGATGCATTCTAAAATATTCAAATACACTTAAAAAGTATCAAAATGGTTTATGTTAATAAAATATTAATGACTATTTACACATGGTAATCAGACTATTATTCTATGTCTGAAAAGCAATATATCTAGGTAGGATTTTCTCTATTACAGTAGGACAGATAAAATTAAATTCCACCAGAGGAAATGCATCTCGGGCTGGCCTGAATTGCCCCAGGGAAGAAGTTCCAAAAGAGAATCCATTTGCTGAATTATACTTTTTTTGTAACAGAAAAATCTCCAAACTAGCATCCATTGCAAGGGAAAAAATCATGGTGCAGGCCCATTACTGCTTTGTTCGTTAGAGACGCTATATTCTGTTCCTTATGTAAAGATCATTTCTGTATTTGCATTTGCCATCTCACCTTTACTGCCAAGTTGGAGTGAGAAAGGAAAAACAGTTTATATGAATAGATATTTTAACTTCCTAGGGTGTGATTACAAGTAGGTGTTTCAACACTTACCTATTCTGCAAATGCTTTAGATTTGATGGGGGTGCTTTTTTTTTTTTAAAAAAAAACAACTTTAGAGACTAGAGACAAAAGCCTACAGGCTTTCTCACCGAAGAAAGAAGGATATTGAGCGCTGTTACACAACCCTTGTGATGCAATCACGGGATTATCTTTGTCAACAAGAGATTTAACTTATTTTATTTTTTAAGCTTCAACATTTTTTGGCATGTGTCCTTCAAATGCTATAAAACAAGGAAGTTAAACAAGCAAACAAACAAATTGCAAAATATGACGTTACCACTGGGAAATTCTTTTCAGGTCCTATCATTAATTGTTGATGCTGGACCTCATAAATGTAACTACAGTTAGGCCAAACTAGGCTTCATTCTTCTCAATGCGCTTACTACTAGGATATAAAATATATTTTTGAATTGGCTGGTTTTTGTATTCTTTTGGCCCGTTATGGCACAGATGCACATTGCAGTGTTGCCATTTTCTTCGTGTCTGTTGTTGTTTAAAGTATTGGCTTAGAGAAAGGTGACAGAAAAAAATTCCATGGCATCCAGACTCCTGTTGACTCAACTACAGCCAGGACCGTGCCTTGGGGAACAATTACAAGTATTTTTCTCCTGAGCGTAGAAAATAGTTGTTTTTGTTTGCTGAACAAGATAATATGGATTAGCACTGGCCACTTTACCTCCTGAAGATGAGGTAAATTTAGCAATAGCTAAACTAATTCTGACTTTAACAAGTCAAGAGTTAACAAGAGTTAACAAGAACTACTTTGCGTTCTGTGGCTGGTAAATCATAAAACATACGTGAAGAGTATGGCCTTGAACACATACCACCTGGTGGTGAGAATCATCCCCTTGTTCCCACAGAAACTGTTGTATGTACTACCTGCGACAGGTAGTGTTTGTGGTAGTGATAATAATAATAATAAAGGATGGAGAGATGAAAGGGTTTTGCTTTAAAAACTTTAAAAGCTTGTTTTCAGGAAGAAGATGAAAGCATGTTTTGTTAGCCCCATTAGGTAGGATCAAATACAATCCTAAAAGGGAAAAAACTGTACGTTATAGCTTAAGGAATGTAAGAAATATGTTAATTTATGATCTCACGTCAAATTAGAAATAATCTTTTCATCTTTTAAATACAGACAAATGTGAACAAGCCAGTATACCAAATGGGCTGAAACATTAGCAACATTGCAGCCTGCTTGACAGTTTCAGCAATCAATATTTGCATTAATTTCCTAGCTTTAAAATGCACAAAGTAGTCTGATGAGATGAAAGCAGTCTCAGAGAAAACAGCCTTATTAAATCTCAGCATGTGAGACAAATGCCTATAGGCCATTGATTTGTGAGGAACCTTGAGGGAAAAATCTCTTTGACAATACATATGGTCTGCTTTGTCATAGAAATTCATAACCGAGTTGATTGTCATATTCTCTACTTCATTTCAACCATCTGACACCTGCAAATCCATTTTGAAAATACATATATATCACATCTTGTTTTCCTTATTGTCCCTTATTATCCTTTATAAGACATCCATTCACCTTATTGTAATATATAAATCCTCATCTATAGGTAATGGACCATTTTAATATCGTAACTGGTAGTAAGATTGGGAAGTTTCCCTGGGTTTCGTTTGCTATTTGTGGCTAAACAATATGTCATAATAAATGATCATGTCATAACTGTGTAGGGAAGTTTAAGTTGCGTAGCTGTTTCTGGATCTTGGAGGTGTAGTCAGCTACAGCAGAACTTTGATGAAAAAACCCAAACAGTGATCTAAATATTATTGTCATCCCATCACAAAAATGTACCTGTGGGTGGATGGTAGGTATAGTCACTTCATGAGGCTTTATGGAATTTTCCGGAGCTGTTAGAGCTGCAATTCAGAATACAGAATTTATGATTGTTTACCACTGAAATTTAAGCTGTGTGTTATCACTCATATGTGAAAACTGTTTTACATATAGCATGTCATCTTTTGCTACTAAGATACTGGGAAAGTACCTTGGGAAAGCACACAGGTAACTTAAACAATAAAGAACAGATGCTAGACTCATAAATAAGCATCGGTAAACAAAAGAGTTTCCTGTTGTGCTTTTCTGAAAAGTGTTCTTCCTCCATGAGAGCGCTTCTGTAGTAAATCTAACCCTTTAGGCATTTAATCATTTTATGTGGATGCCTCGTAAATGTCTGTGCCTCACACTGGGAGCCAAGTGATCTTACAGTAAATATCATGGCAATAAGATGATGAATCTTTGTGTCTTGATAAAATGATGACTTGGATGACTTGATTATCACTTAGGAAAAGCATTGTACAAAAAGCCAAGGTGCTGGGAATATTAATATTGGCAAAAGAAAGAAGAGTAGGTAAAATACGTATCCACTTGTCCTCATTTTAAAATAGAAACTTTAAAGAGTATGTTTGAGACAATTATCTAGGTCCCGTACAAATGTGAATGTAAATACATACATTGTAGAAAAGTGCAGACACATGTATTAATGATCTTTCATCCCAGGGGATTCCTGCATTTCTCTAAAATAGCATTGGAATAAATAACTGGAATAAATTGGAATAATTAAAATATATGCAGTGAAAAACAACTACTTAATCAAATACATGTATAGACTAAAACAGTATAATAGGAGCAAAAGCATTCTACATTCTTAGACAGGCAGACTATAATTGCAGGAAATGGAGTATCAGTAGTTCAAAAAGTGTTTGAATATCTGACTTGTCAAATCTTAGCAAGTGTATTAGTCATTTACTATATTAATGATCTATTTAAACATCTGTGTATTTTGAGAGAAAAATAAGCAATTTCAAAATTCTACGGTTATTTTTCAACATTAAAAGTTTAGTATGCACTCAAACTCTCATTGCTAGTCAAATATCTCCTTGTGCGCACTGCTTTTGTGACAGTCATGAAGTTTTCAGGATCGATGTCTTAACTGAAGAGCAGACTCCCTAGAGAGTAATGCAGTCCCCTACCACTCATGATGAGCAAGTTGTGATCCTTTATTCACTCTATAAAGGATTAGACCTGAGTTACAAATGAAGTACTTTGGGCTACAGCCTTCCAAAGCATGCTAGCTTCAGAGGTTTGCTTCAGGCTTGCTGCTACTCTAAGGAAATTGTTGGAAAACATCAGAACAAGGTTTGCTTTTGGGAGGGAAAAAAAAATAAATCAGCAAGATAGCATGCCTGTGGGAAAACATATTCAAAAGGAGGAAGGGAAAAAAAAAAAAGATGATGGAAACCTGGCAGTTCTACCAGAAAACAAATATGATGAGTTTGCATCTTTGAACAGCAGCCAAAAGACCAATATATGGGCTGTTTACAGAGGATAGGAGTCAAACTAGGCATCAGGAGACCTGATCTGTGTGGTCTGTCTCTGAGCTGCTGACCTTGGGCAAGTCATTTGTCATAAGTGTATTTTCTTCCTCTTCTTTAAAACTGAAACAATGTTCTTTAATGCTCTAAAAAAACTTGGGATTGGGTAAAGTTTGTATGTAGCTCCTCAGGTCAAGTAACAGTACCAACTACAATGACCTACTCGGCTGTATTTTTTGTTTAAAAAAAGTTAAATAAGGAGAAGAAAAGCTTTGACAACAAGCTTGAACATATTTATCACCCATACTCAGATGGTTATCTAAAGCTAACATCATTTTCAGGTCTCTGCTATAATCCTTTCCAGTGGACAATTTCTCCCTATAAATCATACATCTTTTTGAGTGCAAGCTTATAATTTTCAATTATTCTAACTTCTGGTTGCTTGCTGTTCCTCCTGGGTCACAACAACATCTTTCAGAATGGTAGAACAACTCTACCAGAATGGTGTTTCTTACCCACACCTGTGAAAGTAGGAGAAAGGACTCTTAAAGTCACTTAACTTACATCCCATTGGTGTTCTTTGGCTGACCAAGCAACCTACTCAGCCCCAGTAAGTTTGCAAACTTTTCAGGAAGTAGCATGACCTGACAGTGATGCAAGACCTGAAAAACACTTACTACCTCTTGTTTATGAGCCTGGTTGTTATGCTACTCCTGTAGCAGTACTTTTCAATTCATCTGCTTTGCAAATCACACCTCAAGGCAATTGTAATTGATGCTGCAAGTCCTAAAATGAAATACAGTAAACCAAAGGTACTAGCTGATGTCTACCTGTTAGGTAAAAAACTTGCTCTATTAGAATTTCATCAATTAAGCTGTTCCACCAAATGACAAATTCATCTTGCTGGGTAGTTTTTAAAGTGGGCAGTAGTTGAATCCTAAGGTGCAGTCCAAGATAATCAGGAAAACTCATACTGTCAATAAATAGATCAGAGCTAGGCAAATATTTCAAAAAGAGCAAGATGATGGGATGACAATGAATCAAAAGTTAACATATCCTCGATATTGTCTTTATTAATGCCTTTTCACAGCGTTGTGTCAGTTACTTGACTGATGTGTGATGCAATTTGCTCATCTGATCAACAGTTAGCACAAGATTGGATGTCACCATCAGCCACCGAATGCTTGCAAGACATAGGGTGAAAGCGTTACCCTGCAAATTGAGCTTGATCTGGGAATGGAAAGCAGCTGTTAGCAGCCTGCCAGAGGCTATTTTATATAATCAGTTACATTTAGCAAGTAGCTGAGAGGTAGGCAAATGACACATTGCAAAGGTGTTCTCGAGAGAATTGTGCTGCATCATCTCCACACAGAAGACAAAGATCGTCCTTTGGTGTCAGCAGATATTCTCCGTGACATCAAAGCTCATCAGGTAAACTGGAACAGCGAACAGCACTAGCTGTGTCAAAAACAAACTGCCCTGTCTTTGTGAAAGACTGTGATGTGCTGTGACATCTGAGAAGACTGGGCTAATTTCTCATTAATAGTTACACTCTGATCTGCTGTATTATTGGGAAAGTCTACAACCACATTTCAAGTTTTTTAAGAAGAAGTTATTACGTATGTGTAAAGTACCATTGCACTGTATTTATTGCAAATTGAAAAGTTCTTCATAAACGGGGTGATTTACTTGAGAATATCCTTGCAGTGTCTCAATTTACGTAGAACGTGCTCCTCACAATACTTAAATTACTAGAACTTACTCACTGAGGTAAGTGCTAACTTACCATTTAAGAAACTGAAACGCAAGGATGACAAAATGTTTTACACAGGGTTGAAATTTAGCATGTATAAGGAAAGTCACTGTTCCTTTGGTTTAAAAAAAAAAATGTTGCTGTAGATTTTAATATTCTGTAGTTGGGCACAGTGTATAGTGTTCTTTCCAATTCACTGCTCTTCGGTATACAATCAACAGTATTGTTTCTAAATGCAATGACTGGACTGTAATTGCATTAGCAATTGAACCAGAATTACCCTAGTATTTATGCAGCATCCTTTGGAACCAAGAAATGAAAGGTTACCATCTTGACCAGCTACCTAGCTTATTTTCGAAATGACTGCTAGAACCTAAACCACCGTTAATCTTCAGAACAGTGCATAACTCCAAAATAATCAAACCTGTCAAAAATGTAATTCTGACAATATTTGATTTCGTTCCAGGAGCAGTAAATGTGCACAAACACATTAGAAATAATCTCTCAGTAGAAAAAATTGTCATCTCTCTTTTTGTTCCTTTTTTTTGGTCTCAGTTCTTCAAAGGACAGAGGTTGTGTTTTACACGATAGATGCAAGCAGTAAGTTTCATAGATTGCTGGATATATGCACAGTTATGCTTATGTTGTGGAGTTTACGCTCTAATATTGATGGTATCTGCCAAGAGCTGAACACAGACTTCAAAGTCAAATTGTTGAAATGGAGATAAATACATGGCCAGAGGACAGGCATTGAGTGTTTTATCACCCTGAGAGCTGGGGATCCCTGACTTCCACTAAGTTATTGCTAAGGTGTATGACAAGATGATAGAACAAAACTTTTATCATCCATTATCATTTATTTGATTTTAGAAGTTACTCAGACATCTGAGCTATGATTTGAATTTGTGTTTAAAGCTAGGTTGGTACAAAGTTCCTTGGTACTGTGGAAGCCAAAGGGGCCGTGAGCCAAAGGAGATGAGCACTATCAAACAGAATACGCACTGAAGAGTTTAAGAGAACACCATTTTTTGCATTTTTTGAAATATCCTGTCTCTAAAATGTCTTTCTTAACCAGAATTTGTGACATCAAATGTAATACAAGTACAATATAGCAAAAGATTTAGTTAGAAAAGTTTTACATGAGTACACTCCATTTATTTATTATAATATGCACAAACCAAACACGATTCGTTCTGTTTTCCTAGACACTAGGTGAAGACCTAGAAGAAGATAGTTAATGCTCTGAACATCTTTTTACATAACACAAAATCCAAATGATGGATATATAGAATGGTGTTCCATATGTAATAAATGTTAGAAAAGTTCATGATAACGTAATGATGGGGGAGTTTGTTGTTTGGTGGGTTTTTTTTCCTTTGGAAATAATTTATTAGGTGGACACCTGGCAAATAGTGAAGAGAGATTATACTGATGAGAAGGAGGAGGGGGCACATACAGGGGAAAAGTGAAGGGGTGAAAGAATGAGAGTGTGGAGCTGAAGTGAAGAGACCCAAAAAGGTGTGGGGCATAACTGAAGTTCACAGCCCACCCGCAGCTGGTGGAGAAAGGCCAGTCAAAGCTGATGACATTTTCATTCACTTATTAGCAGCCTTTGCAGCTGCTATAAGCATCTTTTAATACCTTCTCCCCATAGATTTTTTTCTGGGTGGTTTGCTGGGTGAGAGTGCATCACATTTAATCTAACATCTCCTGAGGGAATCCTTCCAGTGGTTTCCTGCGACCAGAAATGTTGAAGTGAGGGATTATCACTAGTTGCTGTTTTACCGGGTGGCATCTAATAATAGTTTCATATCTCCTGTCTCATCCCACATTGTTCTGTCTCTTATTCTGTGTGGAAGATGGGCTATTTGCAGTGCATAACGTTTGCAAATTTTACCATGTCTCTCTTCATACATTATTCACCAAAAATATTCTGATTGTATAAATATGTTTGTTTTGGAAGTTATTCACTGAATACATATACAAACATATCAGGCTATGGGTTATTCATGAACTATTTGTTTTGATTTTATTTTGAAGTCCTGTGCCTTTGTAGCAGTGAATGCTACTGTATTATTATCGCTTCCTCTTCTGTTCATAACAGGTTAAACGAGATTTCCTGCTAGCCACACAGAGAATTGTGAACTAAGCACATAGCAATTGCAAGGCTATTTTTTTTCTGACAGGACAAGTAAAAGAACCTATTTAGATATTTTTAAAAATGGAGAAGGTTCTCAAGAGTGTAAAATTGAATTCATAGTTTTTATTCACATGAATGCATATAAGCATATTTTCCACAGTATTTGCTCATGTTGAATAGTATTGACAGATACTCCCTAAGGAGAAAATGGTGTTATACTTACTCATGGATATGAGGGCCTTATCTTGAGTAAAAATGACTGCGGTTTCACCATCCCAAAATTGTTGGATGTATTTGGAAAACACTGGGATCTGTTCTCCACTCCCCAGAGACCTTCCATCCTACAGTAGAAGATGGCAGCAGAGCACAGGCTTCCACGGACTGAGAGAAGGTGGTAGCAGCCCAGTGAAGCAGCTGCTTTACTAACCCATAAACCAAGTAAATGTTTGTGTTACTCTAGTTCTGAAATTTGTATGAGGAACAGATCTGCAGTTGAGACAAACCCTGAAAATTTTGCTGTCTTCCATTAACCTGCTTGGCTTTTTTATCAGTGGCAAGTCTTAGATTTTTGTTAAAATAGAAGAGCTATTAGTTATAAATATTTTTGTCTTAAATTATGGAGTGATTTTTGAAATCCACAACAACTATTTCAAAACAACTTGGCTGATATATTTTGCATGGAACGAGCTGAACAGAGACTCAACAAAGATAGTCTTGTAAAGGAAAATAGGGGAGCAGGCTTTTAAACTGACTACAGCCTTGAGTGGAACATGCCAATAAAAGTAAAGTGACTTGGAAAATCGATCAAGTAATAGCGCAGATTTGCTTTTTTTGAAACTTTCTAGGTTGCTGAAAAATACCATTAGAAAATGATTCAGCAAAGAAAGACATAACAAGAACATTGGCTGGAACTTACAGCCAATTTAGAAATAGGCACAAATATCCCATGGGAAAGGCGATAAAGCATTTTAACAAACTATCAAGAGAAACGATTAATTCTATATCGTTTCTAAATAAGAACTGGGTATTACCTTTTAGCTACATCCCAGTTGTTGGCTTCAGTACAGATGGATGTACATCTTTGTCTGCATTGCCAGGAGAGGTGATGTTACGTGATTTAATGGTACTTTCTAGCTTCAAAATCAATTCCACTGTTGTATGGGTTTTCCAATAGGATGAATAGAGGGGAAAGGGAACAACCATGATGTACCTGTGCATCCACGACAGCTCCAATATCTTTTATTACTTCTTTGGCAGGCAGAAGATCGCTCTGCAACCGCTTCTCTCTTCTTCCTGCTCTGGGAATTCTCTGCCTCCTGAGCCATGGGAAAATTTGCCATTTGAGCTGCTGCTAGAAGAAGCATCAAGCTCATTTGGCCTCACAAGTATTGCCAGCCCTAAGAGGGACTTGCATAGAGCCACACTGTATTGTATCCGAGGCTGATTTTATTTACAGAATAGGTAATAGAGAGCAGGCTACGCTAACAAGCCTTTCTTATGATGGGCAACCTCTGGATCTCTGAGAATATTTTTAGTGACATTGATGTATTTAGTCTGCAAGATGAGTCTTAATCTCTTCACTTAATGCTGCCCTTTCACATGTGAAGCAGTGGCATGGTTTACATAAATACAATTAGTATGTATGTAATAGGTTTGCCATATTTAGAATATATGAAAGCTAGCTGGCATGTAATTTTATTTAATTTGACTACACCCATTCATTTTCCGCAACGCAATTCCAATTTGCGGCAAATACATGAAATGACAGGCAGACTTTTAGAAAGAGGTTAAGACAAACAATTTTTTCAACAGACAGATGAATGCTAGTAATATGAGAAATTGTGATTTATTTAAGAAACATAAGCTGTCAGAAATCTCTTTGTGACATCGTGCTTCCATTTTGCTGTGCTATGAATGTGACAGTAAATATTAGCACAAGGTAATATAAAAATGCAACTCACAGAATCAATACATGACAACTATAATAGTTGCTAGAGACGTGTTAGAATCAAATTGCTACTGCCCATAGCAACTTCACTACTGAAAACGGCTGTTTTAATTGTGCAGATTGGTTAGACTCCTTCCAAGCAGCTGTTGAGGTCGCGGGTCAATGCTTTTGGTGAAATCCACCCATGTGCTAAGCTTCACTGCAGACCTTTGCACAGTCGCCTTTAAATGGAGGAACAAATGGGATTTTAAACAGAGAACTTGTGCCAAGTCTCTGCTTCTGCGTGAATTTCATTTAAAAGTATTATGAAGTTATATTTTAGTATTACAAATCAAACACTTCGTTTCTTTTATTCTCCACATTTTCTGATTGTTTCAACTTGTTATGGTCAATAATTTTATTCCAGCTGTGGATTTGTACAGTTATACAGCATACTGCTGTAAAGTTGAATAAGCATGTCTAACTTGGTGGGTTACACAAATACTAAATGCAGTTACATAAACCAAAAATGAAAACCAAAGAGAATAGTCTGCTCTCTGAATATTTGTCTCTAGGGGAAAATTTGCAAAGTATTAACCATGCATTTTTAGATCATTTTGTAAATCCACTCCTTCTTTTACATGCGGGTGGTGGTTATGACTGTATGTTGGGACAGACAAGAAGTGCAAAAATTAGACTGAGGTGAAAGAAAGAGCTGAAGAGCTGAAGTTACAGTATCAGGTAATCTGATCTGGATATCTTTGAATGTGAGACATATAATACCAAATGTGTTGTTAGAAATTAATCACAGTGATTCTAATTCTAACTAGAATTGGATTCTAATTCTGAAATGTTTAATTTCAGAATTCAGTTTTTAAATTTATTTTTGTTTTAGTGAAATGTACACTTAAATTACACTGGATGAAGTACAGAAACAGTCATGAGAACAGAGATCAGAAGGCAGGAGCCCCCTTTCTTGTTTAGATTCCCATATCCAGTATTCCTTTTCCCTACCTGTATGACTTTGCATTTGGCATCGAAGCATGGTCTTGAAAACATAACAATATAGTTTGGTGGGGTGTTGGTTTGTTTGTGTGTTTTTTTTTTTTTTTTTACTGATACCACTTGGAAACTCTTTTGTTTTTGCTTGCTATTCAGCTCAACGTTGAAAATTTCCTAAAAGAAAATTTTTGCAGCTGAAAAACATTTAACCCAAAGAAACTTTGAGGTAGTGATGATCAAGCAGTAAGACTCAAATGAGCTAAATAAAAAACTGTGTGTGGTGGCCACCCCAAGTACAGTAGGGCATATAATTGATAAGGAATATCAAAAGCAAAAAAAAAAAATTACACCTTTGCTTGCAACGTATATGCTCCTAACCTCTACACCTCTCCCTCAAAATAAAGGAAGAAAGAAATCATCAAGATTGATGTTACTTTGTGATGTCATAGTTTTGTAGCAAATCCGTGGCCAACCTGTCTTTAGAGCAGCGGTTTATGAGCTGCTTTTGAAGCATAACAGGATGACTTAAATCACCGACTTAATTCTTTCATAAAATGCCTTTTAAAGCCTACTTTATAACAATATAAATCAATTTTGGAACACCAATAAGGCAATTAAAAGCATGCACTCTGACTGCAGTCGTGCATCTGGGGTAGTTGAAGGCACCCTCTCCCAACACTCAGGCAGCGTATCCCTCCTTGTATTTCATTGTCCTGAGCTTCAAAAGATAAAACAATGACAGATTAACCTAACTGCTCTGCTATAGACTACTAAAAAGCAGTCCAAAGAACAGCTTTTGCCAAGGTTTACGTTTTCCTTGCAGGGTCTGCAAGGAATATGTGGGCTATGTTCG
The DNA here is from genome assembly GCA_013398295.1 of Chionis minor. Lineage (NCBI taxonomy): Eukaryota > Metazoa > Chordata > Aves > Charadriiformes > Chionidae > Chionis > Chionis minor. The sequence goes on along the minus strand of VZSF01003125.1, from coordinate 303,216 downwards.
TGGAGTATTAGAAAAACTAAAATTAATTGAGTAAGGAAGTAAAAAATGCTGTTGATATTATGGTAGCTGCATTGTTATATTTGAGGAAATGAAGGTTGTTCTCATAGTGAAAAGAATACCTAATAAGCTGTGTAATGGCAATATAAGAAGGTCATCCTCTGTTACACAGAGAGACAATAGGCTGTGATAGATGATTTCAATATATGAAGCATGCCATGTTTATCTCAGAATATTAAAAACCGAAAAGCTGCAACTTATTTTGAGACATATTTATTTACAGATAAAAACGTGTTAAAATATTCTGTCATAGCATCAAGAGAGAAGTTAACTTTTAAAAGAAAACTGCCTTTTAAGCCCAGGCTCATATTGTGTTTTTTGAAGGCCTAATTCAGTTGTACCTCAATGGGATTGTGTCTTACTTTCTGGCTGCTTAAGCTAGTGAATGTATTTTTCATTTCATTCCACTTTCTTGCTAGTAGCATCATCCCTGATATTTTACAAATACCTGCAATATTTGCAGCAACAAACAACGGGAAACTCTCTTCCATGTCTGCACACTTTCTGTCTACTAAATGCTGTTGGGGGTCAACCAGTCCATACCCCTTAGCATCATTGCTCTTTCCCATCTTACAAGCTGAAAAGCACAGGAAAAACATTCCTTCTGTCTTTAAGATGAGCATTTGCTGATTTGTTACTCCTTGCAGAGCTATAAATGTGTACTTCTTTCTTTTGTTTGTCTCCCCAGCAGAAAAGACAGCTGATAGGGTTTGAGTAGGGGTGTGGACGCATCTGTTATCTGCTACACTTTGATTAGCTTGATGCTTCTATATTTTCCTGTAGATTACCTAGAATAATAACTTAGTGAGGCTGGCTATGCTTACACACTGCACTTTTAGCCTATTAGGTAATTCAAGCTTTTGGCCCTGAAGCCTTCTAGAATACGATCATAATTCTAGAGTGTGAAAACCAGCATCCCACTGTCAGCACTTACCTTCTTTTAATGCTTATTCTCCAGAAATTTAGGTAAGCATGGTGCCTGACTCCAGCCTTTCTGAATTCAGAAAATCGATAGAGAAGCCACTGCAGCGTAGCGCTGATGTGACCGGGAGCACGTTGAACCTGATATGATATTTCATCCTGCTTCAGCAAATGCTTCAAAGGATTTGGTGATTTTCATGGAGTGTCTGCAGCACTTGCTTCGCCTTGATTGTCTAATTAAGACGGCTCCATGGCAGTCTGGAGGCTTTGCTGAAGTTCCAGAGATGAAATCAGTCGTGGGTCTTTTTTCTTAAAATAGGTAGAGGAACTTTGCCATTCTGTTCAGGCTCCGTGTTTCTCCTAACAAAACAGCAGAGCTAAGTAGGGAAAAATAACACGGAGTTCAAGGCAGGTTATGTTGTTATTTTTCACGCAGCAGAAACTACTGAGAACAAAATACACACAAGGCAAAATAGGCACTTGGCAAGTTGGGGCCAAGCAGGTTCAGAAATAATGAGTTTGATGCGGGAATAACTTTATTAAATAACATGGCATTTCTTATGCTGCAAGTCAGAATTGATCGCTGCGATGATTCCTCCAGACCTTAAAATCTATTAATTTAATTTAAATTAATTAGAGGTACCTATCCAGGTTTGTAAGAAGTCAACTGACTTCCTCCTTAATGAAGAAATCCTATATTTAATGAGGATGAATCTCTACTGTGTTACGCATATTTAATAAGATTATGCACATTTAATAATTACTGTATAGGAACCTCAGATAATGGAAAATCCCATGACTATTTCTGAATTGCGATGCAGTTTTAAGTTTTACTGGATTCCTTTAAAAAGCTGTGAAAAAGCTACAACTTTCTTACAAATACCACAAGTTTTGATCTTGCATGTTGTTTGCTTCAGTAAAGGAAGTATTTAATTTTTTCTTAAACTGGTACTATATGCTGTGTGGAGATGTAATTTTACTCTATGGTGTATATGTTACCTGTGTTAGAGCAGTGATATGCAGGCCTGAAATCTACTTACAGGGGTGGAACTGAAGAAATAGGTTTAACAGCAGCTCTAGGTAGGAGGATAAAGAACAAATACATGTGTGTAGTCCACAAAAGGACCAATGAAAAGCTGCATAAATCAGTTTGGAAATGTGTGCCCAGTCTGATTTTTCCAGATACATCTAGCATAGGATATGGTATGTGATGATAAAGTTCACTACTTGTAGGTGTGTGACACCTAGTAAAAGCATGCCTGATGATTAAAATGCTTAACAGATACACGATAGAAATATAGTAATTGGAAAAAAGTGCATAAAGCAGTTTTCAAAGAACAAATTAAAAGTACACGGAAGGCAGCAGTGCTTTGTTTCCTTAAGAGCTGGGTGTGACAGTTGGATTTTTTGGATCTTTTAGGAGTTTGATGACTGGACTGACATATTCCACCGTGATTACTACACCACAGTGTCTTGCCAGCTGTCTGCCACACTGCCCGAGTACCAGAGAAACCTGGTTGCTGCATCAGGTCCTGAATCAGCTCCATGATTTTTTGGTGAACCTGGGCCCCTGCTGGCAGGAGAAGCTGAATTTGGTGTAGTCAATAGTAATGAGTCTATAAAAAAATGAAGAACCTCCCCTCTCCCTAAAACTGAAAGCAGTTGGTTCAGTTTCTGGAATGCCAGTAATTTCTTGTGAAATCATAGCAAATTGACCTGAGTCATGCATAGTAGAAATAATGTTTTCTACAATTATTTAGTCCTTCAATACTTGGTCCCATTAAGTATGTATGAGTAGTTTAGTGAGTAGGTCAACGCCAAATGTTGCAGCTCTGCTTTGGGGCTTTGGAGGTCATTAATGTTTATTGGAAGAGGCTCCTCAGTGGTCTGATTGGGCCCTTACTGAGAATAATGATGTTTTCTACTTGAATACAATACAAAATTAGTCTTGAATCTGATTTTTTTGTGGGGCTCTTTTTTGCATCAAACCTTCACAAGTATCTATAAGAATAGATGGAAACTGAATTTGTAGCTATGGTTTAATATGTGCAACATACTCTGATTTTGAAATCTATACCCTGAAGAGCACTTCTATAGTTATTAAATCAATCATATTGTTTTCATCTTAATCAGACTGAAACTTGAGCCTGCAACAAAACTGATAAGCTGAAAGAAATGAATGGTTTTGTTTTATGTGTTATCTTTCCTAGGAAACTGTATATTCACTTGCTTACCGATAATTCAGATTAATTATGAACAGGGTTTTAAAGTAGATAGTTGTTTGGGTTTTTTTTTTTCCTCTTCATTATATTTTAATCAAAACTTTTGGAGAGTTTCCTTTTAATATAGCAGGGATGGGTCTTTCGGTTGCCGCAGAATTAGATTTTTATGTCTGAAATTATGCAGAAACTGATTTAAGATGTGATGAAGCCTCTTCAACTTACAGTTGTCTAGTGTACACTGTGGTAAATTTTGACCTTGTCAGGTGAAGACAGCTGAATTATGATCCAGCCTCTGTGAGAAATGATGTGTCTACCATATTAGATTAATTTCCTGTAAACTTCACCGTTTTGCATTACCAAACCTTGTAAATGTCATCTTTATCCATCATCATGCTATATTTTGATGTTACTTATGGAGCAGTTCTAATTTCATTTTCAGCTTTTCTAAAGAGTTCTATCTGACTGCGAAATTATGCTTTTTAAGTTCTGTATTTTTATTAGTTTTTGTCAGAGTCTGCACAGCAGCCCTTAAAAAGTTAATGAATGTGGCTTAGTTTCACTGTAAATTACTTGACAGTACTTCTCTTTGAGGAAGACTGGACTACTTTTTTTCTTTTTTTCATATTTTCTGTGAAGGAAAAAAGGAATGCCTGTATTATTGTTGTAATTAAAGTAAGGAATGAAATAAGGAAATTCAAAGAGTTAATCTTATATTCAATCTTCTTTCTAACTTGCTGCCTTTATGTCCTTTACTTAATATGTAGCATTACATTCTAATAAGGAGAACTTAGATCTATGAAAAAAAAAAAAAAGTAGTAATTTATGGAAATCTGAAAATCCAAAGATCTAAATTAAAAAGAAACCCAAAGTCCTAAAGATAGGCCTTTAAATCTGTACTCAAAGCGCTTTCTTTTCTTCTGTGAAAACTATATGTAGACAGCAATGATGAGCAGGGTTTCCTCGCCTGATAAATTACATTGACTGAGCCAATCAAAAGCACAAAAGAAATATCCTATTTCTCAGGGCTTATATGAGCTGGAAATTCTGGTCCATCTGCTTAAATCCTTCAGCTATTAACACTCTTAAGAAATTATGTTCCTAATGAGAATGCAGTGTTGCAGTTGAAGCCAATTTATATTTCTAATTTATTGTCCTTAGCAGGATTCCGGAGGTAGATTTTGTCCCCTTTGTTCTTATTCCAATAGTTAATGATTTTTCTTTATCTGTCATGGAATAGCCATTTAGTATGTCCTTTCATTTAAACCATTTAAATATGGTGGTTTGCGTTTTTTCAGTTGTGTTTACCTCTTCAGGTCCCCATATTCAAAGTTAAGAATGTAAATTTTTTGCCTTTAAATGAGATTGTTCTGAGTCTTGTCCTATTGATTGTATCCATCTTCAGATATACTGAGTACAAACAGTTGGTTTTCTACTTCAATTTTTCAATAAATATGTCTTTTGGAATATACTGGTCAAATTGTTTGACCTTTAAACTAGACAAACTTCATCCCAAAGAAACTTTTCTGCCTGACTTGAAAAAATAAAACCACTTTTTTTTTTCCTGCTTCTTGTAAAAGCTTTTCATTCCATTTTTATTAAAATGTCGGAAATATGGTATTTCATTTAGGAGAAATGTTTCTAAGTTTGTTTTTGTTTTGAATTCATGCTTTTAACGTACTTTTGTGGGCTTAACCATTATTTAACAGCCCAGGTCCTATGAATACACACCACATTCCTTTCTTGTGTATTCTCTTATTACCAATGGCAAGTACCTCGCTACTCCTCTGAGCTACTTTTTTTCAATATTTTGTTTCTTTAATCCACTCATACATTTTCTATTGTAGCTCCAATCTGTTTTGTCCTCTTTTTCCTCCAGTTTCTTACAGGTGATTTGACAACACTGCTGCACATCAAGAAGAAAAGACTGTATATTTCTGACAACAGCATATATGATGTCTTTGTTCACAGAGTGGCTGAAATCGTACTTTCGATGTAAAATAGTCATGAAATGTAAAAAAAAAAAAATTAAAATTTGGGAAAAGATTGAGAACGAAAATGAATCTGTTTTGATAAAGAATGCATTACTTTAAAATTTCTGGTTTGCATTTTTCGCCTTCTATGCATTATTATTATTGTTGTGGTTGTTGTTATTAACTTCTAAATGGGTAGTTCTTATTTTCTGTGTGGTTTATCCAGAAGAGGGAGCCATGGGCATATACACTTAAACTGTGTACTGCAAAATCATAGTCCTTAACAATAAACTTAATGTTTATGTGAGATTTATAATGCAGCTCTCCAAACTAATGGTTGCTAGGTCACCTGTGGCCAACATATTGTAAGCTAGTGGGAAGCACTGGGACAGTGTTCAAACAACCTTGTCAGGACACTGTAAACATCCCATGTTCATGGCACTCCTAGAAATCATCAGTGTGCTGTTACAGTGGTGAATTTAGCATGTATAAGTAGTATATTTTATACCATTTCCGTATCTCAGGTGTCCAACTAGCTTCATTATTTATTAGCGTGGTCAAGGCTGTGCTTTTAAATCACATGCGTTTTTTTTTCTTTTTTTTTTTTCATTATGAATGCGTATGCTTTTGAAATGAAAACCTTTTAGCTGCACTGTCTAGGCAGGGCAATCATACTGTAAGAAAAATGCATGCTATTTACCTTATTTTGTAGATCAACAGTATATACAGGAATATGTTAATTTGTAAAGACTTCATGGTGTATTCCAGTTTTATCATCAGCACTTTACGTTCAGAGGAAAGGAAATGGTAATATTTAGGGCTCAGGTGGAGGCTGAGCACCGTGAAGGAGCTTTCCATTTAACCCCTTTGAGATGGAGAAACCTGGAGTCTGGTGTTCTGGAAAAGAGTCTTTTGTTGATCTCTGAAGATGGTGGTGGAGATGCTGCCACTGTTCAGACACGGAGAGTCCTGGGCTCCTTTTCTGTGCCCATCTGAAGGAAATCCAAGAAGCAGGCAGATTCCCTGAAACCTAAGGCTTCTTGTGCAACCAACTGTTGTTCCAGTGGACCTGCCATAGTCCACGATAGGTAGAGAAAAATACAGTAAAAGTCTGTGAGCTCCTTTGTATGTAATTATATGTGCGGTTATATAGCTTTCCCAATCAATTCCTGCTCAGAGGTGCAGGATTTCAGATGTTTTGGTTTACACCGGCATCAGGCTGGACAGTGCTGTTTTAATAGTTTTTCAAGGTGTTTCAAAGACTACAATCCACCGATTTAAACTCATTGCTTTGCCTGGTAGGTACTAGACAGCACCGGAAGGTGCATTTGGACTCCTTGCTTCCTGAAGCACACTTGGCTGTGGCCATTACAGCTGTTTGCCACATGGACCAAAGCAGATGGCCACTTCTGTAGTGACAGGCCAACATGCTGGGCAAGGAGATCCAGCTGGCTGTACAGAGACTTTACATACAGGTTATATCACGCATCGCAGCAGTTTCCCTTATGAGAAAGCCCCGTTTGGAGCCTGTCGGAGAAGCTGACCAACATGGTCAAAGACCAAGGGGTGACAGTGCCTCTGTCACCTCTGAGATTTACTCAGCAGGGTTTGCTTTCTGGTACTTTGATGCGTACTTCAAATTTCCATCTGCATTGGCAACCACGATTCCTAACAATGCTAATGCATATCAAATCATATCCAATCATCCGATCTTGAATTATCTCGTACTGCCATCTTGGCTGTGGCATCAGGTAAAAGGGCTATTGAAATTACAGAACAGAAGAGAAGAAAGGAAACCTGTTGATATGTTCTACTATCCTCAGCCTGACAACTAGCAATAGCCTACAATGAGCCGATCTGTGACTGAACGTTAAAAATATCAAATCATTTTTGGAAATATTAGCGACAACATCAGGGTTCCCTGCTGCTGACTCCATCCCCCTTCATTCCCTAAGCGGGCATGTTGAAAGTAAAATTTTTAGAGTACATGCCTGCTTTAATGTTTTATTTTGCTAAGTTCCAGTGTTGTGTGTGTTCAGTTGATGTGTCTTGTGAAGTACTCGCCTCCTGCATCTTGCATTGTTGTCATGGGGACTATATAGATAGGCAGACAGTTATTAGAGCAGATGTCCTAGTAAATGGTTTCTATTTGTAAAATAGTTTCAGAAACTGTGTATCTTAATTAGGCAAACCATTTTTTAAATCCATCCTTAGCCAAATAAAAAGGTAAGCATGCTCTAACTTTCCCTGATTTCCAGATTCTGAATGGCGACCTAACTCTCTTTGTCAGAAATGTTTTCTGAAGCAGAATGCTATTAAAGGCCCTATGTTACTCTGTGGCCAGCTTATAACTGAAAACCCAGATGATAGCAGCAGCGCAGAACAAAAGCTTCAAAGACTACTTCTGATTCTGCATTAATTTATGCATAATGTGGAAATAATTGTTCATCAGGAGTTGGGTGGAATATGGAATCTGGTAACATTCAAAATTGCAACAGATTTGAAAGTTTATCAAGTCTCTAGATATCATAAGATGACTTCTGAACGGCTAGCTATGTTCTTTACTTAGCAGTAAATGAATAAAAAAATCTATTATGACATATGAAGTAGCAAAGGGAAAATCCATTTCCAGTTTCTTCTAGTTATGTTCAGTCCTTTAGAAAATCTATATAACAGTCTCTGTCTGAAATGATTAAAAAATCAATAGCACACTTCTTTTTTGAGAATTGTGTTTTGATAACCTTTCTACAAGTACTGTTCTGGACATCCTTCACCACTTGCCTGGATGCATTATCTGTAATTGTCTTTTAATAGACTGAGACTAAATTATTAGAAAAGAATTGCATCACCAGGGAGTAAGGGTTGTCAGATACCAGTGAGATGTAATACATCAAACACTGTTGTGTACAGCCTTATCTCATAGGCTGTTTGTTTCTAGGAGACTTTTTTTTTTTAAAAAAAAAGAACTTCTGACCCTTGTAACCTATTCTAGTTCAGAATAGGTAAAATAATGAATGCAAAACTGCATGCAGCTCCATAAAATTAATGAATCAACGGCAACAACAAACATACCGGATAAAAAGTTCATGACCTGAAGAGCAGATACTGCAAAGTTTCTTTTTAGCAGAGGATATGGGGTTTTTTTCTCCACAACTAAAGACAGAGTTCACTAGGAAAGCATAGAGGGGTTAGCTTTGGCACCACAAGTTATTTACTGTTTTCCTCCAAAGTGCTCTTCCACTTCATCGAGAAAGTATTTGAACAATAGTTAGACAAGGCCTTGACAAGTTCTGGGATGCCTGGGTTTTATATATGGCTAAATAATCTACTTACTTTGTCATTAAAGGAAGTATTTAACAGTTTTATATATCAAGTATCTTATCACCTGCACAAAGATCTTAGCAATTAACAGCTACGTATAGGCTGACAACATTTAATTAGAGTATTTGGAGAGTGTTTTGGTAGCCATCAGCATGTCTTGTCTTATGTAATTTATTTAAATTATTTTAGTGACAAGTTTTAATAATTACCTCAACACATGATCAAAAATAAGAGCTGGATGAGAATGGCACCCCAAATTTACATGCAGGAAAAGGCAGTTGTGCTTTATGGTTACTGTACTTTGAAGAGAGGAGCGGTGCCATAGGCCAGGTGTGTCGCTGGGCAATAAAAAAGAAGTCCTCCTCCATATGTCAGTGCTCGCTAAGTTGAGGGTTGCCAACAGAGTGGAGGATTTTACCAGGAACCTGAGGACGAGGGATAAAACCAGCCTTCACATGTGAGATACGCGTTGCACGTAGGGTTGATGAGCTGAAGAGTAGAGAGCAGCGAGGAGCGGCTGTTCACACCATGACCAGGAGTATTCCTTTCCGTCATGGGCAGAAGGGCTCCGAGTGAAAAATATGTGTGATGGAGGAGTGAAGGTACCTAAGACCAAAATAATTTCTTCCTTAGCCAAAAAAGGACCGAATATTTGCTTCACAGGATGGGGAACATGCTGGGATAGTTATGTTTCCCAGGCAGTGGCAAGATCATCTCCTTTACTGATACAAGAAGCTAAACTTTCCTTTTACCACTCTCTTGTGTTCTTGCGTGCTTGGGGCAGACAGGAAATTTGCCCTGCTGCTACTTTATATGGGTGCACTTGAGGGGAAAGCCTCTACATAGCCTCACCATTCCCCAGCACACCTATGTGCAAGATAGGATTTCGCCAGAGGAGTTTATTTTAGGCCTCCAGCTAATTTTATTTTTTTTTTAATTGTGGTGCTCACTACACTGCGCTTTGATGGTGGTACCTTCCGTAAGTGTTTCCCCTTAGTACTTAGACTGTTCTTGATTTTTAGGAAAGAGACAAGCTTTCTTGCATGGACAATCTGTCTATGATAAACACAGTAGAGAATATGGTAGCTGGGATTTGACCTGTGAGGAGAGAGTTTAAATTTTAGAAGCTGAGGTCTGAGGTGTTTAAGGTATGAATCTGGGGGACAATACATATATTCTGATTTTTCAGAAAAAAAGTTTAGCTTAATATACTCACTACTTTTTGCCAACAATACAAATGAATGTAATGCTGTTTTGACTTTTCAGGGGCTGTTTGTACCATCAATTCGTTATTTATAGAATGGGAAAAGACATGTTATTTGATAGTTTCTTGAATATTTTCTTTTCTTTTCTTTTAAAATGAACTATTTGCACAATCCTGAACAAAATACAAATTTTAGACCTATTATTACATAAAATATTGCCATTTCTTCCCAAATGCACAGGAGGTAATGTGGATTCTGCCATTGATCTGAGTAGTTCTAGGACCTGTCTTTCTGAGTCTTTCAGAAATTGAAGTCAGGAACTGTGCTTCTCTGAAGATTTTGGAAAAGCATAATTAATTAAATGTACCTTTTTATATTTTATTTAATAGGACAGTAGTTTTTGAAAGGCTTTAATGAGATTTTGGGCCCTGCTGAAATCAGTGGGAGTGCTGTGATTCACTGTTTTAGGGCCAAGATTTCATCAGCTGTGAAATTCCCTGGATGTTGCTTTTGCAAGTGCTTTAAGGAAAAAGAAAACAAAACTGAAAACTGAATGACATAATTACAGGCTGGAACATTGGGCCTGGTGAAAACCACCTAGCAAAGCAGACACAAAATATAATTGTTATTGTTGCTCTTCAAAGACATTAAAAGATGTGTACAGCATTTGTATTTTCTCTGATTTGGTAGTTTATGGCACTGGAAAAACCTGCTGCAAATTAAATTTTATAGAAGTCTGTTATTTGTTTCAATAAATTGGAAATATCACACAGGAGGGAGGGAAAGATTATTTTTGTATCAGAAGAAAGAAGCAGTTATATGCATTATCCACGTTGTACCTGTACAATAGAACTTAGCTTGGAAATGTATAAAAAAAAAAAAGCTCAGAGCTCACAAAAAGTTTTGAATAACCTTCAGAAATCTATAGTTTGCTTTTCTCTATTTATTAGATTCATGAATAATGAGGGAGATATTTAGTACAAGGTTGATTTATGTTTCCATTTATTTTACCAATGGAAAGGAGAGACTGAAGCTTCAAATAGAATAAAATTTAAAGAAGTAAGTCTGAGGTTAGTCCTGCAGCCAACTACTTTGAAAACTCTCTCCCCTAGATATGACCAGTTGATTTTGTTGCTGAAATGTCTGTGAATATTCCACTGCTAGCAGCAGTTAAAGACTTTACCCTGCAAGAAGTATTTATGAAGAAAACCCCATTGAATTAATGTATTTGAAATAGCTATGGTATTAATAGGCATTTGATGTTCTTATCCAAAGACAGTAATAAATTAGTCTTTTTATCAAGTTCAAAGTTCTGTGTATTTTAGGCATGGTGAGCTGCGTTGAAATCACCAATTGAATTTTAATCAATTACTAGTTTGTTGTTTCCTTGAAGTGTTCATGACTGTAGCCTGCTGCATGTGGACTGGCACAGTTTACATATACCCTAGAATTTTTTTAACTAAAAGTCACAAGCAATTAGGTAGTGTAATTCCTTGTCTACCCTGCAACACGTGAACCACAGGTTGAAGTGTTTGCTTCTAGAAGAGTAGCAAAGGTGGTGGGAAGATTTCTAGACATGGAGAATGTATGGAAAATGTTGTTTTCCGAGATATCTGTTCTATATACTAATCACTTTCTCAAAGCGTGTGCATTATTTCTAATCTGAATATGATTTGCTGTATTTTGCAAACAGCTTTCTGTTTTCAAAGAAGTCCATTTCCAAAGAAGCAGTTTTTCAAAGCAGCTATTTACATGTGATTCTTCCTTTAAAAGATCTGAAAAAACAAATTTAGACTTGATACAAGAAAAAGAATTAAAATGAGGATTGGGTGCATGGAAAAGAATTAAGTAAGATTATATAGTCATTAGATTAATTTTTGTGTACATTTGTGCAGTTTAAAAATTGTGCCTATATGTATAATGTTATTGCCTCCTTTTCATGAAATTTTCTGTAGAAGTTAGTACTGAGAGTTTTTTAAGAAAGCAAAAATGATGGCATGATCAACTGCCAAAGAGAGAAGTTTTTAGATAGTGTGAAATTATAGAAAGGAAGGTAAAATAAGTGAAGAAGAGAAAAAGGTGGAAATCTAGGCAAGTCTTAAAATATTCAAGATCCAAAAAATGATTTAACTGTATCAACTTTATAAGGCTGTTACCAGTGGGAGAATTAAAGTAGAGGATGGTTTGACCAAACTGGGAAGATTAAAACCAGTTTTTTTGAGTGACCTTAATGAGAATAAGATACGTGTCACTGAAATGAAGTGTTAATATGTGGGGAGATATTTGTCAAGGTTTGGGTACTTACTGCACTGTACTCTAGGAGAAAGAAGCAATGAAAAGGCAAAAATCAGGTGGCTGTCACAGCTTGTTTGTTGGAGGAATCTATAACTCAGAGGTTGCAGGCCTGGGTACTGGGGGGGTCATGGGAAGTGATGCCTGGATTGACAAAGGAGTTAAATTGAAAACCAAAAAAGTTTTAAATGATGGCACTATAATTACATTGAGATAGTAGTTTATTTTTCACGATGATGCAAAGGTATTGCCAATGCATAGATGTCTCTTTTGATACAAATTCATTCATTCAAGCATTTTCAAATGTGTTATAATAGTGTTTTAACTAGGGATCCAATAAGATTTTATATGATCCAGCACTTTTGTCACTGTTCATAGAAGTTTGGAACAACACATCTGGAGACTTCTAACACATCTGGTGAATATTCCCTGTTGGCTTTTTGGATGACTGTGGGGCACTGTAGTAGCGTGACATTAGAGAAGATGCTTTCCCTGAAAAGATAACATTTCATGCAGTCACTAGAGGCATCTAAGGGGGAAAGGATATTTCATTATCTATATTGCATGTTGGTTTAGTGAGGATTAGTGAGGACAAGTAGAGGTAATGACCCTGATTAAAGGAAATACACACAGAAATACAGAAGCAATTACTTCAAAAGAAAGGCCAGACTGACACCACTCTGAATCAGATTTGAAACTTTTTGAGTTGCTTTCAGTCTTCCTGGCAGTAAATGCAGAAAGTGCTGATGCAGAGTGAAATTTTGTCTAGCTGCCTTTGATTCCATGGCAGTAGACGGTTGTTGTCCCCTCAGCTGAGCTGCCAGAACACCCTGTGAAAAAACTCAGATCTCCTGGAGTACTGCTGTTTCTGTCTCTCTGGTTTTAGGTTTAACAAGGTTGGATATTTGATGAGATTTGGGATGTGGTACATAACGTGTTTTGATCAAAATTTGAGCTAGCTACAAAGAGATTACTGCATATTTTATAGCTTTATATTTTTTTGCAGGAGTTGCATTTATATTAGTTATTATACTGCAGAAACTCACTATAGAAAACAGATGACTGGAGATCAGTTTATATAACCAAATCTACGTGACTCATAAGGACAGCCAGAGACTTTTTTCGAAAGAACTGAGATGTGAAAGAATGTGATATAATCCTAGATGTAAATCCTAGATGTAAATCCTGTCTTGACAACTGTCTCCATACAGAGGTTCCACATACCTGTGAATAAGTAAGATTTATTATTTCACTTTTGTTGCTCACAGTTTTAATGCCCTGTGTGTAGTCATGATTCTCTGAGATTTTCTTTTCTTTGGAACTTGCTTTTTCTGCCTGTGGTAGGTCCACCGTGGCTGGATGCCAGGTGCCCACTAAAGCCGCTCTATCCCTCCCCTCCTCAGCAGAGACATTTTCTCTCTGGGGAGAGAAAATATAAGCAAAGACTTGTGGGTCGAGATAAGGACAGGGAGATCACTCAGCAGTTACTGTTATGGGCAAAACAGACTCAACTTGGGGAAATTAGTTAAATTTATTACCAATCAAATCGCAGTAGTACAATGAGAAATAAACCCAAATCTTAAAACACGTTCACCTCACCCCTCCCTTCTTCCTGGGCTCAACTTCACTCCCCATTTCTCTACCTCATCCCCCCAAGCAGCACAGGAAAACGAGGAATGAGGGTTCTGGTCAGTTCATCACACGTTGTCTCGGTCTCTCCTTCCTGCTCAGGGAGAGGACTCCTCACACTCTTCTTCTGCTCCAGTGTTGGGGTCCTTCCCATGTGAGGCGGTCTTTCCTGAACTTCTCCAACATGAGTCCTTCCCACAGGCTGCAGTTCTTCACGACCTGCTCCAGTGTGGGTCCCTTCCATGGGGTGCAATCCTTCAGGAGCAGACTGCTCCAGGATGGGTCCCCCACCATGGGGTCACAAATCTCTCCAAGATCCTGCTCCAGCGTGGGCTCTCTATGGGGTCACAACCTCCTTCAGGCATCCACCTGCTCCAGCATAGGGTCCTCCAAGGGCTGTAGGTGGATANACAGGAAAACGAGGAATGAGGGTTCTGGTCAGTTCATCACACGTTGTCTCGGTCTCTCCTTCCTGCTCAGGGAGAGGACTCCTCACACTCTTCTTCTGCTCCAGTGTTGGGGTCCTTCCCATGTGAGGCGGTCTTTCCTGAACTTCTCCAACATGAGTCCTTCCCACAGGCTGCAGTTCTTCACGACCTGCTCCAGTGTGGGTCCCTTCCATGGGGTGCAATCCTTCAGGAGCAGACTGCTCCAGGATGGGTCCCCCACCATGGGGTCACAAATCTCTCCAAGATCCTGCTCCAGCGTGGGCTCTCTATGGGGTCACAACCTCCTTCAGGCATCCACCTGCTCCAGCATAGGGTCCTCCAAGGGCTGTAGGTGGATATCAGCTCCACCATGGACCTCCATGGGCTGCAGGGGAACAGCTGACTTACCATGGTCTTCATCACAGGCTGCAAGGGAATCTTTGCTCCGACATCTGGAGCACCTCCTCCTCCTCCTCCTCCTCCTTCTTCACTGTCCAGGGTATCTGCAAGCTTGTTGCTCTCACACATTCTCACTGCTCTCTCCGCTGCTGTTGTTCCCCTTCTTAACTATGTTATCCCAGAGGCACTACCACTGTTGCTGGGTCCATCTTTGAGATGGCTGGCATTGGCTCTACTGGACATAGAATCACAGAATCATAGAATCACTTGGGTTGGAAGAGACCTTCAAGATCATCGAGTCCAACCATAAACCTACACTGCCAAAACCACCCCTAACCCATGTCCCTCAGCACCACGTCTACCCGTCTTTCGACGGTTAGGGGAAACTTCTGGCAGCTTCTTACAGAAGCCACCGCTCTAAGACCCCCCTCTACCAAAAACTTGCAATGCAAACCCTATACACTGACAATATGCTCTAACAGGATTCATGCGTTTAATGAGAACTTTCCCTTGGAATCAGGTCACTGATAATAACTCCACACACTGTTACTGTTCTGTCACTGCTTGGATCATGTTGCTACATTCTGTCTCACTCCCTCGCATCATGTTAAGGTTTGTCACATTTATCAAAGAAAAGCTGGAGACCGTTGTGCTGTTCATAAACACAGGCCAATATTTTGAATCCTGATGCATTTGTTTGGACATCTAAATACACTATTTGAATTTAAAATGAAGCACGAAAGATTAGAAATGCCAGTTAAATTAGCAAATTTCTTTAAAACAATCTGATCTTTAGAAGAGAATGCAGAGACCAAGACTCCCCCTAATGATCCAATAGTTAAGGATGGCGCTACAATAGTGAGGGTGAAGGGTGGTTTACGGTTCACAGCACAGAACTATGGGCAATAAAAACATTTATCCCAAAGCATCGCGTCAGCTGCTGCCGTTTCTGTTTCTGACCTATCTTTTCCTTTTGAGTGTTTCCTGTGTCAGGGCAAGCTGTTGCCGCACTGAGAGCAGAGTAGCAAGATGCTGTTACAGAAGCTGTTGGTGGAAAACACTTTCTGTAAACGATTACTGGTTTGTTTTTTTTTTTCATCTGAGATTTCAAAGAGAATCAGAGAGCTAAGTGTCTAATTTCCTGAATTTCTTAAAAATTTGCAGCCAGAAAGATGGCTGACATTAGTAGCTGATATTTGTCCCTATAAGAGAAGGTAAAAATATGCCTGCACAAATTAAAAAACTAAGTATTAAGTGACAGTTTGATGACTACCAGACAATGTTTATGCCTGGAGCGATTATATAGTGAAGTCAAAAGACTTAGGACTTGTGATACTGTCTATTATTCATTGAATGTCTGCATTGCATAGAGAGGAAGGTACAATCCATGCTCCAAGGAGCTTTGCTGTCATGTTCATGATTAATGATTGTGGCATTCATGCGGACTCGGGCAGCTCTCAGTTTCAGAGGGCTGTATCAGTAGGCCTGATACTAAGGGAAAAAAAAATAAAATACAAGCACAGACAATAAGGCTTGTAGGTTCTACAGTTTAGCTGAGGTTTTTAAAATCCGTGTCATCCAAAAGCATTTTTAGTGGGAGGTTTTTTTGGGACTGGGTGAAGTGCTGCTGAATTCTCAACCAGGCGTGGTAGATCATACGCTTTCATTTCATTTTTCAGTCCTTACGACAGCTATCTGCCAGTTGTGTCTGCTTCCTTGATCATTGGGGAGCCCAAAGGTAGTCCTGGGAATTCCTTTTTAGCGATCTTATTTTGGCAGAAAATCCTTCGCCCATGTGCAGAATCACATTCCCTTCCCAAGCCCAGATTGAAGCTAAGCCTCTTCCTCCTCTCTTTGGTCAGAGAAGTTAATTGTGCAGATGGCTGCAACTGGACAGATAGATTAAAACTAAACACTACATGATTGTGAATTTTAATGGTTTCTTTGTCCAATTCTCATCTTTTCTTGACACAGTCTGGACTTTTATCATTGAATATATTTAATGCAGTTATAGAAGATGAAGTCAAACAGTGTATAAACCCTAATGCGTTAAAATGACAGAAAGGTTCAGTAGTCACACAAAAGCTCTCATTCCCAGATTGCAGGAATATTCTATTGCACAGTCTCCATCACCTTCATTGAACCCATTAGCTATGTCCAACAATTATTAATAGTGACCAGTATTGCATGAATTATAACTGTAGTTTTTCTCATGGTTATAGCTGTAATATTTGGGTATAAGTAGTTATTTTAAAAAATAATCTGTGAAAATTAATCAGGAGAAAAAGGGAACATACAAATAGCTTGAATAAAATTCCAGTCTTGGAGACAAGCATTTCCTATGTATTTTTCTGGAACAGGGATTTTGCCATGAACGGGTTATCCCAGGTACAAAGCTCCTATATCCCACTAATGAGGGAAAACAGGATTCATCAGGATTCCTGTCTCTTTTGACAGGAGTGTTTTGACTTTCAAACAGTTCTCAAGAGGTTTTTGTTCAGCTAGAAGCAGGCAGTTTCTGTTGTGGTGAGGCCAGTGAAGGATTACTTCTGCAAAGTTTCTTATTTCACTATGGAATCTGAGAGTGTTATGGCTTAATTGCACCTGCATACATAATACTAAGCAGAAACAAATCGATGTAATTTAATTCAGAACAGCAGCTAAAGAAGCATCACAGAAATGATATTCAGACTGAACAAAATTTAAATGAAGAAAGATATCAAGGCTCTCCATTCATGAAGCGCTCTTCTGAAGGCAACTCAAAGCTTGTTGCGCTGAAAGGCTGGAAAGTGACCTGAATGAATTTAATGAGAGACAGGTTTCATTAAAAGAGAACAACCTTAAAAAATATCTGTCAAGCATGCTTTCCTCTAAAACCATTTGACAGATGTTCATGCAGTTTAGCGAAAAGCCTTCAATCGTCAAGGGGAAGTGGTTGCCATTCTTCTTCCTTTCGTGTTCTTGGGTAGACAGTAGGTGACGCTGGGCACGGCACACCTCTACCCTTTGCTTTGGGTTGTGTCGGATAGCCCACAGTCTTGTCTGACTGGGATTGTTTGCCTTGGTTGCTTTGGAGAGAAAAGAAAAAGACCAGAGGGTGGAGAATCTAAAAGCTGGAATAGGAAACAAATTAGTTTGGTTGCTGGAAGGGGCCGATCACTTCCTGAGTAGAACTGATGGGCTGCCAAGGACTGTCATAATGAAACATGCCAATGCCTCCTGGGGGACCGCGTGGCAGACTTCCCCTCTCGACGCGCCTTTGAAGGAATGTTGAACAGACTGATGCCAGACAAATTGTTACTGCACCGTTGTTCCACTTTCATTGTAAATGCCGGAGTTATTTATTAGAAATGGCCTAGGACTGTGACATCTTTCTAATGTAAAATGTGGTGTTTTGTTCTGTTCAAATCAACATTTTATGTATGCCTTGAAATGGCAAGACAGAGTGTGAGACTCTAATTTTCCCCCGGCTATCAATTAGTCAGACATTAAAAGCAGTTTAAGCAGAAAAGGTTGGCTAGGTACCACGAGCACCGGAAGGAAAGTTTTCTGGTTGCTTAAATGAATATATTTTCTATTTAAAGACACCTCATGAATTCATTTGCGCCAGAATGTCCTTTAGCTGAGCTATTTCAGTTTGTTAGTTATTCAGTTATTTATTTGTTCAGTTATTTTTAGTTGGTCTGTAAGAAAAAAAATTTATATAGTGTCAGATCATTCGTGCTAGTGCTGATACAACTTATCTGTCAGATTAATTGAGGTATACTATTGGTGTAAAGCATCATGTATTCTGGAGTTCTTTTCTGGTTATTTTCTCCTGCTGTTTTTAAAATTCATGCAGATTCTGTCTTTTATCCTCTGGTGACAGTGCACATCTAAACATTCTTTTCCTCCCGTTATCAGTTTGTAGTAAATTATTTTCCAGTTCAAAGTTTTGGTAGTTTAATGTAGACACCACTTTACATTCTTGGAAAAAAGTCTGTAATGATGATGATTTAGGTGGAAAGTTAACTTTAATTTGTTTTCACTGGTGTTTAGACTAATATTTCAGACAATAATAATAATCTAAAGTAATACATTTGATTAATAAAAAAGTGGGAAATAATAATTTCACTTTATTTTGTACTTTTAAGCATTGTTGAAGACTAAAAGATGGGAGGAGCTGCTAAATTTGGATTGTAAAACACGCCAAGTCGACACTGAAGAGGCTTTACGAGCAATTGTATGGTACCATGGCTTCCCATTTGTCTCTTTCTTGTAGCCTGAGCACAAGCTTAGCATAGTCAATATCAGAGACAGTATCTTCGGAATCACTTATTTGAATGCGGCAACAAATATTTTAAAAGCTTTCTTCCATTACAGATTCATTACTAATTCTACTATTATTAATCCATTACTAATTCTACTAATCCTGTAACAATGGAACGCATCATCCTGTTATAAACACAAGGAACAGTTTAGTGTCTTTGTCATCAATGTGTCCAAGCTGAGGCCTTTAGACAGGGCCTGGATGAGCTCATAAAAAAAAGACTTTTTTTTTAAAAAAAGAGACAGTTTAGAGATGAAGCTGAATATTCCATGTTTTAGTATTGATTTTCTTTTTGTGTAAAGTGTTGAATTTCTCATCCTAGAATTAAATATAAGAAATGTAGAATTTCTGTTCTACTGCCTACCCAAGAGGAGAGTTTTATGCATTCTTTAAGGCTAACATTATTTATCTAGGGGTTATATTATTCTCAGTCTTTCTTTCTTTCTTTCCTGACACCAAACCTGATTCTTTTAAGTTTCTTCAGATGATATCAGAAACATTTCAACAGTTCATTTCAAGAGTTAAAAATTCTTTCTTCTGGACCAGTTTTTAGTTGTTTTTATTTAGTTTCAGAAAAATCCTACCCATCTATAAGCCTCTCTTGTCTCTTCTGACATCATTAAAGCTTTGGCATGACTTTCAGGTTTTATCCCAAGTTGAATGTGTTGTAGTTTCCTGTCAGAAGGAAAGTCTGTAGCATTTGCTGGCATCGAAGACTCCTGAGACTTTGTTCAGCCACCTGAGCATAGCTGTCTAGTGCCCTCTGAGGTGCCCCGAGGTCTGCTGCCGGGTCTCCAGCTACTCCTCCAGACGGCAGTGAGTGTCCCACAGGTCCTGCACCGTCTCTGCCGCCCTCATGCTGATGTTTCAGCGTGTCCCACATGGCACTAGGTCCTTATAGGTGAGCAACTGATTCCAGCTTTGGCTTTGATTTATGTGCCAGGAAACTGAAGCCTGGAACCCACGATGACAGCTGTATTGTGAATTTGAGTAATTAAAAGGCTTTTCTGTCCCCTCAGTGATGAGTTCAGACATTTCCTCTCTTTATTTTCTGTTGTCTACCAGCATAACTGTAATTTTTGCACACTAAATGTAAAAAATCATTTCTTTCACTTACACAGCCAGAAGATTTGTTAGTCAAATTCAGCATCCAGGTGTCATAAAACAAAACATTAGAGTTGCACGATAAGAATACAGACTAAATAGGAACGCAAACTATCAAACATACTTGTTATTTTCTTCCTTTTTCTAGCACACTGCCATGAATTTAGTGTTGTTTTACCTTAAATGATACTGGATTTTGCTCAAGACAGCATTTTCCCTACAGTTTATCACCTGCCGAATTGAGAAGGCACATGCTCATTTACATCATTTATTTATGTTGAATTTTTGAGGAAATAGGCTTTGACTTTACTAGTGAGGAAGGTAGAGGTATTGATCAGTTATTAGTAAGTTATTCTAAAGAAGCAATGTCAATAAACCTTTAGTGGTAGTTTTGCACTCTGTATATCGTTAAAAACCTTGAGCAATGGAAATCCCTTTTGTAAGTGAACCTTGTGGAACAGAGTTCTGCAGCCGTGCCAGCTCATGCGACAGACACTTCACTGCTGCATTTATATCCTATCAAAGAACAATAAAAAAAGCCTGTCATTCATGCTTTTTTTCTGAAGATAACTTGGGTGAACAGTCCCTGTTTTCCTTAGAGCACAGGAAATGCAGAGACCGTGCTACTTGTGGAGGTGCTTATATCTTTGTCTACATAGAGACTAGACAAAAGCATCGCTATTTTTAAATGACAACAACTTTCAGGAGCCAACAGGAAAGAAAAAATGCAAAATGATAGTGAGAGAAAAGGAATATAAACTTTTTTTTTACAGGCCATGGCAATAAAACAGACACAACAGACGTGGTGAGTCCTGAGAAAGAAATGTTTCAACACAACACAACACGAATTCAAAACAGTTGAAACTTCTCTCTTTTTTTGACCCAAAAGCAGCTTGCTTTCCATTTTGTTTCTGAATTCTTTCATTTCTGCAAATTTAAAGAATATGAAGGAATTTGCATGTCATTTTCAAATGGTATCTGGAAGAGACACTTCTGTCTTCCAGAAGAAACGGAGTTTAAACAAAATTAGCTGAATTCTTGGCAGAAAGTAAGTTATTTGAATTTTTGGCAGAACAATTTCTTCTCTTACAAGAGAAATAACTCTCTTATGAGAAGAAATAACGTTTCTGCTGTGGAAAAGCAGAATGAGATAAACATGTCCTCAAAAATATAACATAAAGGAGTGGGACATGTAAAGGAAATCATTGTCTCTCTTAAAGGATTCGGCAGATACTTACCTCCTAAACTGCGGTAGCCTAAATTTACTGCAAAAAGTATGAATGGAATCAGAAAACATGTTTTTTCTGTTTTCGTCTTTAGGATAACTGAGACAGGAAAATATAAGCTACAATATACTGTGCTGTGAGGACTATGCCTAAATCAGACTAAAACTAAAGAATTTATTTGGGAATTAAAATGATGTAACTTCTCTTTACTTCAGCCATTTGATCCTCAGGCACAAGGAGAAGACAGATTATTTATGAAATGACCTATTCTTTTGAATTACTTATTCTATCTGTTCCCTCCCACCTCCTTTCCCCTGAATGAATATCTGTCAGCTATTTACATGCTTTTGAGAGTTTCGTTATGCACTTGATGATGATCAAAGGATGGGGTTTTTATAGTACTTAGGTTCCTGAAGATGCAGATGAGCACCAATGAGAATTAGATACGTAGGTACCTTGGAAAATCCCATTTGATGGCTGTTGTTAAGAGCTGTAAGTTCCCTTAAAAGTCTAGTCATGTATACCTACGCCTATCCATATTACTGAAAGGGACTGTGGATCTGGATTTAGGTAATGATTTTTTCAGCTGATTTTTAGGCCTTTGAGAATAGATCAAAATCCTCTTTGATTGATTTTCCAAATGGACATTGAATCATTCTTATATTATTCTCTCAGTATCAACTGAATAGTTGGAGAAGAGAAGAGGTATCCCATGCTTTTATTATCCTGGACAGAAGTGGGAAGGCAGTAAAGTGCTGAGAAAAATGGCCCAGAGAAGGAATAAAATTGTAATAAAGATGTTTCTAATCCTGTTACTCATTCTCTGTTGTAGGCAGACTGCTAAAAACAGGCTAGGGGGTTATTATACTATGGGAAATATATTATTCAAACATGCACGGCAACAGAATTGCAATGTAACCAAAAATCGAAGTATTTCTTCTTTTCTCCCCTTTATTTCTGTCTGCTGGTGCTCTAAGAGCTAACAGAAGGCTGAGCTGTGCACAAATCTTTTCCTGTCCTTGTACCACAACTTCAGGCCATGGCAGAGCATCCGGAGCTGCGTTTCTAGTAACAGTCCTCAGCATCTGAAATGTTCAGATCCTGTGGCAGAGACCTGGGCTAATCGCGGTCTCTATTATGGCTCTTCCCACCATGACAGGTTCCATGTGCTCCGTTAAGTATCCCAGTCTCCAAATGAATGTGTAATACCCCAAAGAGCAGGCTGGCAGCTGGCGGGCTGGGTTTTGTTGGGCTTGCTGTGCAGTTTTAGGCACTTCATAAATTGAATTTTTTCCTAACAGCACGATTCTCTAGGAATCATGTTTCTTCCTCAAAGCTACATGTTTGCATGTCATGTCCTTCCTGTCCCCAGCTGGCACGCGGGTCTGTGAGATTTCTAAAATGAGTTTAATTTTAAAGCGCCTTCTAGGCGGTTTTGAATTATGCTTTGGTTCATAATGGTTTCTGTCATAGCAAGCATTAGAAAACTGGAAAATTAGATTAAAGCTAGTCTTTCACTCCCTTTCCTAAAATGCACAGAACTGGTATCTGCAGTTGAGGCGTAGTCTCTACACATTTTTTGATTACATAAATTTAAGCACCTTTCATTTTATTTTAGCAGCAGCTGCAGAAAATGGAGGCAAAATGTCTGTGCACGAAAAAGAGCTTGTGAATCATTCCCTGGTCTGGTCCAGTGAGTTCTACTGAGAGTTTCTCAGATGTTCTTTTTCTTTTTAATTTTATTTTATTTTATTATTATTTTAAACTCTTATATCACTGTTAAATGCTTTTTCAGTGTGATGTGTTTAAAAGCTTCTAGACTCTTTGTCTTTTCTGCAAAACATTGGAGGTAGATATGTAATATAATGAAAGAAAAAAAAGGCTGTGCTTCACCTCTCCTAAAAACAGGAGTTTGTTTGCCCTTGCATGAAATATTCAGGAACCTACGAGCGTGACTAGATCCCTAGAGACACGAAAAAAAAAAAAAAGGAGCCACACTGTTAGGCATTCACTCACCTTTCAGGAAATGTTTAGTTTCAAGCCATTCAAGATTTTTCCTGACTTCTTCCCTCTCCATCTGGCACAACCAGTCATGGCTGTGACCATCCCTTCTCTCCAGTGCCACGAAGCACCCCAAACCCATTCATCTGGCTTTCTGTGACTCCTATTACGGAGCCTGCAGAATGCCATAAAGTAGAGACATGAAAAATACTCCAGTTGGACATGGAAACAACAGACTCTTACTCCAGATCAAGCATCAATGATGTGGAGTTACCGTTGCGGGTACTAGGTAATGAAGTGGGAAAGCACAGTGTTATTATGATGCAATACAAAAGCTGTGTTAGATTATACACGTATGTGTAAGTACTCCTGTTGCTGCTTTTCAGGTCATAGCTAACAAGTGTTTTATTTCAATTCTAACTATCTGGTTCAATCCCTTAGATTACGGAAAGCCATAAAAAGATAAAGGCACATGCATCAATAATTTACACAATACAAAAATTGAAAAGAGAAGCAGGAGATGGAAGACAGAAAGAGAGAGACTGAAAGACTGAAATAACAAACATTGATTTTTCTCTCTGATCCTCTTTGATATTTGGCAATCTTTTGTGAATACTAATTTTTTTTTACTTTTTTTTTTCCCCCTGAGGACAGTAAATGCAAAAGCCATTGTATTCAAAATTCTCCTTACTATTCCTGGTTCATTCTATTGGTGGTGTAACATTTGGATTCCTTAAACTCAAATATGGTTTCTTCTTTGAGCAATGATGCTTTTAACCTTAAACAGATAAGATATGCAGATTTATACTTCCCTTTGTTAAAGGAAAGTCACTATTGAACTTGTATATATGCTTTACTTCGGGCATTTTAGTGTCCCCACTTAAGTGCAAAAAGCCCTTTATATTTAACCTCAAAATATTGCCTGCATTCAGGAAATTTAAGGAGACTATGAACCACAAGAACTTTTTACATGATATCTCTCGCGGCTCCTACAGGATCTTATACAGAGCACTTGGCAAGAATTCATCCTGTAATAGTACAGGAATACAACATTCCTGCTCACTGTCTTTTTTACTCACTGAAGTCACATGTACTTTTTATGGTTTTGCTTTTTCTGAACTCTAATAAAAAAAAAAGTTACAATATATGTATGTATGCTAAAGAAGAGAGTTTTCTTAGAACAGTTTTAGCACATGCCTGAAAAATAGCATTCCAGCATTATCCCTCACACTGGTTCTAGAATTGAAATTTAAAATTCATCACAGAATGGTAAAGCCCAACAAAAGAAAAGCTTCAGATGGAGGTAAGTTGATATTTAGTGTCCTTTCGTTATTTGATTAAGAAAACATTGCTTTTCAAGCAGGTCGTCTACAAATGTAGGGAGTTGGGAAACTGGGGTAATTGGGAAACATATTTTGTCAATAAACTGTAAGACATACATTCAAGTGGAGCAACTGGAAAATTAATTTCTGATACAGATTGTGACTTTGTTTTGTTGTTTATATTTGGTTGGCTAAGATTTCTTTTTAGCATTCAAGTGCAATATGTATCATTTAATCGGGAATGCACTATAGAAAGAATCTTGTTAAAACGAACCACAACAAAACTCTCAGGAGAAATCTAGGAGAGGCTGTTCTGTTGGTAAGAAGTTAAGCTGCCTTTCCTATTTGTTTTTGTTTCAGACCATTGCCTTTTATCTGCTCATACCATTATCTTAACTTTTTAATATAATTTCCTCTCTATTTGTATTATGAAAATTCATTTATCAGAGTTATATTGTATTACAGCCCATATCAAAGAAACATTGGCTACATCTAATGCAAAGATATCAGATTATTTTAGGCTAAATGATTAGTTAAAAGGCTACAGAAAGACTTCTATGGGGATCAAAGACATTCACGTATCATTGAACAAAGGATCATTTATTTGTCTATTTCAGTTTGGGAACTGGATTTCCAAATCAGCCTTTTTGGCAAGAGCACAGTGGCTGTACTGAACAGCTTGCTGGCTAATACTGTGGGAAAGCCATATCTAAAAAACCATCACAGTGTGACCAGTAAATCTGTGTTGCAGGTAGACAGTGGGCCCAATTCATCCTTGACATAGCTTCATGCTGGTGAATGGGACAAATACTGCCTTTCTGTATTTGTGCTTTATCTGATTCTTGAAAAATGAGTTGGGGATTAAGGCAGGTATTTTGTTCTCTGAGTTCCAAGAACGGTAGCTGGTACCCCCTCAATTGTTGTGACAGTTTGGTGCAATGTATCTGAAAATACACTTTTAGGAATTACATATGAACATTACAAGCCATATATAAAACTAAAAGCTAGCAAAAAGCTATACTATATTTTTAGAGTAATGTATTCAGTGAACTCATATAAAATACCTTCCTTTTTTGCATCTGCCAATATTCTCTGGTTCATGGTGATCAGTACCTGCTTTCTCAAGAACGAAAGCATGGACAATTTTTAAATGTATGTTACAGTCAAATGATTAAATAAAACATACCGCATACCTGTTTCTGTTAAATAAATCAAATGCCCTTACATTCTTTTCAAGCAAGCAATATGAAAAAGTATAAATATTTAAATCTTAAAAACCCTTCAATCCCTCTCATTTATTACTAGAAATTATATCTGAGAGACATATTCTTTGTGTTGAAGGTGGACAGCTGTACTGAAACAGTATCATAATTTTCAGATGCTTTTATTTTACATAAAAAGTCTGATGGATGTCTCAAAAGAGGAATCCCATGGTTAATTGTCATCTTCCAAAATCATGCAATGCAACTACAATACAGCTTATTTTTGCAAACTGGACCTTTGGTAAGGGCAGCAAAAATTGTGTACAAGGAGATCAGACATAAACTTGATGAAGACAACAAGCATTTATAATGTTTGCTCTTGAAACACTGGAGCACCAGTCTGTCTTAGGAAAAAGGAAGGATTTTTTTCCTTCAGTGAGGAAACACAGCAAGTTTTGGATATTTGCTGTGAATGAGGATGTAGAGGGGAATTTAGGGGCAAGGAGCAGGAAGAAAATATAGATGCAGAGTATTTACAGAAATGCAGAAACTGAGGAAGTGGCCAATTTTGAATAATATGTGGAGCTGGACAGGATAGTGAATAGTGGAAAACAAAGATGTTCTCTGTGAACGATAAAAAGTGCACCCACTGTTATTGTCCTTTTGGGCTCTGTGTGTTACAGTGTTCAAGAAATATATGAGACAAAATACTAGAAGATGCAACTCTTATTTTCGTGTACCCATAGCTTGCAAGCTGTAGAGTGGGGGCTTTAACTTCAGGATGTCACATGGTACTCGTGTGGTATCTATACTGAGAATAAAAATGTGTGGTAGGAAGGCACCAGTCCTTCCATCTTCTTCCGCTCCCTCTTCCCAGCCCACCTTCTGACACGGGACGTATCTGAAATTACAAATGCTACATAAGCCAATGTTTAAACTAGTTTCTGCAAAGGCTTAAATACATTTTTAAAGCAAGTTGCTTACGGTTAAATTTTAGAACTTTTAGGCAAATGATTTTGTAAACATGAGTGTGCAATTCTTTGCAAATAAATTAATTAATTCAGCTAGTCTAAATGCTGTGGAAGTTAATGAGAGTCTTCAAATGGCTTCAATAAATACCAAGCGGGACCTAAAGGAGAAATTATTCTGTGGTTAAGGTAGGATTCTTACAACAAAACATAACAGGGAGAAACCATCCATAGAAGAAAAAAGGTCATCTTCTCATGGTAAATCCATTTAGTTTACATTCCTATAACATCTGAGGATTTATCTGCATGCTGTTATCACAGATATGTTTCACGGGTACGCCATGTCAGCCTTCCAGTTTTGTTGACATTTATACTTTCTAGAACAAAAATTAGAACAGTCGTCAAGCATCATACTGAAATTTCACTTTATGTATTCTAGAGGACATGAAGGATCTTTCAAGACTTTGGCTTTGGCTTTGGAAGTGTTGCCAGACACAACATTAGAGTGACTATGTTTTAGAAATGCAGTGTGTAGGAGAGCAGAGTGTTGGCATGAAAGTTTATGTGTCCTTATACTACTTCTTTGAAAATGATAATTGTTTTTATCTTTGCGTAAGAGCGAGGGATTTGTAGTGTAACATTTAATTGTGTGAGTGCAATCTCCATGAAGATGTTTTGCTGCATCAGGTTGATAATATTGTTTTTATGAACCAAAAATACAGAGATGTGTGATTTTCAAGCAGGAAAACACTTACTGTATGATGTTCTAGAAAAGTTGATTCAATATTTTTTTATGTCTAGAGTGCGGTTTTGGAACATTACCTTTAGTGTAGGTGTCATGACTGATTTGAATACACACTTTCTGCCAGCTGGAAAATGTTTCTTGTGCATATTATTGGCATCTTTTTTTCATATTTGTTTCCTCCTTGTTTCCCCTTCCACGTGTGTCCCAAGATGAGCCGTAGGATTTGGGTACACCATAAAGAAAATATTACCCTGGAGGTTGCTAACAGACTATAATCATGACAAGGGTGACATCTGAACTTAATTTTTATGGGTTATATTTGTAAAAAATACAAATGCTTGTGCCCCTGATAGACATAACTTATTGGAAAATGAAGAGAAATTCATCCATCCATTTTAATTTTTACAAACCCGTTACTCCCCTCTGATATAGCCTCATCCTGATTTTGTTCTATGTTATAAGAATATATACACCTGCATAAGTTGGTCACAAAAGATTTGGGGCCACAATCATTGTAGTGTTTTAGTTCTCACTGATTTTATGTTTTATTGCTGTGTTAAAACCACTCAACCATGAAAAGCATTTTGTTCGTGTAACTATACAATTATAAACACTCACTGAATAGCAAATAACCTGTCCTTCCCAATTTTCAAAATTAGGAAACGGCTAGGAGAGGGAGAGACAGAAGGAAACACCAAGATAATAAAGGCTGGATTCAAGGAGGAAAGTACTAGCACTTCTAGTACATAAGATTTTGGGACCTGCTAGTGAAACACAAGGTGAAAAGTCCAGTTTTCGTAATTCACAGCTTACTTGTCTTTTGTTCTGACTTGCTTTAAATTTTTTTTCTTCAGAAGAAAATATTGTGCCCTGTGACTGGTTTGAACTTATCTATATTTTCTGCAGGCACTAGATTAGTATGCCAGAAATAATGCAAATTTCCCTGCTTTGCAGTCCTAAGAGGAAGTCCCTCATTTTCATTCTCCCTGCTACCAAATGCTCCCCTCTCATTTATTTATTTGCTGCTGTACACTTTCACAAAATGGTCCCTATGGTCAGATTTCTTATTTATCTCTCTATATGCTTTGTATTGCCTATTATCACATTAATCTTTGTAACACTTGCATTTAAATTCAGCTTTTGAGTATTTCATAGTGCACATCCTCAGCACTGGATTCCATCCTACATCTTTTCATTTTTCCATGGGAGTTGAAATCACTTATTTTCCTACAGGAAAAGAAAGTGCAATGCTGACAGCAAAAAATACTAACCTCCTTTCTGGGACTCTACCAGTCGTCTTAAACTGGGAAGACTCCATCCAGGTTCTAGGTCGGGTGTCTACTCTCTTTTCCTGTGTTGCTGCTCCAGTGACCTGCCGCTGCCATGTATTTCTCTGTAGACTTTTACATTTAGATGTGGAAGAGAGGGGTGAGTCGTTGGCTTTTGAGGTCCCCACAAGCTGGCTGATGGCCACGGAGTGGTGGCAGGTTGTCCTGGGTGGCCAGCACCTCCTGGCCCCAGGCAGTGGGGCAGAACCGCTGCAGGAGCTGTCAGTACAACTCAGGAGCTGGTGTGAGCATCAGCCTGCCATTCTTAGCAGTACTGTTAATTATTTTCCATGAAATAATAGTTCTTCTTTCAAAATATATTCTCCTGAATATAACTGGTAAGTAATTTACAATGTTTATAAAGGAGGTGTTTTTAATGACCCATCTGCCATTTATATACAACCAAATCTTCAAACTAGATTGTCTTGTCAGCTATTCTAATTAATGAGATGTATGTTGTGAGGATTAGTATATGTTTAATATTGTATATAATGTCTCAAGTAGAATTCTATTGATATTTAATTAGGGATGTTGTGTAGTGCTTACAGCTATATTCTTCAAATACTTCCATTAGTGTGTTAAATAATGAGACTGACATCTGTTGACTGTGGTTGCACACTGTGGAAGTCACTGAACTATCAAACCCATGGTTTTAATTTAATTTTTGGAATATTAAGTCTCTAACCAGCCTTATGATGTAGTTGTCCTGCTTTTTTCCTTATTCTTCTCTATTTAATGATAAGTTTGAAGAACTCTCTTGTTTATTTCAATGTTCACGGTAACCTAATTTTTAGTTTCTCACATGCAGGTTTTTTTTTCTCACCAGACTTAATTTTCATTGCTTTGCTTATTTTGGTAATCTTTGTCAAGGTTTTATTATGCATATATATATAGAGTTATATATATATGCATATAGTTATATATAATAAGGTATCTTCCTCTCCTCTTAAATGCAGTGTTTGTCGATCATTCTTAAATTCTTTCATGAACTATAACATCTTCAAAATGTTCATATTCATAGATTTTTGAATATCATTGAAGTTCTGTTGTAAATTAATAAAATATATCATCATCTTCCTCTTTTGAACATATGGAGTTTGAGTTGACATTTTTCTTAGGACTCAGACTTCAAAAACTATGATCAAAACATAGATTTTTTTCATTTGCTCATTTTCAAATGTGAAATTCCACAGGCCTTTCCCTTCCAGCAAAACACAGCAATACCAGCATTACAGGCAGTTATTTTTTGTTTTTCTCTCTTTTTTTTTTTCCCCAGCCTTGATTTGAAGCTTTTCTCTGTAGTGCTCACAGATTTTTTTTGAACTGCTGTATCCACTCTTTCCAATTTTCTGATATATTCCCTTCAAAGCTTAACTGCTTAGTGTGTGAAATTTATCTATCTTCTGGCAAACTCCAGACTTTCAATTTTGACATTTTATTCTGTATGTTTATTTTCTTCTGCATGAAATAATTCTGTTCCTATTAACCTTATGTATTGTATTTACTTTCTTTTTTTTTTTTTTTTACCATTATCACATCATTCTTTAGTCCACTCTCACTGCCTATATCAAAATATGCTTCCAGACTCTCAGGTGTGTTTTCTCCTTTCTCGTGTCCGTGCAGTATTCATGCAATACCCAGGGTTCCTAGGACAATACATTATTCTACCGCATGTATACAGATAAGCTCTGTGAAAGATCCTCACACACGTTCTGACTTATTTCATAATCATAGTCAGAAAACTTATTTACAGCAGCTACAATAAGCCACGCTCCTTGAAATTAAGTACTAAAAAAAACACTTCAGAGAATGAAAATGCTGGGACTTTAGTCTTAGTCGGTTATCGTGTTGTTTAGTTCTACTCTCTGGACTGCAGTGAGTTGCAAGTAAGCTTTAGGAAAAGCTTTCCGTGATCTCTCTCTGTCTTCAATCCTCGTCTTTCAGGACAAAAAAAAAAAAAAAAAAAAAANAAAAAAAAAAAAAAAAAAAAGAAAGTTTTTCCAAATTTGTTCATTACCTCTGAACGCCCAGGGCATCCCGCCTGCAAGCTTTTTGCGCAGGAAAACGGACGTTATTCGCTTAATTGAATCTCACTTAAACATTCCTTTGGCCCGACCTGCTGTCTTTTCCAGTAGTTCGCCTCTAAAACATGTTAAAGAAAATATTTAAACATAAACGATGCTGAGTTCCAGATTCAGTTCCTGCCATGTCTCTACGCCAGCGCTTACCACTCTGACTTTGGGTCTGCCGAAGGATGACCTTGGGAGCCTGCTTACCTCAAGCCTATAATTCCAAAAGAAAAACTGCAATCCTGAGAACCAGTGGTGTGAAAGCATGTAAAGGAAAAGCATTCCACCAAATATTTTTACAAATATCCCTCTGTTGATGGCATAATTTTCTTGATTTAATATATCATAAAAGAAAAATACAAAAAATACTTTGCAAGAAGAATGAATTTTGCATTATAGAGAAGCAAGAACAAGCTTTATGCTAACTGCTGGCTGTATGTGCGGGGATTAACTAGCCTGTTTTGGATATGGATTTTTTAGGGTTTTTTTTTTGGTGACGGATTAACTTTCTTAAACTAAATTTCTTTTCTAACTTAACAGACATATAGGGAATTCAGATGGGTCAGCTAGTGAGTCTAGGAAGCTATACCAGCATTGCCATTAAAAAATACCAAATAGCTAAGATAATAACAAAAAAATTCATTTATGAGAATTTTTTTTTTTATGTGAGATTGGAGCTTTTTGTACGAGCTGGAGCCCCTCTGCTGTGAGGACAGGCTGAGAGAGTTGAGGTTGTTCAGCCTGGAGAAGAGAAGGCTCCAGGGAGACCTTAGAGCCCCTTCCAGTCCCGAAAGGGGGCCTACAGGAAAGCTGGGGAGGGACTCTGGATCAGGGAGTGGAACTATAGGACAAGAGGTAATGGTTTTAAACTGAAAGAGGGGAGATTTAGATTAGATATTAAGAAGAAATTCTTGACTGTGAGGATGGTGAGACACTGGCACAGGTTGCCCAGGGAAGCTGTGGATGCCCCATCCCTGGAGGTGTTCAAGGCCAGGTTGGATGGGGCTTTGAGCAACCAGGTCTAGTGGGAGGTGTCCCTGCCCATGGCAGGGGGGTTGGAACTAGGTGATCTTGAAGGTCCCTTCCAACTCTAATCATTCCATGATTCTATGACAGCAGACTGTGACCAATCCTAGGGAAATTCATTTTGTGGTATAATGAAACTGAATATTAGACACAATTTCAAGCTTAATATTATACAAACATTATATCATAAGAATGTTGCTGCACGTTTGTACCCTTGCTCTCTCAACACGTTTAGTTCTTAGATGTTTATTCTTCACAGATTTTTTTCTAAAATGAATGTTAAAGACCCGTTCTCATTAAATTGCAATGAGAGTACAGTACTTACCTTCTTAAAATCTTATGAACTCTTTTTACTTTCATTTTCTTCCACTGTCTTTTTGAATATAACAACGCTAACAATTTACTGCCTTGTGCTGTCCTGTGCAGACACTAAGGTTAACACTTGGACTACAAATGAAAAATGGCTGTTTCTTTTCTTTCTTATTATCATGGGTTTTTTTTCTCTTGGTGGGGTGCATTTTGGATGACATATTTGCCCTAGTGAGAGCTGCAGGATTCTGTAAAATCTGTGTGGAGACCCGTTTCTTCATCATTATCTCAGTTCTAACTATACTTATAATCACAAATGTGACAGGGTTTCTGTTGCAGCTTTCTAAAGATGAATAAATTAATCTCAAGTGGGCCATTACCAAAGGTAAAAAAACCCCTCATTTTTTTGCAAGTATAAAATAATAACCCATATTCTGATTACCAGCATAAATTAATTAATTGCTAGTAAATGCACGTCACCTGAAAAAAACATGACTGTTCAAAGGGCAGTTACTTTTTAAGTTTGTTTATGAAGAGGAATCACCTTCATGTCTGCCTGTATCTCTCCTCCATATAACTCCTCACTACACCAAACCAAATTAAGATTAAATAAATCTGACAGTTACTTTGAGTTGAATACTGTTTTGCAAGGGAGTGAAGAATATTCCTAATAAAAAATATGTCCATTCCCCCAATAGTCAGCAGTTTCCTTGGCCCAGGGGAACATAAACGTTGTACTTACAAAGACAGTTGCCTTAGTACCTTGAGATAATTCATTGGAAGGCTTTCTCTATAGGACAGGGAGTTTGAATTTCAGATGTAGCCAGTACAGTGGCATTAACAGAGGTGATGATTCCTGTCAATAGTGTCCTGCTTCTGTCATTTTGTAAACCAGAGAGTGCATTTCTTCGGGTAGCAAGGAGTGAAATGGAGTTTGAGTCCCGGACTGTGTAAGCCCGTGTTTCAGGAATCTGCATTTATGGAGAAAGCTGATTATTTTCAGTGAGCAAAATGCAGAACATGCTCCAGGAATGATTCACAGTTTCTGTTTATCATCATTCTTGCCTTTGCTTTACATATAGCAGTGTCTGTTCAGAAACGGTTGTCTGACCAAGCTGAGGTAAATTACTTAGTAAAGAATTTCTTCCCCTCATCCTCTGGCATTTAAAACCACAGTAGCTGACACGAATATAATTTGCATTATGTACTAATAGCACTGTGTAAAGGCTGTCTACCTTTAATATACCCTTTTTCTCAGTTTAAAATCTCCCACTGCTATAATCATAAAAATTTCTTACAGAATACTATTCACTCCATCATAGAAACATATTCTTATCCAGTTTGGTGAAAACATATGCTGTAGGGTACATTTATGCACAGATGGCTGGCAAGTAAGACTCTATAAGCAATATATATTCACCATATATTTCTTCACCATTTCTCTTTCAATTTCCAACATGCACTTTCATCTTTATGAAAATACTTTTACAGAAAATAAAGAGACTGGTTCCTTGCTTGTCCCTTACTGTACATTGAGCACGGTTCTGGCAGTAAGGAACGACGTGGACTTTAATGTATAGGATAGACAGCTTGACTTTAAATGACCAATATGTAGTATAATTGACAAAAGCACTGAATGTTTTTTTGCTGCCTTCTCTGTCATCTAGATTTTTATCAGAGTGTGAATTTCCTTTGATATTAAAAAACTTTATGCATCCCTCCCTCCTTCTCCATCCCAACTGGGGTCTGTAGCATGTCTCCCCTCAAGTCACATCACCTGAATATCATTGGGGAAACGAGGATGTGCTCTACTGGGTCCATCTCTCTCTCGAAATACAGGTGGCTCCAGCAGCACCTACTCCTCTGGCAAAGGAGAAGAATTAGTGTTAAAATAGAAAATCAACCAAAAGTGAGGGTAAGACCTTTTTTTTCGCCTTGGCTCTGAAGGTGGTGTTTGTTTGTTTTCTTTGTTTGTTTTTTTTTCTTCTTTTATGACTAGGAAATAGATGCATTAGTTGTAATAAGCGACAGCTTTACCTCTAAGAGAGGAATAGCAAAACACAGACTCTAAGAAAGGACAATCTGTCCACGTAATTGCCCCCAAAAACTTGAGAGCCGACATTTATTGATGCTTGGATTGCCTCTGAAGTTTTTAATTCATTTCCCTCTCTTTTTTACAAAACAGAATACGCTTTGTATTCTGTATACCTGCATAAGGGTCTAGTCAAATAGAAGGTAATGATTAATGTTGTTGGGTTTATGTCAGCAGCACTCGTATACTTTCTATAAATATTTTTCACTTATATGCTTCTTTTTCACTTATAAAGAGATGTCAGTTACTGAATCCATGGATTTATTGATTACTCCCAGGGATGAACGCGGAATTACCTCTATGCTAGTAATGATTATTTCACAGTTTACTGTGTTTGTAATTTCAAAATAAATAATGCAATTGCATTTTTTGTCCTCTGACAGGAGTAATTAACTACCTCTGCGCAGCGTTTCCATAGCACGTATCTGCCCCTGATATAGATTGTTTGTCTAGTCATGCTACAACATACAAGGAGGGAGGGAGAAGCCATCTGTCATTTAATTTATTTCTCACTGCATTATGTATATAAAGCAAATGCTGGTTGTGCATTAACATTAGCCAGATAGAACATTTCTTTACATATTTTTTTCTGCTTCTAAACTGTCATTTTTATAGCCTTACGCTTGGAAGATAAATAAATGCCTTCTGTTGCCTGTAGTATGAATTTCAGAGCTGTGTTAGAGGGAAGGAGCTAATAGAGCCATGTTCAATGTATCTGCCCTCTGATGGATAGATTTGTCTTATTTGTAGTGAGTATAGCATGCAAACGGCTTTATTTATTTACTTGTCACGGGGAAGTAGCTAATATGTGATTCTGTCTTCCACTCTGTAAAGATTAATCCCAGCATTTCTGTCTGGCAAATGCCTGTTTCCTCAGGCACTAACTGGTTAAGCACTGACACTTGAGATGCTGTTTTCATTTGACTTACTTCCTTTAATAAAATTAACATGCTATATGACTAAAATTCATTTTTCCTTTACGTTCTGTGAAGTTTCACAACACTTCGAGAAGATCCTTCAGACCGATTCTAATGTGTTCCTCTCGATTTCAGTTCAGGTCTGGCACCCAGTTTTGTCCTTGGCTTCATGAAAGAGAGGACACACACTGAAGTCTTCACTCCTTTTTCTCTGAGCCTTGAAAGGCATCTGCCTTTAATTGCTCTGGAACTAAATGAGCAGTGAACCTTTACTGCCACAGGATAATAGAAACATTCAGTGGTATTTACAGGACCTTTTGTTTCTTTTTTATCTTAGTACATTTCTAATTATGGTTTTTATTTATATTACAGAAGAGCTGAAGAATTCCAATTAGGAATGAGCCTCTTCTGTATTCAACTTGCTATTGAAAAAGAATTTTGCCATGCCTTGAGGAGTTTACAGTTTAAGAGACAAAAGGGAATTAATTTAATAATAGGGAAGAATAGCTGTTATGAAGGAAGCCTATTGTATCAACTTGTGTGATCTTAACAGTAGTATTTTATGCTTTACTTTAAAAGCTAGCTTTTAAAACCAGATGGCTGAGCTGCGAGCCTCACTTGGCTCATTTTCTTCTTTTACACTGCCCCTCTCCCCTGGAAGATTGTGTTCTTCAAGCTAGGAATAAAATGTCGAAAAAGTGAACTTTCATGGCTGTACTAAAACATAGAAAGAAGAAAACTTCTGGACATTTTGAGAACCATTTCATGAGATTGGGGCCTTTTAATTTTTGAATGTTTATGGCTGCCAGTAATATTCTCAGTGAAAAAAATCACAGCTTAAGTTGTTTAAGCAGAGTTATATCATACCTAGTGGCATAAAAAGGGAGATTTTTGTGTTTATATTGCCAGGACAGTTCAAAAAGGGAATCCATTTAAATACTTAGAAAGGTGGCATATGCACAGAGAGAACATCTAGACTGTCATTATTTTTGAGTATCATTCATATGTCATCCCTATGCCATTCTCCTTCAAACGGGCTTCTCCAAAGTCCTAGCTTTTACTTGTTGTGCCCCAACTAGAGGGTGTATCAGCAAAACCTCATCAGCAACAGAAAACCTATGTAGGAAAAGAAACAGTCCATTCAAGTCTTCATTTTGTTGCAAAAGCATTTGCTATTTTCCCAAAGACTGCTGGAGTCTTGCGTCAGTTTGCCTCCTTGTGCCCCAGGATATCCGGCTGGCAGGGCAGCCAGGGCAGCCAGAGTCGTGTCTCAAAACATGCCCAGATGTCAAAACATCTTGTCAAAACATCTGATGGTGACACATTTTGGATCTAAATATCCACAGGTAATGAATATTGTGTTATGGATAGAAAATGAACATAAAATCCATAGCCACTGAGATGTCAAGATTTCCTTTGTTATTACTTCTGGGTAGATGAAGAATCATACCATGACCTTAATAGAAACCATGCTATTTTCATTAAGCATCCTGATTTTTTTTCAGATTCTGTACTAATGATTTTATATCACAATTTTATTGTAATAGAAAAAGTGATTTTGCCAGGCTGATTGAAAGCAGCCAAAGAATTTATTTGAATATTTATATCGTTTACATATTTTTTTACAAAAAACTGCTTATGACTAGGAGCAGCACCACTGACATAATCATGCAAGATACTGTTATTGTTATTATTATTCTAACTAATATGTGTATTATCAAAAGCCCAGTTACAGAACAGGCCCTTACTGCTCTTTTTTTATGAGTGCCAAGCCTTTAGAAACTAAGTATATAATCAAGACAACGTCTGTATAAAGATGTGCAGAAAAATGCAAAGATTCAATGAACACATGTAAGTCAGCTTAAAGTGCAGAGCCCCCAGGACCTTTTTGCCTTTTCGTGTGCCTTTTTTTTTTTTTNTTTTTTTATGGAACAACAGCATTTAAATAAACCTCATCAGCATTTTATAGCAAAAGTGACCCTTTCTTTTTTCAAAATAAGGAAAGGTCAACGAGAGTTTCTGATAATGCTAAACATTTCCTTAATCCGAAGACAGTAACTGAATATTGAACTGTCAAGAAACTATGGTACGGCATGGAGATATCCCTTACCAAGCAAATGTCCCTAGTTCAAAGGGCAGAGTAGGTATTTTTCTGTAACTGTCTGCCTCTCTTCTCTGGTTAAAGGGCTTGTCACTTCTGCTAATACAGTATTGACCATCTGTGGCCATTTTTTTAGAACAGCAATATAGGCTACTGTAATTTACAGTTGGGTAATAGCCAGAGGCAAAACAGTATAGTATTTTAGAAAGTGCAAAAGTGAACTTTCTGCATATACCTTGTACCTTAATTTATGTTCTTGGGCTACTCAGCATCCTGGCTCTCTATCTTTTGCTAGGAAATAAGTACAGGCATTTTTCACCTGTATGTCTTAAATGTGCTACTATGTGGGATATAGCCATGGAATTGCTGTATAGTCAACATAATTAATCGATTATCACCTATAATGTTATTTACCCCTCTGTTTTTTCCCTTTGAGAGAGGGGGAAAAAAAAAAAGGGGGGTGCCAGTGCAAACAAAGAAGAAAGAGATCAAGAGAGATTCAGTAGATAAGCTTCTGTGTTACTTTATACTTATCTTTTTCAGTGTTGCTCCTACATTATTCATTTTTATGCACTTCTTGTTTGCATTAGCCCTTTAGAAATATTCACAAAACCTGTTACTCTGTGTAAGGAAAGTTTATAAAATTTTACTGTATGTTTTGCTTCTTTTATTTAGGGACACTTAACATTTATTTTTCATTGCAAGTTGATAGCTTTATTTTGAGTTTTATCTGCAATACTACTTTTTGTCCTTTAGGACACACTGTAGCTCTGTATCTCTCCTTCCTCCTTTCTTCGTCTCGGGTTTATATCTTCTAATTCGTGGATCAAATGTTGCTCACCAGCCTACCACTGTAAATCTTTCATGAGTTAGTCTGGATTTACGCTGAGGGAATGGAGGGAAAATTGGCTTCATGCCTCTTATCTGCTGTAGTCTCTTTTCCTTCTAAAATACAGCATCTCCAGACATGGAGCAGGTACAAAACCCACTGAAACCTATACAAAAGCTCCTATCCATAGCAACTGTTTTTGACCAGAACCTCTTGCTAAATTATTTCTCTCTTCCTTGATCAGTGCCTGTTGCCAGATCCATCTCTACTATTTTTGTTTCAATCCCTCCCAGCAAAACATGCGTGCTTATTACTTCTATCTCATTTCTTACTGTTCTTGTCCACAGAGTGAATGTTTTCTGTCGGCACATCGAATCAAAAGATGGGGTGATTAAACAGTTACTGTGGGATTCAAATGCATTTTTCTCCTAGTCCTGATGATGCAACACTAAGTGAACAGCAAATGCAAAAAGATGTTACTGCATTTTTTATACAATTAATTCATTAGTTCACATCAAATTGACATCAAATTCACATTAAAAAAAAAAAATCACATTATTTCAAAATTCCTGAACCTAACTTTCTCACAGCACTGTTAAAAATGCATCTCTATTCACCCAACCTGCTGCTTTCGCTAATAGAAAAACGTTATACGTGATATAGGGCTCACAGAAAGTTTAATATCCAGTGAGATCAGCACAGAAAGGAACAGTTTTCTGTGCTTCTAATAAATCTTGCAGGTCTCCATTAGTTATGTGAAAGCATATTCACTCTGAACAGAACGTGTTACTTTGTACTGGAGGCCATATTTCACAAAGAATAAATTGCGGCACGCTGGGTAGTTTGCCAGGCATTCCTCCTGTAAGGAATTAGAGGGCTGGTCTGCGACTCCCACCCCCCGAGAGTGGGTGAGAGTGGCAATGCGCCGGTGCCGGCCCCTGTCCCTGCCCACCCCTTGGTGTTTATCCGGATGTATGGAGCACCAGCAGTTCCTGGTTTTTGGGCACTGGCACAGCGTTGTATCTCACCAAACGTGTTTTTCTTCCCTTTCTCCTTAATTCTGTCCACACAGTGCCCTCAACAAATAGCTCAGGCTTTTATGGATGGGTCTGGCAAAGCAAACCTTCTAGAGAAACTTCCTAGAGCTTATTTCTTTGAAAGAGCAACCAACTGCAAGAAAATAAAACTGTCCGGTATTCAAGGTGCAAATGATTAAATAGTATTTTAGTGAATCCTTACGTTTGCCACACTCACCAAACCTTTCAGTTCTGCTACTTTTTTTGTTGCCTTGCAAATGCCCTTAGTGGCAATTTTCTTCTCTTACCGCATTCTCACAAAAGATGAAGAGACAAATTCTGTTTAGTGCAAACCTCTCCTGCTGACCAACGTAAAAATTGCCTGTTAACCTATGAATCTGTAATACTCCAACTGACACTTGACACTCAAGTCCAATATCAGTGAATATTTTCCTCCAAGGAGACTGCAGGTCTTTCAAAAAGATCTGTTTATTCCCAACAAGCTAAAGTTCATATTTTGCAGTATTTTTTGAGGGTTTTTTAATACTGTTAATCTCATTTTCTATTGAATTTCTCCTCATAAATGGATTACATTTTTTATATGCTTCACTTCTGCTAGGAGGGACCTTGTTTTGTTATGGGTTGTTTTTTTTTTAAAAACAGATTAGGCACACTCAGCAGTCCCTGAAATGCTTTACCTGTAATCAGAAACTCCCTGCTAAGTCAGTTGTCACAGTGGAGATGATAGTAATCTCAATTGAAACCTTTCATATTTGATCTATCTTGTAACTGGTTGTACTATTTAATTAGCATTTGAGAATTAAATTTTGAAATGGAATATTTAAATGCAATTGAATTACTGCAGGATCTAAGAAAGTAAACTCGTGTCATTTTATTTTAAGATTACTGTATGGCTTATCATTTGTGCATTGACATAATGTAGCATATTTTTTAGACAGGAGCAGCTCCTCTAGAAGGAACACATTCAATTTGTATTAAATACCAAATGCCAGGATCTGTCACATCATCTAAAGACTGTGACTAGAGCCCATCTGGTATACAGGAAAAATAAAAATGACCAAAGACTGTTCAAATACTGGACTTTTATTAAATGGCTTAATGCAATTACTTCTCTGTTTTTAAAAGGAAGCATTTTTAATTAGTAAACATTTATTTTTAATTGTATGATGCACTTCTTTTCTCATGAAAGACCGCTATTAAAGCATAGTAACAGCCTGTGCAAGAGATAATTTTGATAGGGAATCACTTTTGAGTTAAAAATGGGAGATGTATGTTGTTGAAACTTACGGTACGCTCCCTCTCATCACGTACTGGCAGGGAGTGTGTCAGGAGCCTGAGGTGGGAGGTAGAGAAGGGAAGCTTTGGCCGTCAACAGCAGTCTGGATTCTGGGCTACACGCAACAGGAGTTTCAGAACAGATGATAAATCCCCTTCCTTTTTCTATCCACCCTTCATATTTTTGAGGGAAGGGAGTATTTTGCTGTTATCAAAATGTTTAATGTATAATCCTGCTGCCGTACCAATGGATGTAGAAGTGCAATCTCTGCTTTAAGCCACAGCAGGGTGAGGGAGAGGTGGTCAAACCCTGGCCATGAGGGTGCAGCTGTTCTTGGCTGTGGTGCAACGCCTTTGATTAGCCGGGCAATTTTTTGGTGCGACAGTTTTCTCTTTGTAAAAACAAGGGTGATCGCAATCATCTGCTCTTTAAATGGTTTGTCATTAAAAAAGCATTTGCAAAAATGAAAATGGTTCAGAAGTTAAAAAAAATAATTCAGGTATCTTCTTAAGAGGGAAAGAGACTTCGTGGTAGGAAGGAACTGCCTTGCGAAGCGTTTCTTACTGAAAAAAATTAATAACAGCAAGAAATGCAGATTCTGACTTAACAGAAAAGCCAAGCATTTTTTTCCCCAATTCTCTCTCTAAGATGGTAACCGAGATGCTGAGCTGTCAATAACTAAGACTTAGTCAAAATTCTCTCTCCAGCCGAGCAGGAGAGAAAACTGTCATAACGTAATGATTTTTTTATTTTCTTGTTTATGTGTGAAGGGAAAAAATATGCCTGTGTTTATAAAAGTGTTGGAGAAGGCTTGCTTAAAGGTGGAAAAAATTGTTTTTACCAGAGGAAAGAGGAGAAGGAGCAGGTATAGAAAGACAGTCTCCAGGAGATACTGTAGTTCTGTAGAGATGAATACTCTGAATATTACAAATTGTTACATAGAAGTCTGGAATACCCCAAATTACTAAGATTTTCAAAGATATCTAGTGAGCTTTTAGGCCTTCTAGAAAGCACAAGGCATTTGCTATCTGGAAATATAAGTGATTTAGTATGTGTTAGGGACTTTGACATAACAGGTTTTGGTATATTAGCTACACTATGGCTGTTGTTCATCTACGTCCTCTTCTCCGTGTTGCATTTCTGCCAGTGTGCGGTGGTTTCTCTGACATTGCAGACCAAGAGAGATAAGCTGCTCTGGCTCTTCATCACTAATTTATCTTATATTACATCAATATATATGAAGATATTGAGATTGAAAGCCTTAAGGCACATGCTGTTTCTCGTATAAGTTTGGGAATTCAAATGACGGCAAATTGTGAAGAGCTTTAACGCGGAATTATGTGTCTAGATAAACTTTCTGACTCTGTCAAATTTTTTGCCCTGTCTGGAAAAGCGTTGCTTCTGCCGTGCAATTTATTTCCCATCAATGGGCTAGTATTTTGCTAATTTTGCAGATCTGAAGAGTAAAACCAGGTGCCTGAAAGGTGTTGTGCAGCAGTTCTCAGGAGAAGATAACTGGCTTTTTCCCTTTCTCCTTTAGAAAAGACACATTTCTTATTTTGCCTGGACAGCGTTTGTCGCTGACAGTGAAATTCATCTGCCCTGCCTGACCCCGCATGACCATCTGTCCATTTTGGCTGGGCAGTGATGCCTGTAAGCGCAGAGCTGACCTCAGCCCCTGGCACGCTCCGACCAAGGTCGTTAATCCAGCTGGAAGGCTTGCAGGAGTCACGCTGGCCCACGGAAAAGTTTTCATAGGTCCTTTCCCAGTGGCCCTTCTGCCAGACCAAAGGTCCGGCGGGACTGCACCACCAGCAAATTCTGGGAATTCCTTCGAATGCTACTTGCCTCTGAGAAGTAACAGAAATAAATGCAAGTCTGTTTTGTATTTTTTTCACAGTAGAAAGTTTTTGGCTGTTCATTTAGGGACATTGTAAAGCTATTTTTTCACAGTCAAACTGTGCAGAATCTGGGATCTGTAGAAATAGCTCATTTTAGTCAGTAAAATACATGTGGTTAATATGAATTGAGTTCCCAAAGAAGAACCAATTGATGTCCTTAAAATTGCACAAACTTTATTTTTGAAGTTACTGGTAGTACTTCTAGCTGTACAGAAGCGTTTACATGTATATAGAAAAACAATGTTAATAAAAAACAAGCCAAATGTTAACTCTTAGTTTTTCTGTTCTGGTTATTTACTGAAAATATAATCCTACTAAAATCATAAATAATCATGCTGCTTTATGTCCTATATCTATGAAAATGTCTTGTTTTAGGAAATGCAGCTTATAAATAAGGAATAAATGGAGGCAATATTTTAGCGTACTTGTTTGTAAATGTGGTTTTAGAACAAAGTTTCCTGGGACTATCACAGTATCTCTGAATTTTTGGGTGATCTTCATAATAATGTCTTTATCTTGAGTCTTTAGTATCCTCAGAAGGATAGCATATTCCCAATTCTCTAGACCGGGATCACTTAATTAAGAAATTGCCCTATTGATCTCCTTGTTGACTTCTGAATTGTTTAAGTAAGGGTTCTGGTTTTATCCCTTTGAAAAGAACCACTCTTCAAATCTGGCCCACGTTACTGTGGGTACCTCCAGCATTTGCAAGCTTAGTGGCACACAGAGTATTTTATTCTTGACCGGCCTGAGTACGAAGTGATTTCCCTCTGTCTTCTGCTGTGGAATTAGCTTTTTTGCTATATTGGTTCTCCTGAGACCACTGTTTCCCAAAGGAGAAAGTTAATTCCTCACCAGAACGGAATTTCTTTGTCTTCTGGTAGTCCACTGAGGGAGAAATAACTGTGCTCTCAAACAACAACCAAGTGAGGAAGGGCTTAAATATAGGGAGAAGAAATTTCTAATGGAAAAGGTGAAGCACATAATCTATAGAATATCCCTAGCAGGAGGAAATTTGAAAAAGACAAAACAGAAAAAAAAAAACAGAAAAAGTCTGTTTTTCCTAGTGAGCTTAGTTACTGCTGGTCCTTCTATGAGAATTGACACTATTTTAAAAGTGTTTAAATCTCTGCTGGCTTAATTATTTTGGCGGTTGGCAGAAACTATTTTCAATATTCAATTAGCTCTTCAGTATGTCAATATCAATAAAGGTAATATGTAGTCGGTTGTGTTCTGGACTTCCCTAGCCGTTATTTAGGCAAAATACTCTTTATTTCCAAAACCAGAAGGAAGGGTAGAATTTCCCTTCAACTCTGCTTGTTTCCAGCTTCAAAAAGATTCACTCAGGAAGGACTCTGGATATTTATGATTACTTTGGTTACCCCCTCTTTGCTTGTTTTTCCTGACGTTATTGCAGTCACTCGGCAAGTAAGCAAAACTTGCTGTTCGTTTTCTGAAAAAAGAAACCATCTGTGATGGATAATCTTAAGCAACAGGCTCACTATTACTTATGGTTATACCACAGACCATTTTTACAGAACTGAAGAAGAGTTAAAGGGCGGGTTATGAATGTGAAACCTTTGGAACAGAGAAGCAAAGTCCTGTAGCTACATGAGCTGATGTCCGACGGGCGGCTGCTACCGATGGCACGAAGGTGCTGAGGAGAGTGGAGCAGAGCTCTGTGCCTCGATGGGCCGCCCGTGTTATGCTGCTTCTCAACCTCGAGAACTGCTGCCACAAGAAAGAAAATCACACTTTTCCCAGAGAAGGTAAAACAGTCTTTTCAGTGTGTCAAAGAAACTCAGTGTCTAGTTTGAACGGAGCTTTGCAAAGTGTCGATATCCAGAACTGTGGCTCTATAGGATGAGACTTAGGGAAAGGAAGAGGACTTTCATTGACTTCTGTGACATTGATACTGGGCATATTCTTTAATCTGAAACAATTAAAAAATAAAATATCATAGTGTAGATTTCAATTAAATTTTGAGGTCAAAGAAGCATTCAGACTTAGGTGCTATAGAAAAAATCCTGCTCTCTGATACCTGTTGTTTTAAAACATTGAACTTTTTTTCTGAGTATGACTAATGCTGTTTCTTTATATGTCTTTAAGGAGAATGGA
This sequence comes from Chionis minor, assembly GCA_013398295.1. Lineage (NCBI taxonomy): Eukaryota > Metazoa > Chordata > Aves > Charadriiformes > Chionidae > Chionis > Chionis minor. The sequence goes on along the minus strand of VZSF01003125.1, from coordinate 258,892 downwards.
AGTGCCTGGAAAAAACCAAAATTCTGCATTGCGTTTTGTATTGATCTTTTTCCTCCTAACATCACGTGACCTGAGACAACAGCAAAGGTGAGTTTTCTTCTCCTCCTTCTGGAGAGAGAATTCAGAGAAGTTTGAAGGTAGCATTCGCAGGGATGACTTCTATATGGAAGGGGCCAACCTGTCAGAGAGTGTGTCCCATGGGAGAAGTGAAGCGATGGCAAAAGGCTGATGGGAATTCTTGAATGTACTAAAGCAGTATCAGTGGGTTAGAAAATATCCTGGCCTCTGGGAAAACATTTATCTCCCCATTCTTTGTGGAATACAATCTCCAGAATAAACTATTTTTGTGAAAAATGATGATTGATACCATGTTTCTGAACCAGGTCTAGTAGCAGTGGTGCAATTTTATGCTTAATAAAGCATACTTCACTCTGGTAAACTTCTGCCTATCCTGCACTTAATTTTATGAAATATTTCCTTTTTCTTTTTTTTCTCTCCGGTCCATCTTCTTCTCCCAGGACCTCTGGAAGGGATCCCAAAGTATCTCATTCGTTTCAGCCCATTTATTCACCAGCCCTTTTGGCTGCAGGTTTCTCAGTAACGCAGGAACAGTCAATTAAGTATTCAGGAGAAGTCATCGGCCTCTTTCAGCTTCTCTGGGGTAAAGGGGAGTGTATGAAGAGGATTAGAACATCAGAAAGGGGAGCTCTCTCTCTGCCTGTAAACTTCTGGATGAAAATTACTATTCTTGGACACCCTAAACTGTTTTCTTTTAAGTCAGCAGACCCACCAAGCTATTGCCCCATTTATTTCATCCCCGCTTTTAGCAGCACCTCCCATCTTGACTTTCCGACGCTTTGGTGAAGTGAAGCAGACGGGGCTCTGGCTGCTCTCTGCCCCTGGCCGAAAGGTGTGTGCTGTGCCCATGTCTAGGGGCAATATTTCCTCACAGCTGGAAGAGCACAAGCACAAGAAACAACCTAGTTCTGCCGAACAGCGGGAAACTCATTGGTCCTTCTCTCACGGGCCATGAGTGCGCAGTACAGTACAATAAATCTGGGAGAAAGCCCTTTAACAAGCTGGCAAAATAGTTAGTTTCCATTCATGGGCTTATAGGGAAGTTTCTCAGTGCAGTCTAGGAGCAGAATAACAAGGGAACAGGCAGCCGATTCCACCTCAGATGGCCTCTCAGCCATTTTTTTTCAGCCAAGTTATTGTTTTCTTGTTTACATGTGCTGTGCACATTCATCAGGCAGGATTAGCTCTTCGTGTAGGTGAACCCCCACCAGCAAAAGTTTGTCTGAGATGCTTTTCCGTGCTTAGACAGAATGACTTCAGCAAGCCCCTGAGAATTAGGGCTTTCTCATTTCTGTGGTGCTTATCAAATCAAAATAATGCCTTCCATAAAAATGAAAGCTTTTAAAAGAAACACAAGAAAATACTCCATGCAGTAGCAAATAAGAGCAAACAAGCTACTTTTAATGTCGACATTGATTGATCAGAAAACATTTCATTTCATATGAACTGTAATAGCTGACTATTAACTCTGACAAACTTCTAAAAATGTCTGTTTTTCTTCCTGCTCTTATTAGCACCCATTTCACTAGCAATACCGAACCCACTGCGTCTGCCTGGCTTGAATAATAAGCATCTGTCAGGATATCTGCATCTACAATTAAATCCCGAAACTGCTGTATAGTTTCTAAACAAATCAAAGCTGAAAATCTGGCTGTTTCTATCCTGAGAATTATTTGGGGAATTTGATCGCCTGCCGTCCACAGGGGATTTAACCTCACCCCATTGTGGATCACAGAAGGCGCTTTGGCTGCATGACCATTAATTTAATCACCCCGAAGTTTACCCCCGGGAAAGGGAGGGCGGGAGGGGAAGGAGACCTGAGACACACACAGTAGTGGTCTGTTGGTCATCCACTCCACAGAAACCATCATCACAACAGGCATTAATTGACTCCCTCCTTGGCAGTCTCTACAGAAGACTGAATTCACTCCAAGCCTAAGTTGGTCTAATAAAAGTATTACCTCTCTCTGCAGACCTTGCCTCCTGCACTGAAGCAGGCTTTCTCTGGTGGGGGTGTCCCTCTCAAGCAGCTCTGAGGCCAGCTGATTTACAGAGGGGTTTAATGTGATTACACATGCAAAAGAGGAATAAACGCCAAACTCGCTCTCCGCTGTCAGCACCCCAAAGCCTTTCAGGGCATTCTGTTCATGTATCGAAACTCCATAATGACTTTTTCTCCTTCAAAATATATCTCAAATGAAAAAAGAAGTCATTAACAAGAAAAGCTCTGTTTAGATACCTAGACACATATTCTATACTTCAGTTATCACCAAAATTCGGTTATTTTTTAGTGTCCTAAATGCCATTCCACTTTTTTCTTCTGAAATGTGCGCTAGATTTATATCTTCTCACTCATTATTCTACCTAAATACGAAATTTTCAATAGATTTTCTACTGAGAGATTTGAACAGATTTGTACACTCTAAAATGTAAAAACGTCCATCTGATCTGATGACAGAATCATACACCACACAGTTTCTTCCAACTACACTTGTGTTAAACTGCCACATTTCTGTTTGGCTGAAATACACTTTAAAGAAAGGTAATCAGTCTTGAAATAAAGTTGTCAGGAAACAGAGATCTGTCTTTTTTTTACTCAGTAATTTATTTTGAGGGTTGAGTCGCTAATCACTAATGACATTTGTGTACATTTGCTTTTAATATAAGTTTACATGGATTTAGTACCTAGACTTTTAAAGTACTTTTTTTTTCTTCTATTAAAGTACTATTTTTCTATTATTAAAAAATGTTGTTATTGTATTTTCTTGGAGATATTCCAATACTTTAATTAAATAATGTACCAGGCTTCTCTTTTGATGAAGTAAGTGGACTTGCCTCCTTAATTATCTTTTCTCCTTGCATTTGTACCTCAATTAAGATTTGGGGTTGTTCTATGATCTCTCTTCAGCCTGTCAGTCTCCACTCCTGAGCGCAGACATCAGAACGAGATGCAGTACTCCAGTCTTGTTTTCACTGGTGGTTGTGCAGATACATAATGACCACTTTTTTCAAAATCGTTTGCTGTTCACATCAGCTTTCCTGGGTGTGTTTGGTTGTCAGTCCTTCTGGAAATTGTGCCACTTTTATATAAATGACTTGCTTTAGGCATACAAAATTGAAAATACTGGTATTTGCTCCAAGAAACTAATCCAAAAAGGAGCTTGATGTAGACAGAATCTAGTATGCCCAGGGACATCTATTGACTTTAATGAGGCTTTATACAAGCCCAAATGCCTTCCCATGTGGAAATCCATGAATCAAATTTGAAAATATTTAGGATTGGTAATGGGAAAAAAATAAGAGTAAGAAAAGAGAAATATGCTGAAAAAAATAATCTTCAGGTAGGTAGATTCTTCTAGTTTTAAGATTACTTTTTTATTTTATTTTATTTTATTTTATGGAATTTTTTAAAAAATATTTTTATTTTTAGTATTTTTGTTTTTATTTTACTTGTGTCTGACTAGTAAACAGATGACTGATAACCTGTAGTAAGAAACAATACAATGGAACTGAAGGGCAAATTCTATAACTAAATTATAAGGTATTGATACTTGTCCTGTTGATTTAATTTCTTACAAGCATATATGTCAGCTAAAGCCAAGGATTTAACAGTAGTGCTGTATTTTCATTTGGAACTTATTAATTAGAAACATTTTTTGAAAGCAGAAATCAGTTTGAAGAGCACCTCGTCTATTACTTTCATCTTCAATTCCTATGGGAAAAGAGCTTAGAAAAATACTCAGAGATCATGTGGAAACTTAAATCAAAATGTTAGTAATTTCAGAACATTTCTAAAATCTAAATATAAAAATTGAACAAAAGCTTTCTGATGCTGATTTCAAGCTGCAGTTTCAGCAATCCACGGACAGAGGCAAGTGAAAGATGGGAAGCAAAACTAAGTTTCTCAGTGTGGTGCTGTCCAACCATCTTTCTTTTTGCTTTGGAGGTCAGCAATGCTGTACGTACAGGAGAGCACATGAAACAGCAAGGTAGGAAATTGCATTTACTTCACCACAAGATTTAAGTAATTGCTAAGATTCATTAATGGCAAAAGAAGCAAGACTGGATTTGGCTTCTGGAGTAGCTTTTAAAAGCCCAGAGGAAGAGCTTCTCTTTCTGTAATGCAGTTTATACCTGCCACAGACTCACTGGTTTTGAATGACAGAATTAAGTAAATATTGAGCTATCTAGCTAGTCTGGATTTTTCTTGCACCAATGTAGAGAGCCAATGCTATGAATATCCTGATGAAAGCAGGAACAAATTGCAGCCAAGTTAGGTTAGTAGAGGCGCTTAGAGTTAAGATTCACTTGTTTGGCAAAATCATAGAACCATAGAATGGTTTGGGTTGGAAGAGACATTAAAGATCACCCAGTTCCAACGCCCTGCCATGGGCAGGGACACCTCCTACTAGACAAGGTTGCTCAAAGCCCTGTCCAGCCTGGCCGTGAACACCCCCAGAGATGGGGGATCCACAACTTCTCTCGGCAACCTGTTCCAGTGTCTCACCACCCTCACAGTGAAGAATTTCTTCCTGAGATCTAATCTAAATCTCCCTTCTTCAGTTTAAAACCATTTTCCTATCACTACACTGCCTGACAAAGAGTTGGGGTTGTTTAACCTGGACAAAGGAAGCTGAGGGGAGACCTTATCACTCTACAGCTACCTGAAAGGAGGGTGTAGCCAGGTGGGGGCTGGTCTCTTCTCCCAAGTAACTAGTGATAGGACAAGAGGAAACGGCCTCAAGTTGCGTCAGCGGAGGTTTAAATTGGGTGTTAGAAAAATGTCTTCACCGAAAGGGCTGTCAAGCATTGGAACAGGCTCCCCAGGGAAGTGGTTGAGTCAACATCCCTGGAGTTATTTAAAAGACGTGTAGATGTAGTGCTGAGGGACGTGGTTTAGTGATGGCCTTGGCAGTGCTAGTTTAACAGTTGGACTTGATGACCTTAAAGGTCCTTTCCAACCTAAAAGATTCTATGATTCTATGATTTCTGACAGGACATCACAAAAGTGTGAGATTGTTTCTGCAACATATCAGAAACTGCTGTGACTACAGAAGAATGTCAAATGAATCTAGAGTTGAAATTAAAATGGGAAAGTAAACTTTTGAATAATATCTCTAGTAATTTTGCATTGAGTCTGAGATCACTCTGTAGCATTGCACAATAACACACTATTCTGCAATGTGTTACAACACATTACAGCAACATGGTTTTCACTTATTTAGTTTATGTAAATGAGCAAAAACATTTTTAAAGTCATCTGGAAGACATGCTTTATAATAGCAGTAAGCACCAAAGTGTCAGTTTCTTATGTTATAAGCATGTTTATGTGTTAATAAAGAGTGGAAATTTGGCACCAAAACTGTGTCACTTCTGCAAACATTTACTCATGAGTTTATTGTTAGGTATGCATGTGTTTGCTGAAGGTCAGGTGCTCGAGAGCTTGGGCATGTAAGAAATGTTTTTCCAGAACAGAATAATGGTTCAGTGATTTCCATATCCTGTTCTAGCAATGGCCAGTGATGGATGCTTCACATCTACTTAATGCTGCAATAATATATCATGCAGATATGATTGTCCTTATCCTGCACAACCCTGTCTGAGGAGTACTGAATCGTCAGAATTGCTAATACTAAACTTTTTCAGGCATTGCTGTTCAGTAGTAAATCCTTTTTTGTGAACCATTCTGACTCTACAGTGTTAGTCCAGTTTTAGAAAGGAATAGCCCTGCTAACTTCAATACAGTTTCACCAAAGGTTTAGGTGTCTAGGAAGCCAAACTTCACTTTGGGAACAGGTGATGATTCTGGTCATTCATGGTTTCCAGTGTTATTTCCAATCACAGATTTATGGTGGTGTCAGCAGAAATGTATGCTCATCCTTCTAAAAGCAGGAATAAAAGGATAAAATGGCATTGATGATTTTTCATTCTATCCTCAGACAGTCCTACATTTGTCAGAGTGTTGAAGTGGAAACATTAGAAGTTATATAGTGTTGTACCTATATTAAAAGTAAAATCTAAACACAAACTCAACTGTAGACATCTCATACTGTAGATACCTGATACAAATTCTTATTTTATTTTTTTTCTAACATGAATAAACCAACTTGTTATTAAGCAACTTTCCTAGAGAATGATGTGCTCTGTCAACAGCTGTACTCTGCACCTGGAGGTAGAACATCAGGTGTTTTTAAAATTGTTTCATTACCAGACAAGGCATAGGAGGCTGAGGTTGAGATTCAGTAAAAAAAAGTCAAAGGAAAATGGAACGAAAGGGGACTGTCAGTCCACTTCTCAAGGTGTACTTATTTTCTTTCTGGCAGATATTAATCTGGCCTGTTGCTGGAAACCTGTAAAGGCGAAGATGTCCAGACAATTTATTCTATGCATGGCTGTCCTTTTCTTTCTTTATGCAGTCTGCCCTGAAATCTAACCTTGATCTTGCTGCCTCATACTTCTTTTTGTATCTTGGAAAGGAAAAATTGCTATTTCATTTTATCTTTGGTTTCTACTACATGCTTTGAGACCATTGATTGTCCTACCTTTCCTCTCAAAGCCGGACAGACCATCCAGTCAAGCTCTCTCTTGAGTTATGGTGTCTCATTACGCTTGTTGCTTTCTTCTGAGCATATGAAGAGATTCATATTTTTTCCTTAGGTGACAGCTCAAAACTTGGCAGAATGTTACAGCCAAGGCTCTTCCAGTTCTGAACAGAGACAGGGATCATTTCACATATCCTTTAGGCTATCCGCACAGGATGATGCTGGCATTTCTTGGAATTGTTAACACATTCAACAGTTTATATAACCCTTAGACCTTCTTTTTAGGAGCTAATGACCTTCATTGTGGATCAATGTTGTCTTTCAGTGTGGATTTCTGCAATTAAGCTTCTGAGAGTTTCATTGCACATTTAATTTTTTTCTTTGTGTTAAGCCTTTTTTTCAATACGTCAGAAACATTTTGGTTGCCAGTGCCTGTTCCCTGTGATACAGGAGGTAATTAAGCTGATTTGACATGATCTGTTCTTGACATATTCATGTTGGCTGCAACTTACATCCTTGTCTCCCAGATTCTTAAAATGTGGTGGTTTTTCCTACAATCTATACTGTTACTTTCTTATTTTTTGTTAGCCAGTTGTTTGTGACTTCTTAGTGAAAACTAACGTGAAAAACCAAAACACATTTCAACTTTCTTATTTCTTAATAACTTTCCCTTTTTAAGTATGACAACACTAATGTGTTCCGGTAGCTTTCAGCTTGCTTAATGGCGTTTTGTACCTTGACCTTTCTGTGTTGGCCTTTGCATGTCTGTATGTTTTTGTGTTATTTTATACCTATTTGAATTACAACAAATTGTTTTCATTTGTTATGTACTTCCTTCTTGTGTATGAGGTCAATGAAGAGTTCACAGATTTGCTCTTACTACTCCTATCCTTCCTCTTCTTTGAGGCAACTTTAATTTATGACCTTGGCGTAATTTCATAGAGATTAGCCACTTCTCCTGAGGTGTAATCTTTCCCACGCCTCTCATCAAGTTTACACAACAATTTTTGAGTTATTTTGATCTGACATCTTGAAGCTTTATGTTTTTCATTCTCCTATTTACCTTCCATCTTTTCCTAAGAATCGTGAACTCTGTCACTTCATGGTCACCTTTGCAGAATTTGCAATCCCTCTTCAGTTGCTAATTCACACTTAGTATAAAAAACTCACCTTTTGGATATCAGATATAATGATGAAGGAGAACCTTCTCTGTAACTCTTTTCCTTACCTTCTGTTTCAGAATTCTGTCACCAAAATCTTCCAGAAAATTTATGTGGAACTAAACTTTATTTAGTCTTTGATCTGCATCTGCTGTGTTTGAGATATCTAAACAGTTAAAATATCCTATTGGGTCATGACCAATACCCATGAAAATTCTTCTGGTTTCTCTGTTTTAGATTCCCGCTGGTGTACCTTTTCTATTTCCTTTTCATTATGACCTAAATATTTGAAGATTTGTGTCTAATTCCCTCTTCATTTCCGCTTCCTGAAACTTTACCTTTCAGTCTTACATACTATTGCACGAACATTTTCAATGACAGTTAAATCATAATGATTTTGGAGAATAAACTCTTCCTTTATATTCCTAATCATTCTTGCATCTGAGAAATTCAGCAGCTGACCTTTTCCCCCCTTTCTTGCCTGTCCTATGCTCTAACTGATGAATAAATTATCTAAAAAAACCTCAAAGAATTAAAATGGCAATGTTATTGTAGTGTGTTTGACTCAACTGTCATATTTAACAAAGGGTTCCAAGAAAAAAATGTAAGTGTTTATGTGATAGTATATACCAAGAGAATCTGACATACTCAGGACTTGTCAGCTCTATTGTACATGTCTTGTGTCCATTTCTTTAGGATTTAAAGATGCCAGTAACCTGTTCTGAATGCCCAGATAAATGTGTACTCTTTCTTTTTGCCAGGGATAAAAGACTGAAGCGTGTGGAAACCCTGGAACTCTGTAAGTGTGGTGTAATAACTGACTAAGACTGTAAACACCAGAAGAAAGGTGGTAGATAGTTTCTAATAAATGTAGGCATTTTCATTCTAGAAAAAGATAGCATGACATTGTTTTGTCTCTTCCTACTATTTGACATCTGCACAATTTATACTTCTGGAAAGAAATGCGTACATTTATTTAAATAGAATTCCTTTTCTGTTTATGATACTTCGTGCTGAACTCCTTAGGCATCTTTCTATGGTATATGCATTCTAAGGTTTTGCTTTGAGCGTTGCTTTATGCCAGTGCTGTTCCTCACTCTCTTCCACACAGGATTACTGCAATTTCATAACCACTCATCTTTAGTTCCTTTCCTCTTCATTCCATCAAAACAGATCCCTGACGGAGGTTTAGGATAGTCAGTGAGGTTTGGAAATTAAGTCCTCTGTTTTTGATTAAGATTTCCAAACAAAACTAGATTTTACTTTCTGTCACTTCTGTGTAATTTTATCTCTATCTATGTTGAAAGTTTTAGTTTTCAACGTCAAAGATTAAGGCTTTTCTGAACAGTGCAAATGAAGAAAGAAAATAAGCTTATACTTCAATTACGTAAATGAAAATATTATCATGTCTTTCTTTTAAAATATGTGCAGGGCCTGTTGTTGAATTCTCCTAAGGTCCTCTTAGTCAGTGGACAGAGAAGAGATAAATGTGTGGAAGGAGATCATCAGATAGCAGGAGTTCAAGGACCCAGAGGTAAGTTGTTTGTCAGATAATGAATGGTACAGGTGACGAAGTGTATTTATTAGTTGTTCAAGCCAACTGTAGAATTTTTTGCAAGGCCAGGCAAAATTTCGTTGATGAAGTAAAAACTCTGCCGTATAAAAATTGATTTACTTTGGTACCAGCATTCGATCTAGATCCTTTTCAAAACACTCTGCCCAGCTGTTTTATAATAAATGATACAACTAGTCTGCTGTGTATTGACTTCTGGTTTCTAGGGTGTACCCAACACTGCATTGCATTCAAAAATTCCCCAAACAATCAGATAAATAATCAATACTCTAGCTCCAATATTCTGTATGTATATTAATCTTACAGGTGTGTGAAATGAATTTCAGACAGAGTTTTCATTACTGTTTATTTCTCTTTCTCTTGCAGTTTAGCATACTGGAACACACCCGTTTCAATTCAATGCACGCTGCTATATATTTTGCTCAGTGTTTTAGGAGTGTAAATGACTTTTATTTTTTAAAAAATCGTGACTAAATTTTTGTGGTATTTTAACTCGGAGCTTGGGAACTCAAATTACTGGTTCACACAGCCATGTTACACTGTTAAATAATTGTGGTAGTAATAGCAGAGATCGATTGATTTACACCTGGGGCTCCCAGGGAAGTTGATGGGAAACTGCCCACAGATCAAGGGCAGCCTGTGATTCTAAATACATTTACATGACACGCAGTGTGAAAACTCCAGTACTGTAAAGATTTATACTTGTATTTAGCCCACTGTTTAGCTTTCCATAGGTGCTGATGGATTACCCCTTAATGGTGAAAAGAAGTTGTATCAGCTGTTTGTGAAAAACAGACTCCTCTAAGGAAGAGAAAGAGGTAATATATTTTGAAATATGGAATGGAATCAGGGTTGCATTCATTAACAATGTAAAAAAAGCTCATATCCGTGTATAATTAATTAGGATGTCCTTCACTCAAATCAGTTCTTATAAAAATGTAGGCCTAGGTCAGTATTAAGTTAGTGCATTAACTTCATATATCAATTTTAATGGAGCTATGGTGATGTAGAGCAGGCAGGAAATTGGCTTGCCACTGTGACGTTAAAAGTCAGACTCTAGAGCCAAATCAGCATTTAAGCAGGTAAACTTCAACTCCAGTGCAACTTAGGCAGATCAGCTCTTCAGACTGATCCACAAAATCTGTGTCTGACTACTTAGATCCCTCATGTGCCAATAGACTTGCTTTTGGTCAGCAATATTAATTAGCTCCCTAAAATGTATGTATATGTTGTTAAAGCCAGACAGAGCAATTTACTCATTCATCTTACACCTAAAGCCATGAAATCAAGTTGCAAATGTAACTGGACATGTTTTAATTTCAAGAAGAGGTGGGGTTTTTTTCTGTGAATAGACAATATTTTTCATGGAGTACAGAATTATGAGAACTAAAGATTCCCTCCCATAAAGGTCCTTTAATCCAACCTGCAAATGGAACAGATGCCCATTTACACCAGCAGAGAATTTGGCTCATACTGAAAAAAACTTACGGTGACCCATTTCTTTGATTCTAATAGGTTTCAGTTATACCTTAAGGCTATGCTGGACATCTTTGTTCTCCTTGAAATCCCAGCCAACAGATATTAAAGGAAGTTCAAGAAATAATGCCCACAGCAAGCAATTAAAGGAAGCACAGACAATGCTCCACCAAGGTACTTGTCCTTCCTGTTTCTAAGGAAGGACACGTTGTTAACAGTGTGAGAGAATTCCCTGATAAAGTCAATCCTGAACAATAACTTGAGAAGCTCACCTCTACCACACCCACAATTTATACAAACATATTGCTGAGTAGAAGGGGAAATGTTTTCCCTTGCTTTAGTTGATTATGAAATGATACAAATAGAAATTTTTATTCCACAGCAGCAGAGATGGGAAGTTTCTAGCATCCATGGTGTATCCTCTGTAGGGGTGCTGCCTTTGATTTTCTTTACATTTCTTCTCTTTGTAAAGTGTCGTCGTGACAGCTGACTCGCAATATTTTGGCATCGTTCCTACCAGCTCTTCAGGTATTTTCCCTAGAGTTTTGATGTCTCATTTCCTCCCCTTTCTACATCTGGCATTGCCTGTTGGTCTTCTAAGTCTAAACTAGTCTGTATTGGTCTTGTTTTCTCTATTTCCAATGTTCTATTGATCTGTGATTTGATGGCTTTTAACTCCTATTTGATCAACTACTTCTTAGGTATGAAGTGTATACATCCCATATTTAATTTAACTTTTGCCTCCTTGTAATGTTTTAGTATGTAGATTATAGGACCACAGAGTCAGACATATACTATGGGAAGGCAGGGTTAAGGGAGTCCATGAAACAGCATTATATTACAGTACAATACAAGCAACTCAGAGTATCAAGGAATCCATGCTACAGCACAATATTTGCATCTCTGAATTTAACACTGTGTGTTCTTTAATGTCGCTGACAATGTCTACTTATTGAGGCTCAATATCAGCTAAAAAGCCAAATTATAAAACGTTCAATTTGCATTCACATCCGCATGAATGAAATGAACTTTCAAAAAGAAGGGCTTTCAAAAAACTGGAAGCCATGCTTCAAAAAGCAACTGCAAGCCATTTGGGGGCAAAGGTACATACACAGGATGAAGAAAGCAAAGAGTTATTTTTGCTGCTAATGCTGAATGAAAGAACAAAGTAAATTCAGCAGGACTGCTGATACAGACTGTTATATATGTTCTCTACAATAAAATTTGAGAGAGACATTGCGCATTCTACTCCACGGCTTCAGGTGACATAATTGTACCATTAACTCTATAACCTTGCACTAAAAGTAACTGATGGTTCATGAAAATCCCTTAAAAGAATTAATCCACAAAACTTTTCATATAAGATGGTTTTCAAAGCTTTCCTCCAGCTATTAATTGTTATTTAGTTCAACAATATATGACATGTCACTACGTTTAATTGTATTAATTATATATAATGATTCTGACAAAAGACATACCGCTTTCATTACCCAGCAAAGAAATCACTTCATCTAAGAAATTAAAAGCTGCAAGGTGAAGGAAAAGGACATCAAAGAAAAATAGGGAAAAGACAAGGGAAGTTAGAAAGAAAGTGATAACAAAGAAGGAGAAAAAAAGAAAGAAAACAGACAAGGACAGAGAATCAGATCTTGGTTTTCTTTTTTTTTTTTTTGTAGTCGTCCTCTTTGTTTAATCATATTTTATGTGTAGATAACCACAATTCATAGAATCATAGAATCACAGAATCATAGACTCATATAAAAGGTTGGAAAAGACATTTAGTATCAAGTCCAGCCATGCACCTAACACTGCCAAGCCCACCACTAAATCATGTCCAAGAGCGAATGTTTAAGAGCCAGTTGTTTGCATACCATGTACCACTGCTAGAAGACATTCTGCTTCCTACGGACAGCATTGATAATGCGTCTTCATAGATCTACCCCAGGGCTGAGTCAACCGGGAAGACAATTGGATGTTCAACTTTTCTAAATATAAGACAACCAATTAGCATCAAAGTAAGGCAAATTAATAAATAATGTTATTATGATGCACACCAAAAGTTCTAGATTCTCAGCCATTTTTACTGCAGTTCCAGAAGAAATATGATCAATGTCACTACACATTTATAGACACTAGAGAGAGAAATTTTGCCATAGAACTATTTGAATGCACTTTTAGCACCAATATTCACCAATGGGTGCCTCATTACCTAACATATTGTATGTAATGAAAATGGCTTGTCTTTGACTCAAGAAAATCAGTCATACGGGAAACTGGTTCTTCACTAGTGATGTAACGTAAGATTTGAATTTGTTCTGACACGTATACTTTGGGTCTTTGGACTATCAAGTATGCAGCTGAATGTGATTGCTGTCTTTTCCTACAGCTCTTTTCGTTGCCCCAACACCACTATCAAAATTAGCTGTTGCTTTTTTAGATGGAAGTAAATGTGTATACCTTTCCTCCGCTTTTAGTTACAGCTTCTGCATTGTCAACAATATGCTGCAGTTTAATGATACAGCTGTTGGTGAGAGATTTGCACCATGACATTTACCGTAATATAGTCTATGTTTTGTCTGAAATACATTTTTGACAGTGCAGATAAGATACATGACAAATTGGTACATGTTTCTTGGAAATGTGGTCTCTGAAGGAGGAAATGGTGTTTTTACATTTGAAATTCAGGAAAAAAGGTAAGGGTTATGTTCTTGTGACATAGCTATCTACACTGGGGCCTCCAAGAGGCACCTTTTTGATGTACGCTCCGTGAAGTAGTGAGTTCAGGCAATATACTCATCTCCAAGGAATGCCTGAGCTTCTTTGACACTTGGCAGCCTGTCCTCTCTGCCACGTTGATCTAGGTCTTCGACAGCATGGAGTCTTATTTTTCATAATCTCCTTCCCTTTTTTTGGAATTTGATGAAGGGAGCCTGAATACCTGTCACAGCACCAGAGATAAGCTGAGACCCTGCTAGGAGCAGCAGGGGTGGGTGCTTACTGAACAGGGCCACCAGACTCCTCAACACCTGGCAGAGAGAGCGCTAAGCTCCTTACTAAAGCTCTTTGCACTGTTCTTCAGAAGTGGCTGCTTCTCGTGGCTGCTTGTACATGGAGCCAGGTTTCGGCAGACTTATGTGGTAAGCAGCATGCATCATTCATTGCTGCCTTCAGTCTGGGCAACAGACATTTTGAAATACAGATCAGAAAGAAAGGGATAATCCAAGAAGAGAACTTCTAGTTCTGTGACAATGGCTTGTTTTGCTGCTACACAGTCTAGCCACAGTGGATGAAAAAAAAATTGTGTAATCACATTTAACAGGAGTATTTGCTGGTAACCAAGGGGAAATGCTGAGAAACATGAGGAAATGCATTTGACACTATATTGTTGCATGATGTTCCATTGATGCATATTGTTCCATGGCTAATGCCTGATTGGTGTCTTGGAGTACTTTCTAGCAATGGGGGGGTACCAATCCCTCAATCCATGCAGCCTGGGAGACCGCATCCCCTGACCTCCTGGGATGCTCAGACTGCCTTCAGCTGCAAGCACCCAGAGGGAGATAATCTGTGATGCTCCAAAGCCACATTGTCACAGTGGGTCTCCCTAAGACTGTGTGATACAGAAACTAGTCTCAGAGAATAAACCCTCCTTAATATCACTGCTGCAGTAAAAGTTTTCATGGGGAACAGACATGAGTTACCTTTCTTCCTTGGTGCTACTGGCATCCTTATGCAGCTAAGTACCATGATTTATACTACTTTTTTGTTGTTTTCTCAGTGCTCATAACTGATCCATTTTGTTAGAGCTAAAATTGGAGGGAGACCATCATAGTCTTATGGCAGTTTACAGATAACAATAGCAACAATATTAAAATTTCAGACTGTAACCTGCATTTTGACTTGACGGAGGTTCTTGGGTAAAAAACTGCTGCTGGCTTAATATGGACAATATAGATGGTCCTTCTTCCATAACCCCTGGCAGCATCTTCCAGCCTTCACTTTCAGTGACTCCATCTGCATCCTCTCTGGAACTAGAAATGTCAAGAACTATAACAAACTGTGATGTGGCATTAGAGATATAGTTGTCTATCAGGGCATCTCTTTGGAATACTGAAGCTCCGTGTTGAAGCCAATGGGAGTACATCTAAAAGATTTTTAACAGCACAATGCTTTCACTCAGAGCTTTGTGAACAAGAGTGTGAAAGCCAACTTTGAGCATTGACAGAAAGGTCTAATAGACATAATAATAAGAGAAAACATTAAAATTGATGAAGTTAGAAAAAGGAAATCACTGCGTTTCTCTTCTCATTGGATGCTGTGGTAGCTGCTGCAGAAGAGTAGATAAGAAGGAAGCCTGGAGATATTGTTTCGTATTGAAATAATCAATCTATTTCTGTGGGATTTTCGTATTACCAAAACTGAAAACATGCAGTGTATTTTCCACCTATGTTTGAGAATTTGAAATATGCCCCTGGCAGTTCTTCTGTGGGACTGAATACTGGGTTTTCTTATTTTTTGTTTTCTGTCAGATTTTTAAAATCAGCTTAACTTTAGTTTGGACAGGAGCTCTAATCTATTTTCTGTTCTTTTATTGCTAATAGAGGTGGTGAAATATTAATAACAATTGTTGAGATAGGTCCTTGAATAATAGTAGATTTTTCATTAAACAACATTTCACTTAACGCTATTCTGCCCCTTCATGTTATTAGTCATTTGTGACACATAGTTGTGTTTACTGATGTGATATTAATAGTTAAAAAATTCTGAAGGAAAATTACTCAAACAGAATTGAATTTGTCTAGAGATGCTTTAAGTTCAAATACCTGTCTCCTATTCCTGTTTCAACAACTGGAAGTCGAGAGCTGGAATACTTCTAGTTCCTACGCTCTTTCAGTATTATTTTAGCAGTAAATACAAGCTTATGAAGGTGTAAGATGCCTGTGCGAGCCCTCTACCTGCCTATTTCTAAAAGAATTGCCTCTCAAGCAGAAATGTATTTTCAAACACTCTTGTGTCTATCCGGACTGATACCTTTGGAAAGAAAATACCTAATACCTAAGACTAATAATAAAGCTCTGCAATGGGCCCCTGACAACTGATAACTGTACAAATAATAATTTCTTTCCACTGTCTACGGGAACTTTTAACCCACTATCTCCTAAAGAAATTGCTGTTGTTTTAAATAGCTAATATTTCCTTGGTGCAGATTTGCTAGCTGCGTTTTCTTCTTTAGGCCACGTGGCAGGGAACCTTCTGCACCGAACAGCCCTGCTAGATGTCTGGCATGGCTGTGGCTGGAAAAAAAGGTAATTCTGCATTCCTCTGGTCGTGCATCCGTAGGCAGCTTTTTTGTCCACTGACATAAATCAGAACTATATCAAGGATACCTTCTCTCACAGCTGCCTGGAAAATATGATGAACTGTGGTGGCAGTCAGAGACAACCGGAGTCCAGCACAATTTTATTTCCACATTCTCTTCTCCCAAATACCAATTTTTTTCATCAGGATCCATGTCAGATAGTTTTAGAGGTGGCTATATCACCTCTAGTGTGATCACACAGCCCATGGATAGAGAAGAGTTTGTGCTGCAAAGTGCTGCAGTTACAGCCTAGTTCCACCTTCCTTTCAATTTCCTAAAAAGACCTCTCATTCCCCTTTTCCCAACTTGCACATTTTTTTCCCTCTTTTGTGTTTTGTCAACCCACAGTGGAATTTCTCACGCAGTAAAAGCGTTTGCACTAGTTTTCCCCTCACTAGTGCAGACAGCGTTGGCCCATATGTTTGGCCCATACTGACACCCAGTGTCTCTGGCAGGCTTTTATAACATATGCTTAAGTCATATCACCAAGTTTTGCTGTTGTGGTTCCTCTGAGCTTGCTAAATCACACTTAGTTCAGCTTTGCCTGTCATCCTGCAAAATGTTTCAGTAAATACACCAACAGTCGGGCCTTGGGCTACTGTATCTTGTATATCATCCACCCTTATCTAACACGGCCAATTGCAATTTTATACAGCAGTTTCTGGTGAATCATGGAAAATCAGTAACAAAAGCATCACATAACAAGTCAATTCTTACGTTTGTTGCACTTTTTCTCTGAGATGACATTGTTTTTTTACAACGCTTGAGCGTGTGTGAAGAGATGGATTTTCATAGCCATCCTGCTCATTTCTTTCTTGGTGATCTGTTGTAAATTAAATAAATATATTCATGAAACAGATCATTACATGACATAGATAAGCAACAAAGTCTACATAAGCACTCAAAAAGAGTTTTTTTAAATGTGTAACATCTTAGATTGTTGAGCCCACAAAAATGTACTGGTGAAATTATCCACCTTTCTGACTGGAGTCAAAAGGGGAAATCTTAAATTCAGCAGGAGAAAAACATTCCCCTTTTATCTCAGTTAAGTTGCTCGGCAGAGAAACACTTTTATTTTCCTTCCCAGACAGTAGGTACATAAATACAGGAGCCTTCCACCTACCCAGACAGTCCTTCAGGCAGCAAGGTTTTCTGAGTCTGTCTGGTTGAGAGGCAGATGGTAATCCACGTGTTTAATCTTCCAGATGAACACTTGATCCAGTAGGACAAAGACACTACTTTTCTATTTTAATGACTCTGTAAGTATTTTTCACAAAATAGAACAATAATGTCAACAGGATGGAAAAGGAAAAAATCCCGCCTTTGGGGAAATGAAAAATGTGCATTAACATCTTCTGAAACAAATTACTCCCACTGTAGGTGTATATACTAAGCAATGGGTTATTGTATAAAGGAGAAATAACTTCATCTCCTTATTTTTCAATATTCTTTTGGATCTAGACAATTAATTTTCTTCCTTTTTTTTCCCAGTATCCAAAAGAGATGTGCCATGTATCAAATGGGACATTTTGCTGGTACAAATCAGGTTGGTTTTCTTTTTAGGGAGAAATATTGGTTTTGAGGTCTCCCTTGCCTTGCCACTAAAAAACAAGGTAACAGAATAGGGGCCTTCTATTAGCTAAAGCCATCTATAGTTGAAAAAAAAAAAGAAAGTCTTATTTTGTTTTAAACTTCCCAATTTTTACAGACACTCAAACTAAATATAATAAATTAAGGAATAATAATTCTCTTAAACATTTTTTCTAGCTTCTCATTATACCATTAATGTAAGTCCAAACTTCCTACAGAGTTTTCTGGAAGTTCAGTACACAATCTGATTAAATAACTGGATATGTTTATTTCCTCTTGATTTATTTTTATGTTTAAGTAACAAAATATTAATAAACAAACAAATTAATATGGTGAATTCAAATACAGGATACTAATATATAAATATATCATTTAATTTGCAGAATGAAATTCATAATGAAAAATGCAAATAACAACAGTGTTTACAAGTCTGTAGTAACTTCTTTATTATTACCTTAAAATATGGTAATTGGGTGACTGTCTTTCAGAATACGTTTTGAGGAAAATGGGCTAATTAATATGCTGGAGTTTAATGTCTGACTTTTGTCACTTCCCTAGAACTTGCAATTAGAAAGTTTCAAAATGTCTAATTATAGTGCCTGCCTTGATCTGTGGTTTGTCATGCATGTACAGGTTTTTAACTTGTAATATGACGAAGTTTTCCTCAGCCTCCCCCTTTCTGAATCTTTATGAAAGTTTTTACTGAGATCTTTTCTGTTCTCCTATACTATGACATTAATCTGTGAAATTATGTCACTATAACAGTACAGGTAATGTGCCTTAATGCTATATTTAATGAAGGAATGAACCAGTAGAGATGAAAGCATTAGAAAATGTAGCTGTTGACTGTCAGTATGATTAAAGCTAACCTTTTTTTTTTTTTTTTCCTTTCCTGAGAGTTAACAGAATGATCTATGACGTGACAAAAAATAAGAAGCAATCGACCCCTAATTTTTTACTTTTTTTTTTTTTTCCAATTTTAATACAGTATGAGGAGAGTCTCCCAGTGGAAAGTGAACAGTGGAAAAGGAATTTCATTTAGAGAATAAATATCTTTTTCTTTAACACTGAGATATGATTTAAATTTGTCTTTAGTCCACCTGGTCCCAAATGCAATACTGAAAAGATTCCAGATTTAGCTAGAAGGAGATCTAAACAGGAGGGGAAAGTGGTGCCATTTCTTCCGCTGCAGCAGTAAAAGTAATCTGTGATAAGGTCACTGAATGCTCAGTGCACCTTATGGTTTATGGGACAAATAGTGCTCACTTAGTATTGGAAAAGCTTGTCAATATTCAGATCGGTATAGTGTTGGATTGCTCAATCTACCACTTTTTTTGTTGATCTAATTTCCATATAGACAATGCTAAATACATTTTTTTACCGTTTTGTCTAGAAACAGTAAATTTCCTCTGGAATATTTCTGATTCATGTGCAGAGCTGAGTGTATTTTCGATGTCTGGCAGCATTCTGGAGGGTTTGCGGTCCTGAAAAAAAGAGAATTATCCAGGAGTTTTGTTTCTTATATTTTTCAATGCCTTTATTACACAGGAGATTCGTAGCCAACATGCAGAACTGGTACATTTACATTAGCTATTTAGGGCACTAGAGGGGTTCTTCTAGTTGTAGTTGCAATAAAAAAACTTACACATGCAATATTGGGAATATTGTCCAATATTCATCACTGATGACACCGAAGTGATGTCCCTCTTGGTGGAACCAAGGCTGAAGCCACCTAACAGGACTCCAGCTAGAGATGCCCACTTGAAATGAGGGTGGAAGATCCTCCAGGACCTCTCTACACATGCCCAATGCCTATGGTTGGCAAGTGGCAATAGATACGTGTCACAGCTGGTTAAAACACGAGATGGGCTTGTGGTCCTGGAACCACATCAGCAGAAAATTAAACTGTGGTCTCTCACTCTTCACTCTGCACCAGCTGGTAAGGCAAAGGCATCCATTAACTGTTGTATTACAGCTAGCACAGATTTTGATGTTCAAGCTCTAAACAACCAATGGAATCTTCAGAAAAAGTCTTCCCAAAAATATGATGCACACAAAAACATGGACCTAGTTGTTTAAAATATAGACTACCTGGATAATTCTCCATATCTTGAACACAACAAAGGAAAACCAGAGCAAGTACAAAGAGTGAGATGTTTTTGCCGGCCAAGCTTCTTCATAAAGTGAAGATGTACAATCTAATGCTTAATATCAATTAACTAGCGTATTCATCAAAAACTTTTAAGATACCATGCCATTTGATGCCAAATATGGGAACTGTGTAGAGGAAGCATTTAAGATTTGCTGTTTTCCTACCTAATGTACTGTACAAAAATCCATGAGTCTTCTGATGTTAGTGATGTTGTAGTGACAGAGAATACAGAAAAAAGGAAAGAACACAATCCTGTGACTGAACTGCAGGAGCTGAAAGGCTACATGTATTTAGACTTAAATAAAGCAGATGTACTGATCTGCCATGAATGTGTTTCACTGAACAACTTTGACAACAAGGGATATGACAAAAAGCTTATGCAGTGATGTTTGCTGTATGCCTGCCTATTATCAGCCTCTCATTTTTATGAGCTGAAATGATTTACAGAGTTCACGCTTCTATCACTTATGAATAGAATGGGTATGAGATGAACCATGCTGACAGCACTTCTCCTTAATAGATGATAAAAAGGGTGAATAGAGTACAATGTTGCCTGGTAAAATAATAACTCTTTCAAATGGGGTTAATTAGCTATCGTCCTGATACAGATAAATGGTCTTCAAGAAGACTTTCTTGGGTTTCAAGGAAATATATGGAAATTTATTATTTTTTTTCATTTTGGTATACAGAAAGCAATCAAAGAGGTTAGAGATTAGAAAATAGGTCTTCAATATTCCTCACTCTTCTTTGGAAATATTCAGCCTAATTTTAATGAATAACAAATGCATACCCTGTAATTAAACCCTAGTCTGAAGTCATGTCATACCATGCAATTTCAAGACCAAGCAAGCCATATTACAAGGTGACAGGAAGTCAAAGCTTCCAAGCATTGGTCTTGCGCTACAAATGTTCTTGTTATCTTTCCTAATGACCCACTTGCAGGTGGAATTGAAGAGGAAACTTAAACAGAACGAAGCACAAGAACAGTATCTTCAGGAAAAAATTATTGGTCAGCATTCAGAAAGACACCAGGAAAGGTGGAAATGAAAAGGGAAGATTATCTTCGTTGTTACCTGATCATCAATAGCACTTGTGCATCTAATCAGACCTCTAAATTCTGTATGCAGAGGAGCAGATATAACCCTATCCCATCTCCTTGTTTCCTCTGACCCGCAGGTTTCATTATTGATTTATCTGAACTGAGTGTTATGTGCCTGTGTCTGCTACCTGTGTTAAGTTCTTTGAATAGGAAAGCTTGTCACAGCAAAGGGAATGAGCCAGCCCTCAACAGGACATTAGAAATGTATGGCCCCTAGGTTTCTTATAGAAACCTTTTTCTTAGTTCTGGGTTGTACAAGCAGAAGGGACAAGAAATATTTTGATGGGACACACAGAGGGCATAAATAGTTATTTCTTAAACTTAGCATCTGAGAAAAGATTGAAAGGAAGGAACAAAGCCAACTAACAACATTCATGAGGAACAAACAAAATCTTATATGGCACTGTCATCAGAAGTCACTGATACATATATGTGAATGAACACCTGAACATCATCCATTGGAGACAGAAATTCATAAACAAAGAAGCAAGTGTAGTCTTGGTATTTTATACAAATTACTGTAATCAAATTAACTAGCAAAATCAAATCTCTGGTATAAAGATTATCTGCAAGTCTATGGCTCTATATCAGATTATGCCATACACTTGTGTAAGAAGATTTTCCACAAAAAAATTACTTAACAGTTCATATGCATCATTGACTTTGCCATCTGACAAATGAATGAGGTAGGCAAGTACTAATCTAATTTGCAGATTTGGAAATGGAGAAGCTAAGTGCCTCTCAATGTCACAGAGTAAGTCTCATTAACAGTGTAAAGAAGAGAAGCTACATCTTCTGACTTGGTATCTTGGTTCTTTAAGTTTCAAATTGCTACCTTTCATTCACCTCACCCGTTGGCCAACAACAAAAGGAACAATGTCACCATTGAGGTTTTCCATTTCAGTAACAGTTTATTATTAGATAAATTTTCATTTATAACAGCTCCAAATCCCAGCATTTTTCATGTCAAAGAACAGGTTCCTTGTGACAGATGAGCAGAATTTTTGCACAATGCACAGTGGGGCAGTACTCACAATAACTAAAGTAGTCTGTAACAGTTTGAGATAAGGAGTAGAATCCAGTGATCACAGAGGTGCATCTTTTGGACAAGGGAGGTACACATTAATTCATGATGAATTAATTTGTACTTGTTTTCTGTATGACTAGTATTTCCTAAAGAATGCTTATGTAGCAATAGCGAAAGCAGGATATTGTTTTTGCATCAGGATAAAGTAAAGCAAGCCTTCTAAGTGTAAAAATAGCCTCTTGTCAAGGGACGCACATGCAGATGTTTATATTTTGGAACTGTCGGCTCAGTTAGGTTCCAGAGGACAGGAGAAGCTTTTACAATACTACCCTATTAAAAATTTGTGCAATCTATAATTTCTTTAAAGGAGGAAATTGTTACCATGCATTGTACTCTGTCATTGTATAATCCTGGGTATTTCAAATAAGAAATCCTAAATGTTCAATTTCTCAGTAGGCTATCTTTTTGAAATGTAATCACATACAAAATTTGCCTTCCCATTACAGCTATGTGTCCTGTAATGGTACATCCAAATCTATTTTGGATTTTAAAGCTTAGCTGAAAAACATACTTGTGAGGACTGGAGTGCTATAGAGGTCTCAGTGAAGATGCAGATTTTTGTGTACAGGTTGATACTGTCTAAGATTAAACAGAAAAAAAAAGTAAACATTTTATTTTTCTTTCAGACAAGGAATTTTCATATGGGCATAGGAGAGCTGAGGGTTTCTTTTTTAATAATTATATTCACAGAAAGATTTGTCACCTCAAGTACAGGATATAAGCATTGAAGTATCTGGAGCATTTTAGTTCTCGTGTCTTTGGAGTAGAATTGAAAATGCAAGCTTTGAAGCCCAAAGAAAGAGCTATTCATAATCTTCTGCTTTCAGAGAACCACGCTAACCTATGGGCAGTTCAATGTAGGAGCAGCATCTGTAATTTGATTATGATGGCAACATCTTGGTAAGTCTCTAGTCCTATTCTCAGATGGGTTTGGAACTGTGATTTTTGGATTGTGGAAACCTAAATTACGCCTAAATTACACTAAATTACATTAGTGTCTTATTCTGTGTCTCTAAGCCCCTATTCATCTGGACCCTTGGGCTTTGCAGCACTCTTTGTAACTCTTAACCACATTTTTTCACTCTTAGCCACTCTTGCATGTCAGAGAACCTAGATCAGAAATCAGGAGCTTAGGATCTCAGAATGATACATCAAGAATGTTCAACAAGTCAGAAAACCCCCAGTATGCTGAGTATGCAACAGCCTTAGATAACCAAGGGAAATACACAAGAGAGGATGTTTGCCTAATAAAATGAATTAAAAGTCTTTCTACAGTACTACATGATGAATTTACTTATTTCTGCTAATAAACTAGCATTCATAGAAAAAATTAATAGGGAAGTAAAAAAAGGGAGAATCAAACATCTGCAACAAATATTGGAAAATTAAAGAGGAAGAATTAAGGAGAAGTACATGACTGGAATGATTCTACCAGCCTAGACTGGATCAGTCTGGGTGTATTCATGTTTAATGAGCAGACCGTAATTCAGAAGCCAGAAGTAAGATGGTATACTACAAAACTCTTTTACATTGACTTGGATTTCCTTAAGTAGCCTCTGTCTGGTCTTTGAGAAACTGAGGATGAAGTACAAATATAAAAGATATAGAAACATAGAATCATAGAATAGTTTGGGTTGGAAGGGAGCTTTAATGTCATCTAGTCCAAACTCCCCTGCAATGAGCAGGGACATCTTCAACTAGATCAGGTTGCTCAGAGCCCCGACCAAGCTGACCTTGAATGTTTCCAGGGATGGGGCATCGACCACCTCTCTGGGCAACGTGGGCCAGTGTTTCACCACCCTCACAGTAAAGAATTTCTTCCTAATATCTAGTTTGAATCTACTCTCGTTTAGTTTAAAACCATTCTTCCTTGTCCTATCACTACAGTTTATGCCCTACTAAAAATTCTGTCCCCAACTTTCCTGTAGGCCCCCTTTAGGTACTGAAAGGCTGCTATAAGGTCTCCCCCGGAGCCCTTTCTTCTCCAGTCTGAAAAACCCCAACTCTCTCAGCTTGTCCTCACAGGAGAGGTGCTCCAGCCCTCTAATCATTTTTGCAGCTTCCTCTGGACTTGCTCCAACAGGTCCATGTATTTCCTGTGCTGAGAGCTCCAGAGCTGGGATGTCTTTTCATCTTCAGTCTGGAGCTGATGTTCTTGCACTGAACAGTCATCTGCTCTTCTCCTCCCTGATTGACATCATGTGCTAGTCTATCATCTTCTCTTCCAGAGGCCTAGCAGGCTTTCATTCTATGAGAGCAAATTTCTGTTCTGTAGAACATCATTTAACTTCAGAGTAAATAATTCGATTGCAGAGAAACATGTCTGGGTTATGCCTGCATAAAAAAGAAACAATCTGGTTCCTAAAACTTCAGACAAGGAATCTCTCTGGTGAAGCATCGGCTCTAAAAGTCAAAACTTCTTTGAAGAAAATCTGCTGCAAGAGGATATTTTTACCATATTAATGCTAGACAGAAGCTTACGTCTCTGGTGCAAGGTTAGAATGGAGGAGTCAACAGTCTAGTTACATGCTGGGTCATTTTGGTTTGAAGTTCTGTAGAGGACAAATCTTTTCATTAACATAAAATTGTCCTTAATAATCTTGATGGGAGGTTTTCTGGCTTCTCAAGAAACAGAGATGGGAAAATAATGAAGCTGAGTAAATGGAGTTCGGGCGTAAGGTTATAATAAAACATAAAGTTAATTTATCCAGTTTCAGGGTTAATTGTAAGGCTTCAGTACAGCTCTGAAGCTAATGGGCCAAATTATTTTTTAATGTGAGTAGAAGTAAGTTTGAAAGAATATGAAAGATAGTTGCCTCAACGTCTACAGGAGGCTGGAGGGTAAGTCCAAATACATTATATAGAAAAATGCTGCGTATAATTGAGATACAAGAAGGAAAAAGAAGCAGTTGTCCTGGGAAAACAGGATTTCTTCCACCCTCAGGCTGTAAATTCAGCAATTTCCCAAACAGCAAATTGTCTTTTTACATCCTCCCCTCCCCTGAAGTTCAAGCTTAGAGCTATGGTGATAAAATAGATAGTAGTTTATTATGTACTGTATTATTGAGTGAGTGGTGAACGTGTTCTTAGCATTGTACAAACAAGTAAGAGGACACAGAGCTTACCCTAAGGACCTTGCAATGTAGGTCAGGCACAAGCAAAGCAGCGTGTGCACATTCAAAACTGACTGACAGCACATACACAAGGTGGTCAGGAAATTTTGGAATCTTCACAGAGGTTAAATTTGAAAGGCTTTGAAGGGAGGAATAACACTTTAAGGAGTAATTTGAGGGAGATTGATGAACTAGATAATATAAAAGACAGTTGGTACACAGATCTGCAGGGACCTGATCCAGCCCTCCAGTAACTGAACCTGTAAAGTACCAGGAGTTTCAGGCATCGGGAGTCAACAGAGAAGACAGCAATAATGCAAAAGCCTGTGAAGTGACAATGCCAGAGAGGCAGAAGTGAAATTTTTGCTGCAGGTAAAGCAGCAAAAGAATTATGATGAGGCAATTTTGAAGGAGCAGGATAATTGGTAAGGGCATTCTAGAGGTATTAAAAAGCAATTAAATACGGCTGCAATACCACGTGTCACCTCTTGGCTCTTGGTTTCCTCTCTGTGAAAACGAAACATAGCAAATGGAGGTGAAAATGACAAAATGGGTTGCATTTTGATGGGAAAAAAATTCCTTTCATCAACCTTTCATATGTCTTGTCTCTTTATGCACTCAGCAATGAAGCTAAATGGAATATTAAGGCTCATCCTACTCTGCATTTTTTTCATCTTTTTTCTAGGCTATGTTAGTACAAAACTGTCCTAAACCCATTTACTAATCATCTATTAATAACCTTGTGACATCAGTTAACCAAACCTTTTCAGAAATGCTTCTTTTCCCAGCCGAAAAAGATCTTTGCTGTCTTTTGCTTAAATAACATTCTTTATTCAAGCTGGTTTAATTTAATCAGATAAATTTCTCATTCCCACTTAATTTTGAGGCTTCAGAAATTCACCATTAGTACAAGATTTGATAGCAAAGGCTAACACATAACTACTCGTAGGCATTATTCAGAATAATAGTTTGTTTAAAGAAATGAGACCAACCTCCTTCAGGAAATGAACATATATCCACACTCAAACCAACTGTCCAAGCAAAATTCAGACCTGACTAAAATAAGAATGAAGTGGAGAAACTAGAGCTATCTCGCAGCCACGTTTTAGGACATATAGCATCATTTCCAAACGGGAGAATGGGAGACAGGTTTACACCACGAACTAACTCAACAGGAATTTACATGCTCTTCTCATCACCTGAAAATCCCAGAGGAATGAACTGCCAAAATCAACTGGCCTGGCATGTAGGGTTCCTGAGGGAATGTGGCTGTGAGTCACACCTGCTGGAGGCAGTGCTGACCCCGTTGGTGGTTGTTAATCCCCAGTCCTGAAATACAACTCTGCATCATTGTCCTTGTGTTGAACTCTCTATTATCCTTCTCCTTTTTTTTTCCCCCAAAATACTGATATTTTTAATATGGGGAAAAAAGGAAACAAATAGATACGCCTGCTTTGTTTGTCTCTGTAGAAAAGACAGTATTGGTGAGGCTGATAACAGTCTGAGTCAGACTATAATAAACACTTAACTCTTCAGTATGCTAGAGTATAGACAGCTGTGAGTAGCTGGGTGTCTTGGATTATCCAAATTTAATAATGAAGTTATTTTGACACTGTTGGGGAGTACTACGTCAAACTCACAGTCTTTATTTTCTTCATTGCTGCCCAAAGGGCAAAGAAAATTTGCCCTTCTGCACTTGATGTACTTTAAAAAGGTAAAGTTTACTTTTAAATGGTAAAATATATATTAGAAGGTACAATTTCTCTTTAAGCAAGAGCAAAAAGATGTAAAAATGTTGCAGGGCCTCGTGAGCCAGGACACTCTGTATAAACAATACATGCCTTGCTGATGAAAGTACCCTCGAAGAAGAAGAGCAGATTGGTAACAAGGGAACATCCCTATGAGCAAAGCGCCAAGACCAGCTGAAAACCAAACAACTGTTGGAAGAGGCCCAAAGTCAACAAAGATTTGCAGTAACTGGGGGAAAGGTAAAGATGACAGTGGGAGATCGTGAACACTGACTCAATTAGAGACGGAACAGAACTAACCCCCCCACACTGTACTGGAGCATGCACACATCAATTGAAAGACATTGTAGCTTTAAATGAAAGCGAGAGACTGTAGTAACCCATAGAAATTGTTAAGATAAGGTACTAACCAATAATTAGAACTAAGGGTGTGTATTTCTGTGTTTTGAACCATATAAATGTTCCAAAGAGTGTGTAGGCTCATGTGCTAGCTTTGTGGATTACCACCTAGCACCCATCTCTGCGCAGAAATGACTTAAATAAATAACTCTGCTCTGAGTGTACATTGGCGTCTTGCACGCCAGGTAAATGACCCCACTTTGGGGCAACACAGTTGCTTGGTGGGTTATTCCTTTTCCCCCCTTGAGACGCAGAGCTGGTGAAGAAGTTCTCACCCTGGCCTGTGTCAGCACTCTGCACGGCAATGAGCAAAGATTTTTTTGTACTTTTTGTGCTTCTTTGCCAGTGCTGCAGGTTTCAGATTTACTTTGCCCCAGCTGTTGTCTCTCCACAATCAAAATCTGTGGAAGCAACAACGAGGCCTGAATGCTGCTTTGGTAACTGATGGTGGCTGCCACTGCGCTGTCATTACAGGTTGGAAAGAAAAAAATTTTGTGCCCTAAAAGTGACACAGACTTCAGATTTAGTAGAGCCCCAGAGGCAGTGCTGAATCTTTCCCTCTTACTGTGATAGAGATTGTAAAGTTAAGCGAGACACTGGAATTAGATCTTCTGTAGGGCTTGACATTCCCTTAGCTCTTTGCTGTGTGTGAAGGGCTCTCAGAATAGCCTGTCCCTTGCCCTAATCATAAACTGAATAGGGATGAAAGGGATGAAACTTGCTTTAAAGTTGTTTGGTTAGGATAACAATCTGAGTGTTTTGCATTCTTCCTGAATTAGTAGCTGTGAGCTGTGACATGCACCTCCTTTCCATGTGATGTCCCCTTCTCTCTCCGCTCATTATAATTTGTGGTCTAGGAATGGTTCATATTAAATCCTTTTTAATAGCACTAAGGGGACTTTCAGCCACTTAATGGAAGCCAGCGTGGATTTGCCATACAATGGAAGCACTTAACAAAAACCAAACCTCTATGCCATGGTCTGGGTGAGCTGTGACTGAAACATTCACAATTCCCAAGGTATTGAAGGGACCCCAGACTGTCAAAAATTGCTTGGAATCTCCTCCAATATGAGTAGAGATGAACCACAGGACAGCCCTGGCTAACTACATGCCACAGGCAGTTCAAATACTCTGGAGACTGACTTATCCAAATCCTGTCTTAAGAACGCAACTCGAGAAACAAACTTCTACACCAGGTGACAACAATCAACACTCTGCTTTTTATTAGGTAAATGAGCCTGGGCTTTCTCTTCTCAAGCACTGTGTGAAGAGACAGAGCTGAAATACAGGTCTAGAGAACAAGTCTTATGAGGAGCAGCTGAGGGAACTGGGGTTGTTTAGCCTGGAGAAAAGGAGGCTGAGGGGAGACCATATCACTCTCTACAACTACCTGAAAGGAGGGTAGCTGGGTGGGGGTTGATCTCTTCTCCCAAGTAACGAGTGGTAAGACAAGAGGAAACAGCCTCAAGTTGCTCCATGGGAGGTTTAGATTGGATAGTAGGAAAAATTTCTTCACCAAAAGGGTTATCAGACATCGGAACAGGCTGCCCAGGTAGTGGTAGAATCAACTTTCCTGGAGGTATGTAAAAGCGGAGCAGATGTGGTGCTGAGGGATGTGGTTTAGTGATGGACTTGGCAGTGCTAGGTTTATGTTTGGGCTTGATGATCTCAAAGGTCCCTTCCAACCTAGATGATTCTATGTTTCTATTGTTTTACTCAATTCATTTGATTTTTCTGTTAAATCTTTTACTAATATATTCAATCTTCAAAAGAGAAAAAGCATAAGAGACAAGCATATGATTAGGTAATTTTTCAGGATTTTTTTCACCTCCTTTTTCTGTCTCATTTCTTCTTCTAATTACCTACTGACCTGTGTGTTGGGTTTTTTTTCCTCTCATTATTGTAATGATACAGCGATGATACTAACTCATAGGCGAAATAAAAAATAATGAAGTTTGTTTATGTCATTACAAGCTGTTCTCAAATGTGAATTCCTTTAGTAACAGCGACAGACAACAATAATAAAGGGTGGTGGTGGTACTGAACAGAAATGGAGGATGGAGATGGATGGGAGCAGGCAGACGTCAAAAAAATGATTTCAAGGATGAGAAAAGTGTGGCTTAGCTGAAAGAATGTGAAAGGGTATAAAGTGGATGACAGTAAAGGGCTGAGGAGCAAGCAGGATATTAAGAGATTAAAAAGCTTGATGAGAATGGGAGAAATAAAATAGAGGATTTGTGGGAACACCAAAGATATATTTTTAGTTTGTATTTGTGTTACATGGCAGGAGGTAAAAATCAGTGCTAGGGATTGGCTAGACCAATAGCAAAAACCCGCAGCTTTTAAAAACAGAGTTAAGATTTTTACACATAAAGCAATCATTTTGGGAAAGAGCTAACCATTTATAGGAGTCAAATCGTAACACATCAATTGCCAGAGATTCTAGGAAACTGTTTTCTATACACATATGTTCGTGTGCAAGAAAACTCTGAAATGCACTTTCTTTACACCATGTTTCGTATGAAGATTTAAGAAACTTTACACAGTTACAAATCTTGTAGTTTGAGTCATTGAATCTATTCTTTCTCACAACTTCTATCAATTCCACTTTCTACTTTTCCCTATCAATATATTCAAGTTTAAGTAGAAGGCAAAATCTAATTAAAAACATCTTCAGAATTGTATGTCACACTGCACTTCCATGATCAAAGCATATATGATTACTCCTGTAGGAAAATGTTAGCAGAGTCCTTAAGGAAGGTTAGAAGTCGCCCTAAACTGTGCAGAGAGTATTTCCCTACGTTTTCTACAGTAATATAGAATGACTTTACAGTTTGACAATCTCATTTCAGAGAATATCAGACTGTATATAAATGGGTGTTGTCAGTGAAAATATAGTTTAAGCTGTGAATGATAACAGGCAGTAGAGAACTGGGAGCATGTGAATGTCTGAAACTGAGTTTTTGGACTCTTAATCTGAAGCCTGCCTCTTGCTAGATGCAACTGGTATGGCTGGTTGTAAATTTTGAAAATGCCTGGGCTAAACAGAAGAGGCACATCCCACTTCCTCCAATTAATACAGAGTCATGAAGCAGAACCAATTAGGAGACTAATTATGCACAGTGCTTCTGCACATAGGCTGCTTAGATTGGGAAAACAGGGGACACTTCGTTCTGGAAAGAGAAGCTGGCATCAAAAGAATAGTTCCTCAAAAGAAGAAGGGTTCTTGGAAAGACAGGTTGATGGAAACATCTCAGAAGGGAGTGCAGATCCTGGAGATCAGGGAGATGCATGAAGATGAATGCCAGGGGATGCCCCAGGACCCCATGCCTAGGATGGGTAACTGGGAGCAACGGCAGAGCAGGGACTGATACAACTTTTGGGGGCTGGAAAATGTAGACCTAGAGAGGGGGAGAGCGGGATGGACGGAATACAGACAGAAAAGAAGCCAGTAACCCTTCATGTGCCTGGTCAAAATATTTCATGACAATATGCATTTAAGATGCAAAGTATTGTCTGTTACTTTTCTTTTGGACAGCATTTCACATTGAAAAGCTGTTTCATAACTTTTCCTCTCTTGAGAAGTTTGATTCTGTGGTAACTGAAAATACCAGTTCTGCTCAGACAGTATTGGGGAATAGGCAATAAGCACAGCTTGAAGATTTGTACAAAACACTAATGTGACAGTTTCTTACAAGACATAGAGATGCAAATGAACAATAACACATCACTTGCCTAGTTATATAGGCAAACTGAATTCAATTTAACTCTTCTTACAAAAGCTCTTCTAAGTCTCTTTTTTTTTTCTTCACAATTATTTTAAGATTATTTATTCACTTTCCAAATTCAATGTATGACCAAGGTTAGTGTCCACTAAATTTAATACTTCATCCAAATTTGTTTCAGGCTGAAAACCAGAATCTGACCTTTAATGACTTTGAATTTTGCGTATGCAATAAACTTAAGGTGGAGATTGATTGTACAGATGTGCCTACGGTTTTTTTTTTATTGAAGGAGCACAAAATATCATCTTCATGTTGACAAAGTAAAATAATTCAGGGCATCTGAAAGCTGTTATGAAAACCTCTGGGAAACAGAAATGTCAGAATATGTTAATGAATGTATCTTTAAAAATACATCTGATTCCTGTGAGCCTGTATACCAATTTTATGCACCATTCTTAGCAATTCCAGTCACAGTAGAATAGATTCAAGATAGCCATTAAAGAAAAGCATTTCTTTGAATCTAACATGGCTTTCATCATCCAAAACTAGCTGAAAACACCATCCAATAATGACTGGAAAGAGAACTCTTTGGATTAAATGTGAAACGTTTTCAAGAACATCCTTGCAGTTTGGCAATAAGCTTTGAGATAACCCCACTTGGGACAGACTCAGTGAGAAAGTGGAATGGGATGGACAGAACTGATCTTTCTGAGCTGTTCTCTCAGCAAGCAGTGTTTCCCAATGATGAATGAGCCACGCAGTTTAATAACAAACTTTGTAGATGCTGTAATATCAGTAAGAAGCCCAGACTCCCTGTAAAGGGACTTCCATGCCTCTGCCTTGGCTTTTGTCCCTAGAAGGTGAAGCAGTCTCCCACTGCCTTTCATAACCAGATGTAGAAGACTGCATGAGAGAAAAAAAAATCCCTTTTTTCCTTAGACCAGGGACCAGTCCATTAAAAACAAAATCCATAGGAATGAATAGCCTCAGTGTTTTTTGAAATCTCAAAATTCTATCTGAGGAAATGTAAGTACCTTAACAAAACAGACCTTAAGTTTTTAGCCCATAGTGAATTGTACAGGGAAAATTTTCAGCGGGGATAATCTGCATGATGATAATGATGACAACAATTTCTGTTATTGTTGTTTGTGCTGTTCTATAGCATCTGGATCCATTGTGCGAAGATCTGTAAAATCACGTAGAGCAAGAGCAAAACAAATATTTCTCAGCAGATTTAAATGTCTGTGCTTAGGATTATATCGTTTATCCTGCTTGGTGGTAGGGTTCACAACCAACGCAGTCAGGCTAAATATCCAGCAGGTTAAGTTTTCTCTGTGTCTCGGTTATACACAAAAATTTTTAAATGCTGACCTGAACCGTTCACTTCAGGCCGTACCTAGTCATAAGAGGAAGTTTTACCTCCTTTAAAAATGCTCACTCAGGAAGGGAGTTTCAAGCTATTTCAGAAGTCAAATAAAATACAGACTCTTAGCACTCTGTGATACCATCTGGCTACTATAAAATTTAAGGAAGAATTGAAAACTCACTGGTGAATAACACTGTAGGGAAGAAATAATTAAATAGTGTGAATTTTCTTCTTCTGCCTTCCCAGAGACCTATGATCTCTGTGTAGGAGCTGAAAAAGTTTCCAAAGAAAACTCTTGAAAGGAATTTAGTTCTGTTTCTTGTCAGAAACCCTCAGTGCTAATCTTTGTGTCAACACGTGTTCTTCCAGTTTAGTGGCTGAGATAACAGTGAGATGGGAAGGGAGGGCAGGAGGGAGCCTAAACACTTCGCCTTTCATATACAGCTTCTAGCTAATCAGAATCACTGGGGTTGGCAGGGACCTCTGGAGATCAGCTAGTCCACCGTGCCCCCCATCAGAGCAGGTCCACCTACTGCAGGTTGCACAGGATGGTGTCCAGGCGGGTTGGGAATGTCTCCGGAGTCGGAGACTCCACCACCTCTCTGGGCAGCCTGTGCCAGTGCTCCGCCACCCTCAAAGTCAAAAAGTTCCTCCTCATGTTTAGATTGAACTTCCTATGGTCAAGTTTGTGCCTGTTACCTCTTGTCCTGTCACTGGGCCAGTCTGAAAAGACTGGCCCCCTCCTCCCGACACCCTCCCTTTAAGTATTTATAAGAATTGATGGGATCCCCCCTCAGTCTTCTCTTCTCCAGACTGAAGACCCAACTCCCTCAGCCTTTCCTCATAAGAAAAATGCTTCAATCCCTAATCATCTTCATAGCCCTTTGCTGTCCCCTCTCCAGCAGTTCCCTGTCCTTCTTGAACCTGGGGAGCCCAGAACTGGACACAGCAAAGCAATACGAAATCTGATCTGGAGACCTTTTGTGGCTGGAAGAAAAGTATTTTTGAATAGATAAGCAAGCCTTATCTTCTGCTAAACGTACCTGTGCAGACCCTCAAGTTGAAGCAACTTTCAGTCCTTATGTGTAGATGTGAAGTGACTCTGTATGTGCAGAGCAGAAGCAAAGCAGGTCGCACCTAGGAGACAGCTCATGTTCATTCTTGACTATCATTAGAGACACACAAATCTGAAAAATGCATCATTCTAAGTCCTTCCTGCTCATGCACATACAGAGATTTATTTCAAACTTAGGACTTTATCAATTTATGTGCATTATTTTAAGATTTTCATAGCTCTGAAAAACAGGACATCACAAAGTTTTCCTTAGTCCATAGTGGTAGGATACTAGAACACCTCCATTTCTTTTTTTAATATTCTTACGTTTTCCATTAGTCCCTTCTTGAAGATGACTGATCTATTTTGGCTGAATTATTCCACAAAATGCTTCATGATGAAGTTACAGCTAAGTAGTTATATGTAACTGGGAAAGGGCCTTTTATTGAGAACTGTCAGACCACCTTATTATATTGCTGAGTCTATTTAACATTAATGACATTATTTAAGCCGGGTTACACCCAGTAAAAAGATATTGCTCCATCTGCTTCACTCAAATTACCTACTTGCAAAAGATTTGCTACTGGTACTTCCTGTGTTTCATTAACCTTTTGTTAGGTATTAAAAAAGTTAAAGCACCAGATAAGGCTTTTTTTTATACATTCCTGCAACTTTCAGCATATTTAATGAATGACGCAACATCACTATAATTTTAGAATGTGAGTTTACAGGGATACAATCCAATTCAATTTTGTCTGGAGAGTAGAGTCTTATTATTAGACTATAAGTCAAGTAAAATGTGAGAGGACTGTCAATACGAGTCCCCTGTATTTTCATATAGACTGAAGAAAATATATAGACCTCGATAGCATTTTTTCTTTCCCAGTATTGGTTTAGCAGATTAGGAAGCCCATCTTTCAGTGTTCAATGCAACAAAGTAAATATTACAGAAAAGTCCAGTGTGGCTTTCTGTAAGAAATAATAAAACCATAGGAAGAGGAAATCTATAAGAAACCTCAAAGTTATTCCTGGCGTTTTTTGCAGCATTTTCAAAATTTTATGCTCTTTTTTGGTAAGTTATATATGAACTGTCATTAAAATTGAAGTGTCAAAAAACTTCTTGTACCCTTGATAAAGGGTTTATGATGGATATATGAGCTATTTTCCTAGAAAATTATTTTCCATCATAACAAATAACACCACACTGTTATAGAAAACAAGTCCTGTTAGGTGATGGCTATTTAAAGGGAAAGAAAATTCCACAGGAGTTCTTGCACATATATGATCTTAAATTTCCCACACATATTTTTTCAATGTCAAATAACACTGTCAATTGCAACATATTAAAAATATAGTCTAATCAAAATGCTGCTGGATTTTACACTAAAGAAAATAATAGAGGAGAGTCCCCCTCCTCAGGCAAAAACAGAATCAGACATGAGAGAGTACTGCCATTTTAGACAGAGTTAGGTCTCCTACACTCTTATTCTAAAAATATTTTCCATGTTTTCCTTTGCAAGACATTTACATCTCTAAATTTAGTGAAATTATTTATTTAGTACTTTATTTAAAATAAATTCACAGCAGTTAAAATTACCACTGAATGTTTCCAAATTGGTGAAGGAACAGAATATTTTTAAGGCACGGTAAAAATTGCTGCAATTTTTTTTAATATGCCTACTGAAGTTTCATTATTTTCAATTATAGTGGACTAGAATCAATGAGCTAAGTAATTCTTTTACTTTAGGCTATTTTTCCAACTCTGTATGAGGGGTAAGAGTCTAGACAGATTGAAATGGAGAACAAAAGCATCACCTTATCCAGTCTTCAGGCATTGGGTACAGTTGAAAAATTGAAAATACAACTTCAGGCCAAGATTTAAAAAATGGACTAACAATGAAATTTCTAATTCTTTAGGTAGATAATAAATATGCATACAAATTGTGAAACAGTTAATCCCCTAAATCAAATGAATATGCAGTTTTCATGTAGAAGAAATTAAATGGGCAGTTCTAGGCATCTGTAACTTGAAAATTTAAATTCAGTTGCCTTTGCTGCAAAGAAGGTATCCCAGTTGCCACTATATACCTTAGTAGCATAGCACCATGAATAATTTGGGTTAGGAGGAAGGACTATACAATTGGGCAAGTCAGAAACATTTAAAGAAAAAATTATATTATCTTTCTGTAAGTTATCCTCAGATAATCTATAAATATTGAAACATTGGTGCTTTTCTGTAGCCTTGTCAGAAATTATGTTGGAGAAAATGCTATAAAATAGACAGAAATGCCCTAAGTGTTTTCCACCTCTAAATAAAAGTCATATCCACAGTGATGTCCTCCTACCTGTCTATACTATACTCCACTCCTACCTGTCACTTCTGAAACAACTATTACAAAGTAAAAAAGGGCTGTAACATATAATATCATAAATAAATATTTTATTCCTGAAAATATTCTATTTATCACACTTTAGAACTCCTTAGCAGGTAAAAATATTAAAGAGTAAATGTCTTCCTAAAGCATTCAGAAGTGTCTAGGAGGTGCTAGGAGGGTCTAGGAACCCCACTGTTAGGTTTGCACCTAATCAAACTTCATTGTTTTTTATAATTTAAGGATGGGTATCATCTGCTCATGACTGTAACCTCCTGCCTTCCAAAGACCATCAGTTATCACACGGATTAGGTGTGGTGTCCCCACATGCAAGGCAGGTATGGATCTATCACTTTGGCATTCAAATAAAAAGAATTGCTGGCTCAAGTTGCAGAAGTGGTAGGCAGGTGACCTTCCCTTGCTGTTCCTCATTAGCCTGTGAAATGGTTATAACGCAGAAAATGGATTCATTGCAGTTACTATGAAGTATGTGAGGATTAAGATTGGTTAGTGTTAATCCAACTATTGACTACTGTCTTCACAGACAGTTGTGAAATAACCTGAAGTGGGAAGGTAAGCAAGCATATAGATTTTGTCTGATGGACAGAAACGGTTCCAACATGATGGATTTATCAGTTTATGATCCTCAAAATATGACTAAGTATATAATCAGTTCCTAACCCTCAGACTGACAGTTCACACCTACGCTGTCGCTTTTGTAGGGTTGCACACCAGCAGGTGATTGAGAGATAGAGTGAACATAACAATGAGAACATAAGAATAACAGCATAAAAATATGTAACAAAATTAGAGTCAATTAAAAGTTGTGTGATCTGAAGTAGGAGAACACGTGGATATAGACAGTTCTAGATGATCATTATTTATCAAAGTGAAGTCAAGCTCTTTTTTTTTTTTGTGAAAATAACTGTCTAATTTTATTATAGAGAAGTCCAACAAGATATTGCTGTTCATCACTTTGCACCCACAGCATGACATGATCTTCCTTAAGAACCCACAGAGTTTATATCTAAAGGGAGAATACAGGATACAATATTAAGATGCTCATGCAACAACAAAAGCAACTGAGCATAACGTGGGATGGTGGTCTGTGTTTTCTAAAATTTTGCTAAGAAGTCTGATGGCTTGGATATTTAACCTCTTCAAACAATCCTATAGATGGCTGAAAATGCGAACCTGGTGTAAAATTTTCCTGGAAGTATGATGGTTTTGCTTTTTATGCGTGGTGTGTTATGAAATGGATGACATCAAGGATCATAAGTGCTCTTCTAGTATTGTCTAGAAAAACTCTTAGGGTGCTTCAGAAATGGAAACCAGCAAGAAGACATACTTTCTAGTGAGCGAAGAGCAGGTCACTTGTCCAGAATATGAAAGTCAGTGAAACAAAAATCACTGGAAAAAACCAGGATGGTTAGAGAAGAAGATAGTGACTTAGAGATATCACACAAAAGACAAAGAGCATGGCACCACTGATGAGCATTTCAAACATGTAAAAATCACAATCAGAAAGGACACTGCACACCACCTTGAGATCACTTACTTCAGTGTCAGAATTGTTGCCCTAGTAAAGCTCATAGCATTGAGAAGAAGGTGTATTGCACTAAAGTGTAAAAACAGAATAACTGCTGTATCTCAGAAACAGCTGTAAGGCTGTAAGATGTAAATAGTGTGAGGAAAAAGCATTTAAGAAGTTCTTTTGACTCAAATTAAAATGCTGGGATAATTTAATACAAGTTAGCTACTGGCTGTATTAATTATAATTACAGCTGATAGGAAAAAAAACCAAACAGCAATGTCAAGCTTTTAGGACACTTGGGTAGGATGTTTGTCAATGCAACTATCTCAAGGACTAATGACAGATACCTATGAAAAAAGGTAATTTGATGATAAAGTGTCAAAATTGAAGCAGGAGGTGAACTAGCCCCATGCAGGAGGAGTGCTTCTAGATATTATTAAGGAAAAATTTCATCCCATGTCCAAATCTAGCCACCAGTTCAAACCTGGCACGCAGGAAAGAAATGTAGTTAGGCATAAGTGACTGTACTTCTGATCCTGTGGACTGCTAGCTGGTTTTGGCAGGGACTTCATTATTTATCTGATTTATTTTACTTTTGCAGAGCACTGTAAATGTCCATAGTTGCTGAGAGCAATGATACTTTTTTCAATTATGCTGCAGAGAAAATGGAAACAGGATACTGAACAGGAGGAAGTAAAATAGGAGAAAGGATAGTTCAAAAGAAAGAAACAGAAGAAACAGAACTGGTAAATGGAAAAGTGAGAAAACGATGGAAAACCCAAAATGTAGCAAAATGGGAATGTTTATTGTCCCAATAACATTTCTTAATACGTAGAAGTCAACCATCCAGAGTATAACATCCCACAAAGTTATCGTGGCTCATATTGGGGTCTTTATTTATCAACGCACAGAGTGCTGGAATGACCACTGACATGAGAATGAATTGGCCAGGGATTCTGTGTACATTCATCTCTGTAACATAGAAGGAACAGCTTAGTAACGTGCGAGGAAAAAAAAATAGATTTGAAAGGGATATTTGTCAAACCAAATGGATTGAGTCAATTTGAAGTCCTCATTTTTTTCAGTAAATTCCCTCTGATTTCAAATGCTACGTACCATATGTTGCTTACTCTACGGCAGACAGCTCAAATAATCAATTTCTTTACCGCAATATAAATGAGTATTACTGAGTTAAGCATGGCTAATACAGCTCTGTCTAATTTTACTACTATTATTCTCTCAGGCCTGTAACCCCTTCTAAGGCATTTGCCTAATATATCAAGGTGACGTACACTTGAAGCCTTGCTTTCCCAATATGCTTACATCTTTATTTAACCTTGTGTCTGTGATTAATGGAATGAGCTATTTCTGCTTTACTGTAATGGATGGCTATGTTGGAGCAATACACAACTTAGTAATGACATCTCATTTCATAGAAAACGTTATAACAGAAATACATAGATGAACCAGAGCTGACAAATGGATTTTTACTCTATATTTTGTATGTCTTTCTCTTTGACATCTCTTTATAGCCTAAATGGCTTTCCCTGTAAAATCTCACTGGTAACACTTCTTGAAAGTTCACTTCTGACTGCCCCAGGGATTACATTGCACCAAGAAGTGAGGAGAATCTGTTGGTACATTCACAGACTGTACACCGAAGTGCAGATTCAAATGTGCAACTCCTTCATTTAGATGGCAATTGTGCACTTCAAAGGATTAAGAAAAGTATGTCATATCCCATGGTTACTAAAATGTTAAAGCATATTTTTTCCTGAAATGAAAGAATTATTGAAATTCTTTTACCTACATGTATCAAGCATTACAGAAAGATAATGCGACTTGCAACTTTTGCAATTGTGGACTAATTTGTATAGTTTCATAAACATAGAGAGGACCAATTTATCTGTTGTTGTGTTTATACTTAAAAAAGCACACATGTATTTTAGACATTTTTTATTTATGAATATATCTTGGGTTTTTCATTGGCTTAAAATAAGGTAATTCTAAGTCAAACACAAAATGCTTAACTGATCCAAATTACACAATAGTGAAATTCTCCTTATCCTATCTCAAAAGAATATTGTATAGTTGAAATAAGTTCACGAAAGGATGGTTAGAAAGACAAGGAGTGTCTTGTATAACCTCAATAGCTTTTATCCAAGAAAATTTTAAAAAATATCTCACTTGGGAAAGAGATAATCAGCTGAAAAGTAATCTATGCTTCCTAAAAGGTATGACAAAGACGACTAGGGAATGATGATTTTAGTTTTCAAATAGAACTATGAGCTTTGAAGGAAATAATGAGCAGTAGACTGAAAATAAACAAAAGGAAGCACCTTCCCACACAGCCACAACACGTAACTAAACTGGGAATCTGATTGTGAGAGGAATTGCAAAAAAACCACCCCACAAACGAGTTCAGAAATGGATTTGTTAAATTAACAAAAAATATATCTTTTGGCAACTATAAACTCAAAAGTCCTAGATGCAAACTCTAGAACAGGAATTTCCTAAAGTGGGAATTGGAAGGGAAGTGGAAATATCAGGGAGAATATTATTCCCTATGGGAATAATTACTTGTCACTTATGGTTGACAACCATTATTGACCGTCGTTAGAAAAAAGATATGTGTTGAGAAAAACCCTGTGCTGACTCTATATTGCCATTCTTCATCCATCCCTTCCACTGTCTGTTGCATCTATCTTTTATATCTTCCACCACTTCAAAGTTTATCAGCAAAGGCTTTTTTCTCAGTTTCAAGATTGACCTTTGAATTCATCCTGCAATGACCACAGCATCTATAGTACCAAACATTTGGAGTCTATGATTTGGAAAAACATGCTACATCATAAAATGATAGCTTTTATAAAGCAAATGGAAGATCAAAGTCCTAAACATGTTTTGGACCTCTAGGGATAGAGCAATACATTGAATGTTACAGTTCTTTTCTGTAGGAACAGGTTCAGGCTTTACACCAAAACGTCTGTTAGATTGTCAAAATCAGTTTTGACTGTGTTAATGTAGACTTAATTTTTTCCCTTGGAACTTCGTTGAAATCTAATGCTTTACAAGAATTGTATTTGTCATTTTGATTATACTCATCATCGTTTACAAATGCTCATGTTATGACAAATCTTCAGTATTGATTATTGTTGACATTAATGCTACAATTAACATCAAGATATTATAGAATCAATTCAAGGTTTTTGAGGAATTTTAAACAGTCTTAACGGCTCCCTGGAAGTCACAGTTGCTTGCCCTATGTAACAGATTTTTATTTGCTGAAGTCGGCCCAGCGGTGGTGCTTTTCTTTAAGAAATGGAAACAAGGCAACAAAGTAAGAAAAACTGAAGCCTCAGTTCAGCTCTGGTTTGCTTGGTAGTTACGAACAATTTGCTTGTCATGGTCATGAGATATATTGGGATGGTCCCCAAGGGATTCTAGAATACCTCAAAGACTGCAAGTATTTTCAGGACATATAAAGTTGTCTTGTGAAAGAGATACAGCATAAAGTTTTCTTCCTATAAAACAAAATTAATCTGATAGGTGCACTCCCATTCCCTTCCTCTCTGTTCTAACATGTATTGCGCTTGATAATCCAATGGTTTCCATCTGAAGGAAATAGAAATTGTTGTAAGGAAGTTTCAGGTAAATGTGCTCACTTTTGTTGTTGAGACAGCAAGTGATAATGCTCTCTGGAGTATGAGATTTTCTAACAGCACCTGTCAAAATACAAACTTGGATATTGTCACAAGTCTAAGTGCAAGTAGAGATTTTTGGATATTGCTGTTGATTTTCAAAATTTCCTTTTGTTTATTACAAATAGGAATGTTTCAGAAAAACTAATGCACCCTGAGCTTCATTTTGTGACAATTGTGACAAACCTCAGTAAAACATATTTATTCTAGGGTTATAGCACAAAACATATCAGCTACCAATTAGAAATTAATTTGCTGTCTATACAATTATAGTATCAATCTTTGAGTCTTTAGAGGTCTTCAGGTTTAGAAAAACTTAAATTTTTAATATAATATAATTTTTAATAAAATATAATAGCATTCTTCATAAAGAATGTTAAACTACACCATTCTCTGATGTTTTGTGAATTAGCCATCGATGCAAAACAAGGATATAAATAAAAGTTACTAGTAACAACAAGCAGCCTTTACGTTGGCAAAGTCTGCCCAGACATTTTTGTGATGACGCACAAATCCCGCACTGAAA
Organism: Chionis minor; assembly: GCA_013398295.1. NCBI lineage: Eukaryota > Metazoa > Chordata > Aves > Charadriiformes > Chionidae > Chionis > Chionis minor. The sequence goes on along the minus strand of VZSF01003125.1, from coordinate 217,238 downwards.
GGGAAGACTTGAGGTTTCTTTAATGTTACTTTAGATCAACTGAAATCTATCCTTGGTCAACAGTGATTCAGAGGCATATCCACAAGATGTCTGCAGGACATCTGACAGTTAGTTGTTTTTTTTTAAACTAGTTCTGAATCAAAGACTGAATGCATGTTAAGAAACTATTAATCTCAGTTCCAGGGGCTGGTCCCTCTAAGCTGGATCTGTGGAAGACACACATACTGTCAAGTCTTTTGCTACCTGTTCCTGTTGCACCTGTGCTGGAGATTAGGAATATTTATCTCCCGGGCTTCAGAAAAAAATTAAATTTGCATAGTCATTTGTTTGCCTGTTCTCACTGTTACAGTGAATCCAACATCCTTTATGTTTTATCTGCTTAACAAATGCCTTCCCACTGCATTTAAACGTAGCACAATGATTCCTGACAACCTTTTAAGAATAAATACCTGAGATTAACCTATCTGTTCTTCCTAGAGAAACATTTTGCTTTCTTCTGTTCTTTTAATAATTAACTTACTATTCAGGCAAAGTTTAACTAATGCTTAACTTCCCTGATGTTCTAATTAAAGAGAAGCCCAACACTACATAGAAGCCTTTCAGTTTTACTTCATGAATAAATGAACATTCCCGACTCTTTCAGATAATCCCAAGCCTTACAACACTTCGGTATAATGATTTCAGTGAATATACTGTCACTACTGATGGCATAGATGATTACAAAGTTTTCTCTTCAAGATACATAAAAGGCAGTTTTGGTTCATGATCTGTCAGCAGCTCGTATTTAAGGTCCCTTCCTGTATGTTTCCTTCATGCATGGCTGACTTTGAAGTATTTTTTCTGTATGTTATTAAAAAGCAAATGTTGCTGCCATCTATTCTTTTTTTTTTTTTTTTCCCAGAGTACATAAATCAGATACTATGTGAGTGAGAGAGGCTGTGTTTGCAAGTTAAAAGCTTTCATGCGGCATAAAAGGATGACAATATGTCACTCGTCCTAGCTGGAAAGACTAGTAAAGGACAATAGTTTTCAAAAACACTGCAGCTGTTTTCAAATAAAGAAACACATCAAGACAGTTATAAGTCGGGGGAAGAACATTCATACCATTCGAGTGAGAAATATAACTTCAAACGGTATCTTTGCATCGTATACAGTACATCGAAGCAGAGCATAAAACTTGCAATGATCTTTTTAGTTAAAAGGATACAGCTAAATATGGGTATATTTAAGAGCGAGCACATTGTAGATAAGTGAGGGAAGTCGTAAACTGTATAGCAGGAGTAACGTTAAGCTGCTGTTGGCAATATCTATTTGCTCCAACTCCCAGGAATACCCCTGTGAGAGAAGGTAAGCTGATTACTCTACCTGCCTGCCAAATGCCCCATCCACCGAACGCTGGAGTCCCTGTAAGTGAAGCTGAATGCTCACAAAATGAAGAATGGCCTAATGCTCAGCCTGAAGCTAAATAGGTCATGCTACGCACATCATCATGCTGCCTTGCCTAAGACAGAAGAAATTAGACCAAATGTAAACTAGAGTCCTGATTTAGCAGAGCAAAAAGCAAAATAAGCAGGAAATGCCAGCTCCTGACTATAGAAGTACAGCTGCAGTGTAGTTGCATTAATACAGGCAGGGTTATCTGAGAATACGAGTGGTGAGGGGGAATATTTATTAGACTAAATGTTGTATTTGGAAAATCCAAAATATTCCAGGACACATAAGTTTTCCTATCTTCATTACCTAGGAATTTGGGCAATGCATAGAATCTGAAGAGATCTCAAGCTCTCACCTTCATTCCTGACTTGCTGCCTTTTTTATTGAGATATATTATAATAAAAGCATTGCAGTGCAAGCTCTAATAAGACAACATACTGCATACCTACCCCTTGGAGAAACATGCGGGGTCATTCCTCTCTATGGTTCACGTATACTCCATGAGAACCAAGCATTTACATGTGTTAATGATCTACGACTAGTTTCTTTTATTAATCGTAAAGTGAAGTGCCTACCAAGCAGAGTATCCACACTTTTGCCTATCAACATTTGAGCCGTTTTGGGACAGGGGTACTTGTATAAATTGTCAATTACATATGAAGTTTTATTTTTCAAGATGCTTTGTTCCAGTTACCCTAGGGGAGGGTGAGAAGAAAGGCAGAAATCACCGACACACAAAAGAGAGAGGGTTTTTTGTTGTTGTTTCAACCAGAGATGCAGGAATGCCCAAGATTCACGACTCGGGTATTTTTGCTTGCCTTCCTAATTTGTGACAAGCCTATTCCCTCACTGACAAACAGACCATCCCACTCAAATAGCAGATGGTGATGCTGTTGGGACAGCTGATATGGGCTTAGTTTTTGCTTCTTGAGCTGTTTCCTTTTATCCAGTTCACCTTAGTTTGAAGAGAAGACTTGGGTAGTAACAGCACTTGCTGTCCTGAAGAGGAAACTGTTTATCCTGATTGCTAACTGGGAAGAAGAAAAAGGTGATGAAAAAGGCTCGCAGCCCATGGAGACATTTTCCTAAGTGTCTATGTGTACTTATCAGGTGATTAACACTGGAAGAACAGCTTTCCAGAAAGTCCGTTGTCAATACAGAAATAATGAAGCAGAGAGGAATAGGAATAGGGCTGGGAAAAGGTTGAACTTCTGTGGAATTATGGAGTAAGAATCTGTACACAGTCGTCTAACTCTAAATGTGATAGTGGAAAACATACCTTTTACTTTGAGCTTCAGAGTCTCTGGGGGGCTTTATGTGAGGAAGGATGGCTTCGCTGCTTACAACAGCTGCTGTATGCAGCTGCTGTGGGAAAGCAGGCAAACCTGATTTCCCTCGCATCTGCTCCCAGGGCTGTGTGGCAGCCTCGTAGAAATATATTTAAGTTTTCCCCCTCTGCTATTGTCTTTGTCCTTACACCATCACATTGCAAGGGTGACCCAGGTTTCTGTTTTCTCCTTCAGCCTCTGTTGGCTGTCTTGATGTCTCAGTAGCAAATGTCACAATTATGGTGGGCAACTTGTTCTTGTAGGGTCAGACGAAACTCCGTCTCATTTTGACCTTTGAGGAAATGAATCATGTCATATATTTCACGTGTGCCCTTTCCAGATATGTTATGGCAATCTATCTGAAAGGGACATGGAGGGAAAGGACAAGACAAAATAATAACTGATGTTATCAGCAACAGCAGGAACGGAAGATCACCGTTTTTTTGAGTTTTTCAAGTTTTTCCAGCAACATGTGATTTTTCTGAGATAGTAGAGTAAACATGTACTGCTTATACAATACACACAACCTTTTTCTTTCTGGAGTAAGTCAAGCGACCAAAGAGAAAACAAATATATATAAGCCACAATACACATTATCTCCTTTTTCTATCTCCTTCCTATACCTGCTGCAACTACCTGATTATGTTTCTGGAAAATTCCTCTGACTTGAATAAAGCAGTGTAAAGGCTTCTCAGCAATTATTTAAGAGCCTATTGCTGAGTTCAGCCTTTATGGAAACAACAGTTCTGAAGTTTGTGTTTTGTAGAAGCAGTAAAAAAAGCATAGGCATAACCTAAGCACAACATTTTCACTTTATAATAAAAATGATCATAGATCAGCAAACCATCTGAATTCTTCTGAGCTGTTCCTGAGGAAAGTTTGCCAATAATTTATCCAACAGTGAAACAATTGTCTTCACCAATGACTTGAACAAAGGGCACCAAATTCAGTATAAATCTTTTTATTAAGTTGAGCCTGGTTGAATCTCGGAAAAAAAACCCTATTTTTTTTTCCAGAAAAAAACACAAAGATGTGAATATGGGAATTAACCTTAACAAATAAGCTGCTGAATGTCTGTTCAAATAGGTGTTTGTATCAGCAGCATGATTCCAAATATACTCTGCATGTTGCCCACAAAGCTCACATTTTCTTCCATATTTTTGCATATCTGTGCATTTAAAAATATTATTAATGTATTAGCTCTATACAAAGTGGTTAAAATGCTTCATGGTAGTTCTTGGGTCTGAGTATGTACATAGCCAGATCCCTGCCCTGCAGTGGGGTGAAAGCCACTGCTCACTGGATGGTCCCTAACTGCACGACAGGTTTCTCCTTGAATCCTTGTCTCATTTTCCTGGTATTTTCCTGTCCAGTACAGTTGGACACATGGTGGACATAGAAACACATATCCATCCTGTCTGAAGTTAAACTTTGTATTTCAGATGGGGTTTCACTTTCAAGAGTCTTTCCTGCATTTTATAGAAGATAAAACTTTTTGGTCCGAAAATCCAAGTGGAGAAACTGAATTTTCCTCTACAGAAGAAGCTGAGGGAGATGAAACGACATGGGAGATGTAAGTGCTGCAATCACTATGTGTGTCACTAGAAGTTTTCTTATTGCCTTCATTAGTACCTGGTAAAAGCCCTCCTCACTATTTTTAAAACTTGTGGTCCTGTTTAATATGAAATATACCAGAAAACCTTGTGCCCACAGGATCTCCACCTAGTTTGGAAATGGTAAATGGTAAAACACAATGTAAATGAAATATCTCCAATTCCAAGCTTCAGGTTTAGGTAGTTTTTGATTCAGTGTCTGAAAAACAATGCCTGTGTCTTACACAATTAAATCATTTAAGTTTTGGAACAGAAATAATGTCCAAAGTATAAATGAAGCATAAGGACTAACAAATAATAAAAATAATAAAAATCTATTTATTATGAGTACTGCAGGCTAACAAAACAGATTTTTAAAATTCTTTTCTGTAAAGTTGTGGTAATAATAATACCTGGTAAGAGCTTTTTTTTTCATATTTCATCAAGGATCTTAGTGTTCCTCCTCCTAATCTCAGATTGAACACAGTATTTCATCTGAAAAGGGTGTGTATACATGTATACAACATCTTTTTGCCAGAAACAGGTAATATATTTGTCTAATCTCAGAAAAGAAGACAAAGGAAAAGACAAAGAAAACTCAGTTCTGACTATTACCCAGCTTTACCAATTAAGCCATACCTCTGCACAAACATTAAAAACTTTGCTTGAATGTGCACTCAGAGGTCCAAAAAATGCTTCCAGGGGGAAAAAAAAAAAAAAAAAAGCGCGTTTGTTCTGCGGATTCAGGATTTTGTCTCTTCATGGTAACTGAGGCTATATTCTGACCGAATGAAACCACTCATATGATGTTATTTTACAAGTCAGAAATGGTAATGTGTGTACACCCAAACACAGAAAGGGAGGCACTTTTGAAAATGACCTGTGTTTCAATAAGATATGTACCTTAATCTGTGTAGAAACAGAAATATGAATAATGCAAAAAAGCAGGATTGGATTACTAGATTTTACTGCATATCTATGACTGGACACAAGAAATACAAAAGCAGTTTCATCATAATAACTTTTAATTTTATACGGAAAAAATGAAATGTTTACAACATTCAAATAAGTTTTTTTTTTTTCTTTTACATATCTTACAGATTTATTGCTGGCAAAAAGGATTATTTAAACAATTTCAAGCAGCAGTAGACAGAAAAAAGGTGTTCACTTGTGGAAAGAACACTCAGAAGGAGACGGAGCCACATGTCTCTCTTAGCCTGGGCTTCAATAGATCGTTATCAGGCCAGAGGATGCTAAAGGCGTTGCTAAAACCAGCAGTATAAGCCCTGTCAATATGTGAAAGAACTGACCACAGTTCTGTTTCTTTCAAAGCAGGAAGTATCACATGGAGTGTAGGGAAGGAATAAGCCTATCTGAAAACTGGGAAATGTGAAAGAAGGAAAGAGTACGTATGCAAGGGAGAAATAAATCAGATGAAGCATTTCTGAGCTTTGAAATTTTGAAAGCATACGTTTGTGGACTCCAAACGATTTGGAGATTTTTCCACATAAATAGAGAAGTACCATTATTTTCAGCTGGCTTCTTCTAAAAAGACACCTTATTTATTGAAAAAAATGCTCTCCAGACTATTTATTTGAGAACTGTAACTTGTCATAAAATTATGTGAGGGCAATAAAATGTTTAAATTCCAATACACTCAGCTCCACTTTGGGACCAAAAAATTTGAATTTCAAGTGATTTTGTGACACAGATTTGAAGTAGTTTACTCAAAGTATTTGATATTGTGTGAAAAAAAGCACGGCATCACATCATTAGTATTTTTACAATCTGCGAGATATTAACAATTCCATCGATATTCTTAATGTCTTTGCAATGAATACAATGGATTCTTCTTCATGGGAAGCCATCATGTTCCTTATGAAAATAGCAAGAATGCTTTTTTCCTACTAATAACAGGAATCTACCGAAGAGAACTCAATAGATCTTTATGTTATGAATTTCTGACATAATATTTAAGGTGTGAGACTCTTTTTTTTTGTTGTTATGTGCTTATGAGCACATTGGAGGTGTGGAGTAGCCCATTAATTAATGTTAGGTGTCATAAGGCCTACCACAACTGATGATTCTTTTCTTGGCCACAGAAAGCAAAGTTTTAAAAATCAAGACTTAAAGGGGATTAGGAAATTCAAGTTTAAGCTGATAGACAATCTTTGATTCATCCTCTGATATGAAAAAGCAACAGTTGAGCAAGTAGACACAATTTGCAGTGTCTCTAAAGGAGAAAAAAGGCTTTTGTCAGCTCTGCTTGAGCTACTGCTTATACAACATAATCCCAGTTGTTTTTTTTTTTTCTGAAACACCACCTAGAGCATAATAACATTTTCTCACTTTTTAATCTTTTTCTCACTCAATTTGTGTATGATGTTATTTTTCAACCACAATTTTAGCCCAAACAGAGGCAGCTGTGACAAGATAGCCTTAGTCTGCTACCTGAGGAGGCTTTGCCTATTAATGAAGGCATTCCTTTCATTTGTGTACTTTTTACTGGAGAGCTAGTATAATGTCTTTTTTACCAGAGAACTCTGAACCCCTTTGCAGAAATGTCAATGTAAAAACTTCCAAAATGCCAAAACAGTTTTAAATCATCAGCAATCAATACAAAGGATAATGTGGAATATACAACTTTTAGTACGGAGGAAATGATATTACTTCTCCGTCCTCCATAGTAACACATTAATTCGCAAAATTTCCTATGCTTTCTCCACAGACATAACTATCACGAGGAGTAATAACAGTCATGATGATCTTTGATAATTTAAACTAAGAAATAAGGAAGCTTGGCTCGCAGAAATAGAACTTAAAACTTTTAAGCAGGCGGTTTTATTCTGCGCACAGCAATTACTCCTGTTGTCAGCAGGATGAAAATTTACTGCCCCGGGAAGTTGTAAAGACTCTGGTGCGTTCCTGCACAGCACAGCGTGAGCTGCATCTGAATGGGACCGGCCTTTCCCACAGTCTCCCGCCGTACTGCGCTGTGCCGGTGGTTTCCTCCATGCCACGCTATCCCGGCCTTTTGCACACCGCAGAGCTGGACTAAGTTGCACGCTGGTGCTACTCATGGTCCTTTCAGGGTTGGAAGTGTTTTCTAACTATTTTAACCAAGGGTTTTTTTCATTGTTTTAGAGAATACATTAGGAGGTGCTTTTGGCGTGATGTTTTTTCTCCAAGGCCCAAAGAGCCAATGGAGCAGATCGATGATTTGCTATGTCTCTTAGGAAGAATCTGACAAAGCTGTGAAAAGGAAGCTCACTTGCCACCCAGAACCATGGCTATTCTTTCTGTGAAGGTGAAGAACAGGAGAAAATACACCATCAGTCACAACGGGACAACCTTATTCAACACCAAACCCAGGAATAATACGAATCGCGCTGCTGAAAATCTTAATGCAATGGCTGAAATACTGGACAACAAGGGATACTCCAGAAGAAAATGTTGCCTGTGCAGCTAAGGTCTGCTAAGGGCTTGTGATCTTGCCATAGAATTCGGTCCTGATGGTAGGGTAAGAATAAAAATCAGCTAACCACCTGATATAACAACGTGATAGCTGATAGCTATCAGCTAATAGCTAATGATATTATCTATACCTAATATATCTATAGCTAATCATAATAGCTAATGATATCAGCTAATATCACCTATAGGTAACGATAGCTGTCGGATGGTGATATATAATCTTAACGACAGCTCCAGGATGTTGAGGATTTGGTGTAATCTATGGCTGCAACACTTCAAGAGTGCTACTTGCTGGGCTGTTTTATCAGGCCACCCAAGCCATACTTTTTGGCCCTGCAGAAAACCTGGGGACATGTAAGCCTTCTGGTAGTCTATTTGACCAGATTTCAGAAGTACCTTTATTAGCTAGGGATGTCATGTCAGGTGACATGGATATTTACTAACAGACATCTTAGGGTTTAGTACTTTTGACTGTCTATAAACTTTCTACACATGTGGACCAGCACTTGAAGAAAAAAAAAAAAAATATTGTTCCCATTCTTAGTCCCGTATCCATCCTGTATCACCTTTCTGTGAGTTCATGCATATGAAGAAATTAAATTGACAGAAATAGAAACTTAAATTGAATTTAAAAATATTCACGCAGATGTACTGAAAGTGTTTCTGTGGACATGAAGTACAAACATCTATTTCCTTTCTTTCAGTGTCAGATGAATGCTACATATTGAACATTTTGAGGATTTTTTTCTTTTCTGACAGACTGAACAACAGAAATTAGTGATTGATCTCTTCAAATCACCTATACAGAGAAATTTCCTTACAGGTTCCAAGAGATCAAGTCAGAGTATTCTGGTACAATACTTCATCAAAAGGAATTATAGATTAATCAAATAGTAACTCAGTCTTCTTTTTTCTGGCCTTTTACTATAGAAACGTATGTTTATTCAGTGAAAGCTTGTCTTCTGCCCATACATTGCTCACCATTTCTTGTAAACACTGTTTATTTTGTTCAGTTTTCAACCAATAAAAGCATGTCAACCACAAATTCACTAAGAATAGCAAGAAAAAAGAAGGAAAAAAAAAAGAAAAAAGAAGAAAAATAAGGAAAGAAACTTATTTTACAGATAATCCTTTTAAAATCAGTAGTGCCATTCAAGATAATTCAGAATATAGTAGTATTTGGAGTTAAAATCTTCTTGTTTAATCAGTTACATGGCTACATCTAAAGGTGGATCATCACAGAATCACAGAAAGTTAAGGGTTGGAAGGGACATCTAGAGATCATCTGGTCCAACCCTCCTGCCAGAGCAGGTTGCACAGGATGGCGTCCAGGAGGGTTTGGAATGTCTCCAGTCGGACACTCCACCACCTCTCTGGGCAGCCTGTTCCACCCTCAAAGTAAAGAGGTTTCTCCTCATGTTGAGATGGAACTTCCTATATTCAATTTTATATCCATTGCCCCTTGTCCTATAACTGGGTACTACTGAAAAAAGACTGGCCCCCTCCTCCCAGCACCCTCCCTTTAAGTATTTGTAAACATTGATGAGATTCCCCCTCAGTCTTCTCCAGACTAAAAAGACCCAACTCCCTCAGCCTTTCCTCATAAGGAAGATGCTCCAGCCCCCTAATCATTTTCATGGCTCTTCACTGTCCCCTCTCCAGCAGTTCCCTGTCCTTCTTAAACTGGGGAGCCCAGAACTAGACACGGTACCCAAGTTGTAGTCTCACCAGGGCAGAGTAGAGAGGGAGGATGACCTCCCTCCACCTGCTGGCCACACTCCTCTTGATGGAGGTATCATGAAGATACCCTACATTCCTCCAGACACAGAGGTTCCTAAATCTCTCATGATGATTGTCTTTTGCATTAATTTCAGGACATGTGCCTTTTACTAGAATCTGAACGATCAGATTGGCCAAATTTGCCTTGCACAAAGATGGCTGATGTGTGGGAGTTAGAGGTGCAGGCTCTGCCTCATCAGAGACATTTATACGTTATGCACATGAAGAAAAAAACAATAAGAAAACCCATCTTCCTAGAGACCCGAGGCCTATTCTACTTCCTCTTATACAGACAGTGTTCAATCACACAGGAATACATTTACTGTCTTTCTCTGTCCTGTATGCTCCAGTTTCTGGAATATTTTGAATATTTTTCCTTTTATACCTTCTATTATTATTATTTTTTAAATCACTGCTGTATAGTATACTCCCAGTGTACCACATAATCAATGTCCTTCTTCTGAGTGCATATAATTTTTACATTATTCATCCTAAATTTTTATAATAGTGACTTGATCATATCTTCAGCCAGTCTGTTTGATTGACTTATTTCCTTTTCTTTTGTTATAGTCACCTACCTCCATGAAGTAAAAAGTATTATATGACCTTGGTGTACAGCTTTTCTCATTTTCAATCTCATTTCTACCTGAAAAAAAAACCAACAAAACTTTGCAGATGTGCTTCCTCCAGCCTTGTAATCATTTGTAGTCAGTATTCTGTTTTGTATGACTTCCATATTGCATAGTATATACTGTTCTCTAGGAAGTAACAGCAGTAGTAAAAAAAAATAAAATACCGTTACATACCTTCCAACTACAGCACGTGAACAATCTGGTACACAAAAATTTGATCTATACCATCCTTTTTCCATTGGTAGGTTGTCACAATTTACATTATCTCATTTTTAAATACTTTTCTTCTCAGTTTATCATGAAATAAGGCAAGTACCAGCATTGCTGATATGAGATTTAATGTGACAGGTTTTACCTCACTGATGGCATTTTCTCTTTGAAGCATATGAAGAAAAACTATCAAGAGGTAGCCATGAAACCACTGGATAACTTCAGATTGGTGTCCTGGTGTACTGGGGACCATCAGACTTCAAATTATTTTGTTGCACTACCTTAGCACTGAAAATTAAAAAGGGTCATGAATAACATCAAAGCAAACTTGCAGCTTTTGTTCAAACTAATAACTCTGTGACTATTCTTGTACTGTTCTTTCAGATCACCTCAGACAAAGTTTTCCCAGTGCTGCAAAGCCAGTAGTTTGTAATGTGAAATTGTTTCCCCTGTTCAGATTGATTCTGGAATGTCTTTAATTTACTGCACTAAGATAATATCATGACCATCACTTGTTATCACCTTGTATTCAGGTTTTATCTCAGCTTCCCAAAATGTTAAATCACGGTTTTAAAATTTAGTACCCACTGAAGGCAGCAAAACCTGAATCATACATGATTTAAAAGCAGCTAAGTTCTTAGTTAAATATGATTGCAGATGATGCCTCAAACTTTTAGCCTCTAAACAATAAGAGTAAATCTCTTTGCTGAACAAAGAAAGTTACAAAAAGGTGAAGGAATCTTAAAAAAAGTCTTATTTGGGCATTAGATTATCTCAGGTTTTCTCAGGTTTGCATGTCCAAAAATAATAGCAAAAAACCTGCATAGTATTGCCAGGGAATAAAGAAAGTGGGTATTATCATTATATACTAACTTAGACAAAGAGGCCTCATTAACTATAACAACTTAGATACATACTACATCTAGCCTGTGCTAACTTCAAAAGAAAGTATTTATTTGTATTCACACTCACAGATCAAGGGGAGCATAGAGGAAAATATTCTCTGAGTCAGAGAAGGTGCATGAATATGAGAAACATTACACAGTGAGATCACCCCGTGATTGCTTACAATCTTGCGCAGCTGAGTGTAAAGAAAGTAATGAGAGCTGTGTGTAAAAGCAGTAAAGACATTGTGATAACTGTCTTTCCCTTTCTTTGTCAGCAGCAATTCTTTAGACAGTTCATTGGAAAAACATTTTGTACGTACTTAACTAGTCCAAACTGTTATCTTCTATTTCTGCAGCATTCATCCATGTGTAGCACCACAGATTATCTCTAAAACAGTTGTCTTTTTATTAGACTTTGTGATCTCGAGTAGATATACTTTGTTTTGTTTCGTGTTTGTGATGCCAATGATTTCTTAACAAAAATCATAAATCATAAATCAAAAATCTACCTGGATTTGTGCAAAGCATTTGGCAGTGTCCTGCATGACATCCTTGTCTCCAAATTGGAGAGACAGATTTTGACGGATGGGCCGCTTGGTGGATAAGGAATTGACTGGTCAATGGCTTGATGTCCAAGCGGCGAGCAGTGATGAGTAGCATTCCTCAGGGATCGGTACTGGGACCAGTGCTGTTTAACATCTTTGTCCACCTCATGGACAGTGAGATCAAGTGCACCCTCAGCAAGTTTGCTGATGACACCAAGCTGTGTGGTGTGGTTGACACACTGGAAGGAAGAGATGCTATCCAGATGGACCTGGACAGGCTTGAGAGGTGGGCCCCTGAGAACCTTGTGCAGTTCAGCAAGGCCATGTGCAAGGTCCTGCACATGCGTCGGGGCAATCCCAAGCACAAATACAGGCTGAGCAGAGAATGGATCAAGAGCAGCCCTGAGGAGAAGAACTTGGCAGTGTTGGTTGATGAGAAGCTCAACACAAGCGCTCACAGCCCATAAAGCCAACCGCATCCTGGGCTGCATCAGAAGAAGCGGGGCCAGCAGGGTGAGGAAGGTGATTCTGCCCCTCTGCTCTTTGGAGACCCCACCTGGAGGACTGCATCCGGCTCTGGAGCACCCAATGTAAGACAGACATGGACCTGTTGGAGTGGATCCAGAGGAGGGCTCTGAAGATGAGAGGGATGGAGCATCTCTCCTGTGAGGACAGGCTGAAAGAGTTGGGGTTGTTCAGCCTGGAGAAGAGAAGGCTCTGGGGAAACCTTATAGCCGCCTGCCAGTACCTAAAAGGGGCCTACAGGAAAGATGGGAAGGGACTCCTTATCAGCTTTTAACTGAAAGAGGGTAGATTTAGATTAGATATTAGAAAGAAATTCTTTACTGTGAGGCTGGTGAGACACTGGCACAGGTTGCTCAGGGAAGTTGTGGAGGCCCCATCCCTGGAGATGTTCAAGGACTGACTAGACAGAGCTTTAAGCAGCCTTGTTTAGGGTGAAGTGTCCTTGGCCATGGCAGGAGGGCTGGAACAAGATGATCTTTAAGGTCCCTTCCAACCTAAACCATTCTATGATCATCCACTCTAGAGACTTCTTTGCTCCTACCTCAGAAGATTCTCAGGATCACACGGTTGCAAACGACAATGCAGATTCGTATTGTAATGTTTTTTCTGAAAGTGAGATGCAGAGAAAAGAAAGTTTATATTTGCATAGCTCACAGAAAATCACATTACAATTGACCAGAGAAATTAAACTTTTATGTTTATGTTTTTATATTATCAGAGAGGAATACCAAAATATATACATGCATGTAAGCTACATAAATGTAGACACACACATACCTATATATACATATATATAATAATCTTGTACAATATTTTTCACTGTGAGTTTTTTTTATTCAGGGAAATATTTATTTTATATAATCAAAGCCACATATGCATGCAATGAGGAAAATATGTCTGAAATAACTTGCTGCTATAAGCTTCACACTCACATGATGTCTTACCATTTGCGAAACATTTAAAGTAATAAGAGGTGGGGGTTTTATCCTTCCATTATATTTATTCTCACTTTCATAAAGATACAAGGAACGCCCATTTCATGAGGTCTTTTACAAAGTATAACAAATTATTTTCATTACAGAAAGTTTTATTTTCTTCCTATCATTTTTCTAGTTTCATGACTATTATCTAAAAGAATGAAGTCCTCTAAAAATCTGGTGGCAGACAACTAATAAAATATTACACAAATTGCTGTATTATCCAAAAAGGCCCCAATAGCTCAAGGAAGCCTTATATGTGTGAAAGCCAGCATTCCTAAACAAACACGTAGATAACAACCCTGAAAAGCTGCAAAAAGATGTATTAACAGATTATTCTACTTGCAGAGCTTTACAGCTTTACAGCTCTGCAAATCATATCACTATGGAGTACTGAATAATTTCACAACAGTACTGAATTCCATTACAGAGCCTTCATTACTGGATTATTGGCCCATTAAAGCCATCAACACATCGTTCTTGAATAATCACCGTAATGATGAGCCACTGCCCTGAAACATAATGATGTGTATATGCCCTGCAGCAATAATAAAATCACAAATTAATGTATACTAATATAACAAAGTACTAAGTAGAGTTGACAACAATCACTAAAAAGACTGGCATGCCTGTTTAGTATTCCCTAAAGCAACGAGAACAGTAGGTGAAGAACTTGTTTTAAATACTCTGTATCTAAGTGAAGATATGAAGAAGGAAAAATTTTTCTACCATCTCTAATGTCCAGCCACAGAGGGACAACAAAGTTGTGCCCGTATGTTTGCATAAGGGATTGTGTTATTCCACACTTTCTGGATTTTTCCCATTTATTAACAGAAATAACTGGGAGACTCACTGAATTGTTTCACTAAAAGTCTGGAAACAAAAATTCTGTATTTCCCAAGAGAACAGATGCTGCAGAGCCAGCAGTACTGCACAGTTTTAAATGTGTCTTCCAAAACACCTTCAACTTTAAGCTGAAAGACTCTTGTAGGAATGAAAGAGTAGCTCATTTTCAGTGCTTATTCGGTTCTTGTAATTTCTTCTGACACTGCCAACAGGGATGCCAATTAGTTGGAGTTAAGATAAATTTTGTGACGTGTCTTGAGATCATTACTGTACTTCATACAGGTCACTGACCCACTGTTGGCTAGTAATACATTACTGATCGAGAAACTTCAAATTGTTACAACTCATCTACCAAGTTTTTTGTGTTTTGTTTTGTTTTTTTTTTTTTTTTGAAGAGAATTATTAAATTTTCCTTCTTTTCAGGTAAAAATTGAATTCTACCCTGGAAGATACGGTTTAGCTGAAATGCAAGCTACTGAACTGAGTTCAGGGGCAATTGGGTGAAATATAATGACCTACGGGAAGTGATCCGAGTATATAATCAGATTGCCCCTTGAGCCCCTCAGGTCTGTCAGTCTATGAAGTTTAGCTGAAGTATTCACGCTTTTTGAATCTGCGCTGTCCTGCACTGTGATAAGCTTCTTAAAGAAGAGCTCTTCTCGCAGTTCTGAAGCAGAGGATACCCCAAAACAACTATTTATTTTTCCAGTTGAAGTGTAATTGCTGACTGCAGTGCTTGCCACTATAACGAAGTGGAATCCATTCACCCACTATCCTTGAACGTAGTGCATTTTCACAGTTAGTTTTCTTCATTTCAATGCCTTTAAAATGAGGGAGAGGGGGCGGGTGAGGAGGGGTATGACTTCTGGATGATTTTTCTGAAAGAAGTAACCTCAGCCTGGCAGGGCAGGTAAGTTCATCTGACAATATTTCAGACTTCCATGCATGTGTATGCTTTCCACTCTCCTGGCTGTAATATATTTTAGGACACAGTGGAAGGAGAATTATTTTTCAGTTTTGAGGGCGCTGCTACATTGACTATATGGAGGCTGGAGGATCTTCAGGACTTTGAAATCCCTTGGCTCCTTGACTAGGTCTCTTCACTTAGTGGAGAGTTTCCTGCTTCTCCTTAAAGAACTCTCTGCAAAAGAAAGAGGGCACTACACAATGTGTGTTTTCTCTGGGAGAAATTTGCACCTGGCTACAGTCTACTCATCATCTTCTGGTTTTGAGGAAGATAGATAAAATGGGAAAAGGGTTTGCATAATGCAAGTAAGAGTAAGACGCAGTAGCTGTGACCACACTCACAAATAGTAGGTCTGTGAGTACAGTGAATACAATGAATAAAGCTTCAAAACTCTTAATTAAGGAAAGTGCTTACAGTTTCCATGATTGGAGATGGGAACTTGCAGTCAAGCAAGTCTTAGTTTCTTCTTGCTGTAAAACCTTTGCCAATGAACTTTTTGACAATATTTTATTTCATCTGGTCAGAGGATGTGGCTGCTGACTACAGCATACGAGTTAGAGATGTAACAGATGGACAGAGTACACTAAAACTTCAAATTTTTGCATATATAAGGCAGTAATACTCCATCTGGGACTTGCTCTGCCTTTGTGCTTCATCAAACACCTCGTCAGGCTACAGCAGGCAACCCAGCTTTTCTGTTTCACAGACAGACTGTCCCAAACTTCCAAATACCTAGGCAAAACTTTTAAAACTAACTTTTCCTTGAATGCATTTAATCCCCATGAGGATAGTTTAATATTCTTACCTTCAAATTTTCAAGCCATACTAAGGAAAATGTTGATGTTCCAACTCAAGCAGACTGAAGATGCATCTGTAATAAGGAACTCAAATATTTAATGAAAAAGAAAAGCCAAAAAAACCTTATTGATCAGAAAACTACCTTTTTTTTTAAAGTTAGGAACACATAACTCTGGAAAACAGTTATTAGAATAGTTAATCCTTGCAGGATTAACTGCCTGTTAGTCCCTTTTGGCCAAAAAATTTAAGTGTTAAGCAGTGAAAAATACAAACACTCCTCAAATGTTTTTAAACTTTGCCGTTGGCGTTGTCAGCTTTGTACTATTTTCATTATTTCTTTTTTATTTTTGAATTAGTGTGGATAATTTGTTAGTCGTAATTCTCAGACTACTTAATAGGTGCAATTGATACCTTTTTGCAAATTAAACTTAAACTGTTTACAGTTACAGCTGCAGTATGTATGTCTAGTACCAGCAGATGGCTGTTACCCTGTATTAATTAAATCAGCTCTTAAATACAGCAGCCTCGTGGAGGAAAAACCTCTACAGAAAGAATATGAAACAAAAAGTATTTCCTCCCCATTAATTTGATTCATTGCATTGTTTACTTGTTGCCAAAATTTACTATAAAATGTAAGTGAAAAGTAGTACTTGTCCATGTGTACTGACTATAGCACAAGATATACTGGACATATTTGTGCAAAGAGCATGAAACTAAATCCAGGATACATTTAATTAAAAAAAAGATTATTCAGACTCTGCAACATAGGAAATTAAATTATAGCTAGTTGGATTCTGGGACAATATCAGGTCACTTAAATCCTAAGAGGCATTCCAAAATACGCAGAATTTTCTGCCTCCTCAGTTGCAGTAAGGGAGGAGTGTTGTGGAGGAGCCAGCAGCACTCGCAGTGCTCATCTTGGACGAGGACAGGCTAACGAAGGCCACTGCCTGGAACAAATGCAGGTAGCCTTTTTACAGAAGGTATTTGTGGGAGAGCGCTGTCCCCGATCCTCTCAACCGAGCTTTGGCTTAAGCTCTTCCGTCGCGCACCATCCGACTTTCATCCTGTGGAGTCTGCAGTACCTAGGGGGAAAAAAGAGGGAATCGCACACACACTGACAGCACCGCAACTTCTCCAGAAAGTATTTTAGCTTTGCCGTGTGTTAGAATTTGGCTGGCCTGCGACTAACTCTCTCCCTTGGCACAAATGGGGGCATCCAATGGAATAATTGCATCTGAGGGTTATGTCGGGGAAAATGGAGCGAGAGAACTCTCTTGCGTTATATGGGTATAGCGCCTCCAGCTATTGACATCTTGGAAACTTTCTCTGGCAGCCTCCCAGGATGGTTCTGCTCCAAGTGAACAGTACAGTTCAAAGTGAGATACAGACATGAGAAGTTTAACGCATGAATGTATCCAATGAAGAATGATAATTTCTCTTTTTAATGTTAACTGGCAAGTGAATAACCACTGAGGGAGGTACTCCCACAACGGCCCAAATCAGCCAGAGCTTTAAGGCTGTTCTGCCTGTCTTTTCTTTTATGTGAGCTTTCCAACAAGACCAAATAGCTTTTATAGGCCTGTTTTTATTAGTACTTTAATGGAAAGAGAAACGCTGTTTTAAAAGAGAGGGAAAAAGTAGAATGTGAAGAGGGAAAGTAGGGGACTTGGAAAGAAACCACAGTCCCTTTGCCAGCCATGTCCTGAGGAGGAGCAAGACCTTCCATTTAGGGTTGTTTTCATCCAGCAACCTTTACTACCTTCTTTGCTGTGACAAACTAACCCTATGCAGTCTCTCTGTCACTCTGGGGGGATAACTTTGGGGTTACTCTCCACTCAGCAGGGTCCCAAGCTATGATGTTCTGCAGAGGTACCTCTGCCTGCCTCAACTCACCCCCTGAAACGTTGCCCCCTGAATATTTCCATCTGCTCCCACAAAGGGATCAACCTCTTCCCCCTTATTCTGGAAAGCTGTGTTTGACAAAGCATGCAGCAACCAGGATACAGCAAACTGAAGCCTTCTTGCTTCTCAGATTCATCCCGAGGAAAAAAACCATAATGTGTAAGGTGCGAACAAATAAATAGAAGAGCTACTACTCACAAAAAAAAAAACACAACAAAACCCAAAACCCAAAAAACCGCAAACCTGTAGGCCACGATAAAAAGAACCAGAAGAGAAAACGGAATGAGAGATCATCAGTTTTAAAGGAAAATTTGTGACTTTGCTGTTGAGTACTGTAATTAGCCATTACAGGGATAGATAAAGGACTTCTGTGCTTTTGAAGACGTTTTATTCAGTGTTTCCCAAAGCAGGAAGAGAGGAGGACCTCGGTAATCTGATCCCCAGGCCCCATTTGACCCTTGGAGTGTGGACCTGCCATGTCCTTTGGGAGGCGCTGATACCTTCACTGTGTTCTCAATGTTCGTTGTCAATGCATAGAGACACTTTTGAGGGGGCATCCAGCAAGTTCTTTCAAACGCCTCCATATGACGCCTTCTTACAAGGGGAAGTTTTCACTTGCAGAGGAAGTTTTCACTTAGCTGTTGCAACTGTTCAGTTGGCTGTTGCCGCGTGCAGGTGGGATGGAGGAAGCCCTGTGAACACGGCTACTGCTGGCTGGACCTTTGAACAGGCAGATGCATGGAAGCTGCATCACAGCCATCATGACGTGACTGCACATTAGTTTAACAAAAGACATGAAAAAGAGGTAACATGTCACAAGACAGAAGTAAATCAAATAACTCCTACATTCCAATGTTTATCTTAAAACTTCAAAGCATCCTTCAGAAGTTATTTTAGACCTTTTTTTTTTCCACAGAAAAAACTTGGAGAGTTAAGTGTTATATTCTGTATAGGGTAATGGTTTTAAACTCAATGAGAGTAGATTCAGACTAGATATCAGGAAGAAATTTTTTACAATGAGGGTGGTGAGACAGTGGCCCAGGTTGCCCAGAGAGGTGGTAGAGGCCCCATCCCTGGAAACATTCAAGGCCAGGTTGGATGGGGCTCTGAGCAACCTGATCTAATTGAAGATGTCCCTGTTCATTGCAGGGAGTTTGGACTAGGTGGCCTTTAAAGGTCCCTTCCAACCCAAACTATTCTATGGTTCTATGATTTAAATTACATTATGGGATGGTCTTGGAAATATTTGCTTCAATTCTTCACCTAACATGGGGAGATGATAACAGTTCCTCAGCCAATTTTTTTATGTTTTGTGCCCTTATTTACAGAATATCAACTATTGTCTTCCCATCTAATCAAAAAAGAATATGATAATGCTGTAAATGGTAATATTGTAGGCATCAGACTTTATCATACTGAAAGTCTACTAAGCTTTTTACTTTGTGCAAGAGCAGGTTTTAAGAATTCTACCAGAATCACTGGGGAATGATCTCTGACATTTTATATCTACTTTTTTTCTTGCATTTATGCAAATGTACTAATATACTAAGTCTTACTACTTATATTTCACATCAGCTCATCCTCATGCATTAGAACATTGTACCACATGCATAAATTAAGAAGTTCTCCACCCTGCCCTCCCCCCCACCTCCTAACTAGCTTAAAGTATTTCTGATGCCTGTTTATTGGACTTCAAAACTACATATGTATATTTCTTCTTTTCTGGTTTAGAGGTCATCGAATTCAAAGTCCCTCTTAATCCTTCACTATCTCAAACAATCCCAAGTCCTCTCTTCGCACACCATGGCACATATGGATGCATAATCTTTAGTAATGCTTTTCTACTTTTCACATTTCTGTTTAGTGTTTGAAAGGTCTAAGAGATTTCACCAGTTTCCTCAAGGAAAGCTAATTTCACTCATACCTACTCCTCTGAGGACTATCATCTACTGGCTGGATTTCGTATACTACCAAGGAAACCTGGAACCTGCATCTATTCCAGCAATCAAAAGACACCATGACAACCAGTGTCTTTATATGCAGTACAGATTATATGGCTTTATTCTCTGAAAACAGAGCTCTTTTTTCCTCTGCCACTTGACTTTTTCAGCTTTTCAGTTTATTATTTTTTGACTACTATTTCTGATCACCTGCAGGCTATCACTGCAAAATATCTTGTTAAGATCAGTGCTTCGCTAGGGTTTTTCTCCTCCTTGTAATACAACTCCAAGTTTCCACATTCTTCCAGTTACTTTTCCATTTATCAGTCATTTCACTTTGAGAGGTTCACTGGCTAGTTTATTGTGTGGAATTTGTCATACCTTTCTTTTTAACTTCTTGTGATGGCTCTAATTAACATTTGTTAGGTACATTTATATTTAGAAAGGAAACATTTAAACAGACAAATAGGGTCCGTAACCATACTATTAGGGTGATGACAGCCATTTGTGCTTGGATCCTTTCAAATTTTGTTTGAAGAAACTTTAATCACTCCTCATCTCTTGCATTCCCTCATTCTCTATTTAGTACTGTTCCCGTACGCTTTATTTTAAATTTTTCCAATAGTTTGGTCTCATAAATCTTCATGCCCAGTCTAATTCCTTTTCATTGCTCATTTCATGCACAATTCTTCAGCCAGAATTTTTAAGCAATGCTGGAAATTTGCAGAATCCTAAACTCATTGCTGCTTGCTTAATATTGTTCAGTTTTCTCTCTGGAACACTTGTCTTTCTCTCTTTCTTCTCTCTTCATTACTAATTCTTTGCTCTATATTGGGCTGACAAGTTTGGCAAACTAAGGAAAGCCGCAGATAGCAGGGGAAAGCGTAGACCAGTGATAGGTAAATTAACAAAGACAAGTTTCTATGAGCGGATATGTGATTATTAGAGTTGTAGTTAACAAGTAGAGAAAAATGTAGGGAACATAATGAAATTGGAAGAGTTATGAGAACCAGCTTGTTAGCATTTAATGAGTGAAACAGTTATAACTGTCACCTGTCCAATATGACTCTTTCCACTAATGTAATTTATAGGTTACATCAAGTTAGAACATCCTGCGTGCTATAAATTTCAAGAAAATATCTACTAATGTTATTATATCCAATACCAGCCAATGTTTGCTGAACTATTTAAAAAAAAGCCAAAGTAAATGAGTAAAACTGTGTGGAAATCAGCATCAATAGCTACTCAATTCTTTATGCTCTTGGTAGTGGTTACATAATATGTGTAAAACTAAGAGGAGCTGTTATTTTTGTTGTTATAGAAAAGTTGCTTTGGTTAATTTCAGTAGTAACAGCTTTGGAAGTCAGAATAAGAAAGTTTCTTTTAAAATACAATAAATAAAACCCTACACTTTCTGATATTTAAATTTCATCCATATCTATGAATAAGTTTGTTTGGGATAGTCAGTAGAGGATCACATTTGAACGTGCGGATGTTTCTAACTTTCAGTAGTTTTAGAATATTACAAATCTCCTCACCCTATAAACTACTGCAGCCTTACATTTACTACTTAAATTACTTATAAATTAAAATATATAAGAAAAAGATGCCACAGTACAATTTATGATGAAATCTTTAGCAAATTCAGTTGATTGCAGATCTTCCCTTGGACACAATACCAGTTCCTTCTTAAATGTCTTAAGAATCATGTATACAAGTTCTCCAAGGAGGCTAGGATTTCTTAAATACAAGGGTAAGTATTTATGCCTGCAGACTTACGGGGTAGATAATATTTGTAATCAGTTTATTTACAACATTTAGGAGAAACTATAAAGGGATTGTCAGGTTAAAATTGTTCAGTCCTCAACATTTCAACTACAGTAGGTAAAATATGTAATATGAAAAAAAAGCCCTCAACATTTTTTGTATTTACACCTGAGTTACTAGTAAGCAGGTAGTTTGTTTTCAAGAGTTCTAGCTAGAAATTGCCTATATTCTTTGAATTCCAGAGAAATTAAGTACAAGAATAACTTTACACTGTATTTGTGAAAACTGCAGCAGAAAGAGTAGCTGACATCTTACTCAAAGACCTGGCTCCCTTTTAAAAAGAAACAAAAATGCTTGTCCTCCTCCCCTGCCCTTGCACAACAACCTGCCAAATAATTATGCTCAAACTCCTTAGCCTTCTAACGATAATAGTCATATTCTGATGATAGTCTTCTGCTTGTAAATAAAAATGACTAGCTCAGAACCCTTCAGATTGTGTTGTACAACACTGTTAATGAGCTAAAAGCAGTGATTAAAGAAAATAATTGTGTTTTCTATAAGAAGAGAGTTCTACTATCTGCTTCTAACTCAGCAGGCTACAAGGGTTGACACAATCCCACCCTAAGGAAGAAAAAAAAAAAAAAAGAACAACCTGGTAACAGTGCCCTAGCTTAATTTCTAATATATTCTGCATTAATATTGCACAACTGTGGAATCCAAGTGTTACACTGTAACATACAAAAAAAGAGGTTCTTTCAAACTCTCTGAACCAGTAAAATATTTCGTTTAATTATCAGGATTTCAGTTATCAGTTTCAGATATCTCTGGCATACTACGTTTGGTACTGTAAAAGCTAGTTACATGGATGCCTGATGGATAGCTATGCACTAAGCCTCGGAGGCATCTCCTCTTTCACTCTTACTGCTTATTTAACCACATTTCTCCAATTGTCCAATTCATTACTAGTAAAGGGGAGCTCTTCAAATCTCCAGATTTCAATTCTAATTCCACTAGTTTTTCTCAGGCCCCAGTAGAGTACCAACTCCATCATCTTTTCTGACTTCAGGAAAAGTCTGGTTTTGAAATCACTTAAATCAGAATTTATTCCTTATTTAGAGAGTTTGCTATAACCAGATCCTCTCTGTCTTTCAAGTCTGAGATTCTTGTACAACCCCCTGTGCCCGGATGTTCAGTTTTTTTCGGACCATCCTCTCTTGTTATTAATTGGATAGTTTCTTTCACGTAACTGGTACTAGCACTGGGGAGAGAGTTGCATTCTGAATTTCTATCTTCCTCCATTTCTCAAGATCTTTTTCTCTCCCCTGCAGGTGGAAATGCTGTCCACTCAAACTATGCTTCCCCACAGTTCCTCAGGGGCTGGTCAAAGCTCTTCAGCATCAGTCAGGGATGGGAAAGAGAGCCCTTGATTTCCTTCATTTGCTGCTATGCTAAACACTAATCTGTGAAAATGTCCAGGTTCTCTTATATTCTTTATTAAGATTGTCTCAGTTTTAACTTTTGTGAACACAAGACCTGTACCACATGTATTTCACCGTGTTCAATTCAGAATCAGAAGTAAAAAACTCAGGGAAAAAAAAAAGAAAAATTTCATAACTACTTAGGATGCTTGAATAAACCCCTTTTGCAGTGTAAGTGAAATATACTGGGGAAATTATTAATGTTGGACAAAAATATAAACAGCATCTTGAAATCCACCGTTCCTTTCCTGAAACCTTTACAAACTTTAACTGGCAGCTACATGCTAGAAAGGAAGAACATCTGTTTCATTTGGGAAAAAAATAGTCACAGACTTGACAGAAGGCTGTTAAAAAAGAAGTAGTTACTCTATCATACCAGTTTCTGGAACCTTTTCTGACTATTCCACTGTAATTCACTGCAGTCAGATCTTTTATGTCTTCCACACTCCCTTTCAGGTCTGCTATCGTGGAAAGAGAAATGGGATATTGGAGGGAGAGGATTTTTTTTTTTTAATTACTTAAAGATAAGGAATATATAAATTAGAGTAAAAAAACATTTTAGAATAAAACAGAATCTGTTTTACCAGGGACAAATTACTGCTGACCAAAGTGGCACGTTTCACAAATCTGTAGAGTGCCACATCAAAAAACTCTTGTATGGCTAACAGAAGACATTTACCTGATAGCTGGACATGATTGGATAAGAACTATTCTTAGGATCACAAGGGCCTATCAAGCCTGATTTCCAGACTTTTTTTTTCCCCTAAATGTATGATTTTTCACCTTAGCTAGCTACACCAGCTGAAGTCTGTGTTATACCAGAATGTTAAAGAATCCACACAGGAGAGATGTTTGCACTGAGAGGCAGATTTTCAAATATCCAATAAGGTGCAAGTGGTCAGGAGTTTCTCCTGTGATCCAAATATTGACAACAGATCTCTCCTGTGTGGTTTCTCTGATGTATAATAAAGGTTGAGCTCATCATACTGCTTTATCTCCTGCACTTGATATACTAGACCTTTAGTCTCTGCTTGATTTCTTGTATCTATGAAATATGTAGTAATTTCACAACTCTGAAGCTCATCAGATTTGTTGGCAATTTACCTTTGGGTTCAAAGGTTATTAGAAGGGATTAACAGGCCTGTAGTCACACAAACCTTTACATTAGCTCATACCTAGCAAATCAGAATGTTTGTTTTCTGAGAAAAAACAAGCTAAAAGGAAAAAAAACAAAACACCACTCATGGTTGAATCTTTTAGAATTCTTTGAATGTACAAGGTTAGTGAGATCCTGTGAGTATAATTTAGGTAGACTTTCACGGTCTTGTCAAAGACATGACAAGACTCCAATCAGGACTATAAAAAAAGAGGAAACATGAATGAATAGGTCAAGTACAGTTATGGATAAAAATCTACCTAGAGGACCAAAGAGAAGGGAAGTTTCATTGTGAGAAATGATTAATAGTTGTGTTTCATACAAAAACCATCCCTGGAAAGCAAGTGAGCAACAAGACAATAAATCTGCAAATCATACAATATTATGTAGACTAATCAGGAGCAGAAGGAGCTGTGACGAGCTCCAGAAAGCTGTAGCCAGTCAGGACAATGGGCAACTTGATAAGCAGATGAAATGTGATATTACCAAAAGCAAGGTAGAGTGCATAAGAAAGAAAAATGCAAATCTTTCTTCTCAAAAATGCCAGTCACAAAAATAAAAAATCAAATTAGAAACAGTGTACAAGTCAATATTGCAGTGTTATCTGGGCTTTTGGTTACTTTCCTTTTAAAAAAATGCTTCAAAATGAAAGAAACTCAAGAAAAGTGAAAATACTGATGCTATAGGGAAAAATACCATATGAAAGGAGGCTGAAAAGGTTAGGGTTATTTGCTTTAGAAAAGAGATGAATAAGAGAGAAGAGGAAGAAAACCTACAAAATCATCAAAGACAGAAAAGGTGGAGTCAGCGTACTTAACCCCTTGTTTCATAACACAAGAACACGGCGACATTCGATTTAGTTCAAAGGCAGAAACCTGAAAGACTTTTCATATACCTGAAAGTACTTTTTCGTATAAAAAGTAGTTAAACTGTGACAGCCCTGCTTTCAAGAATTTATTTAGGTTAAATTTAGTGAGATTAAAAGAGAAGTCAAGTATTTATATGATGATCAGGTCAGAGTCCTCCAAATTAATGACAAATAAAACTTCAGAAGTTAAATTCTGCCTTTTATAGCTTTTATGCTTAATTCAGTCTCTAAAAATTAGAAAGCAGCAGGTGACCTGTGTAAAGGGGCAGATTATACCATACATATGCCAGCTGCAGATTGCTTAACTCAGTCTCTCAAGCTCGTTGGTCCTGTTACTTCTAAACATAAATTACCGTATAAAATGACCACTGGGCTAATCCAGTATGGCATTTAGTTTGCTTCTGTGTTTCTGTGAAGTGTAATTGAATATGCAGGTTCTAATGTACATTTACTTTAGGTTTTTGCAGCATTGCATTTTAGCTCAAATGAGAATGCAGCTTGAAGTGAATTTGAAAACGAATAAGAAATGAAGGTAGTTACAAATGCAATCTGAAGTACATGAACAACCACTTTATTTAGCTAGCAAAAAATCTAACGGATGCCTGAGCAAGCTTCCCAAAGGAACAAACAAGCAATTAAAAAGTCAAAATCACAAAAATGTCAGTGGTTATTTTGGCTCTCTTCCCCATCAGGAGCACTCATTAAATAAACATGAGCTTTCTTTTTATATTTCTGTAGTTTCGCCTTTTCCTTGAGTGCTTATTGTTCCTTTGGGTTTCTGGTTTTGTTTGATATTGCTTTCTCCTACATTTTATATTATAGCCTGGATATAAGGAATATAAATTTTAAACTAGTCTTACCAGATGTCAGAATTACAGTTGCATGAAAAAGGTCCCAGGCCAGCGAAGCTTATAAAAATGAGCTTATTGTGAAATTTTTTTTTTTTTTTTACTAAGGTAATAGGTAATATAACAATAATAATAGAATAAGAACATCAGATTGGATTCTGAAAAGAACTTAGGTGCCTGTTCTATTAATTAGACTAAGTATCAAGTTCTCAATGTTGATCTTTGTCAGTCTCCTCATTAATTCTAAGTAGTCCACTAGGTTCTTGATTCTAGAATCGATCCATTAAATAACAGGAACCACAACGTCAGAAAGGTCATTGTTTTTATGGAAGTTTATGAGACCCATACCACAGAAGCACATGACATAGTAAATGAATATTGTGTTGGTCTATTTCCGTTGTAAAAAAGCTAATTCCTAAAATCAAAATAGCCTGAAGAAGTCTAATTCTTCACATTCACTTACAGAGAGATTAATACTAAGTAGCAGCTCTACAAAAGCTAACTACTGTATTTAAAAGTCCTTTTATAAAAGTGGTAATGTACATATGGTTTAACATACAGTAAATAGAAACATATACTTTCACTTAAAATCCAAAAGTGGGAAGGTAATTTATTACTATAGAGTTTAGATAACCATTCATGACATACATGGAAAGACACGTATAATTGATTACACATGTTATAGTATTAAATCATATATTAGTCTTCTTTGATTCTGTATGGAAAGAGTGCTAATGTGAATACAAACCACCGAGGAATGAGGTTATTCTTAGTTATATTAAAGAAAATGTTATTGGTTTGGTTTGGGTTTTAGGGAAAAACCTGAAATTAGTAGAGGTCCTTCTGCATCATTGTATAAGCTGACACTGGGTTTCAGAGAAATTCTTGTTGTAATTATTCACTACAATGTTTCCTCCATCTTTTTCTCCAACACTTGGTGCCAAATATTATAAAAAAGGGAATATTGAAATGTATGAATTGCTAGATTTTGTTAGCCATAATAACGATTACATTCCCTGTCATGGAATATTGAAAACATCCATTTTACTGGAAAATCGCTGAATTTTTAATTTCATCTTCAAACTGATTTTTTTTTTTCCTGAATTCAGAAAACTTTTTAGTAATTAATTGGAACATCTAACATGCTTTGAAATATCCCATAAAATTCTGTTAATCTTAAAGCAGGACACCTGGTTCCATTCAAGGTACGGCTGAATATTTGGCAGGCAACTTGTATCAGTGATCTTTAAAACAGCAAACCTGTCGCTCTCTCAGCAATGTTGCTTCCTCTCTAGTTTCATTAACTCCTGGCAGTAGCCAAACTTGTTCATAAATGAAAATGAAAAGAGAAGACCTTGATGAGGTTCATTATCTCTGAAAGTGATAATTATGCTATGATCAGAGGACAAGATGTTGATGCAGCAGTTTTTGATAGGTGGAGCCTCAAGCATAAAATTATATACCCAGTAAAAAATGTCCATGGTGATAGCTTGGAACAAAGAAGAGAGTGAATATAGCATTTCTGTAAAGAACAATTGTGGTGGAAAAGGCCCAGTGAAGGCATAATGGGCAAAAAAGGAATACATAAAATAGGTTGGAAAGATCGTTGGTTTCTGTTGGTAAAGTTACTGAAAATTAAAAGGATGCTCAAGTCCTGTCAGGAGAAGACATCCATTAAAACAAATGGTAAAAACTGAAAATGAGATTAGCTCAGAGCACTGCCTGATCCCTGAAAACAATACCAATTCCAGTCTCAGAAACAAGAGAGTACAGAAAAAAAATCACTTTAGGTAGTGATTCTTGGGGTTGGGACATTGTCCTGATATTACAAAAAAAAATGGTTAAATAAAATTAATTTATGTTAAAACCAGCAATACTCCCGAGTCAGAAAATTGTGATTAACCTTCCTCATCTTTTGTGTAATCCTGTAGAAATGTTGCCATTACTGTTAAGGATAGCAGGACAGAATTATTTAAATCCCACTGAAGAATTTTGGGCCTACTTTCTTCTTGAAAGGCATTTTAATTACCTTGCCCTAGCTTGTTGTCTAGGCTCCCTCAATAATTAAATGAGAAAAGTAAGCTTCTCTGGAGGACAATTAACACCACCTGTATTAGGGTCCATCTTTGGAGGGAATTAATCAGTCTGCGGAGACATATTATAGTCTAAATACTCTAAAGACAACCTGGATGTCTGGTTTAGACAGCACGTAATTTTTGAACACTTAAAATTAGTTTAAGCAATTTTCACCCTTGAACTTGAGGACATAGTTTGTATAAAGTGATTTTAAGCATTCAGTCAAAACCAAATATATTTTAGGGATTTTGCTGAATCAAAGCTTGGAGAAGTGAAACGAAACGTGCTCGCTTGCAGCATAGTAACCCAAGTTTCAGCGAGGACTCCGCATAGATAATACAGCCAAATATTGTGTGGGATAGGAAGAAGTACTACACAAAAATCTAAAATGAATAATTCAGGGGAAAGCTATCTGTATCTTTTATCTCAGCATGGCCCCTCCTTTCACTCCCGGAACTATGTTATAGGCTGTGGACTTATTCCTTGCCAACCAGCATATTCCCAGTGGATTCTCAAAGGGCTTGATTACTTTAGACTCATTTCAGATGTAAATCTGTTGAAGTCAAGCAATTCAAGGATCGAGTCTGGGTCTAGATTAGATACGGAATGACCTTCCAAGGACAATTCTGACCCGTAGTTTTTAAAGAAATTTGGACAGAAAGGGCCAAGAAAAAATGCATTAAAGGAATATATTAAAGATTAACCCTAAATTAGCTGATTCACAGACTATATAAACAAGATAGAAAGTATTTTGTGAGAAATATAGTTTGATTTCAATTTCTTTTCCTTTGGAGTTTACTTCTGTCCTTATTACAGTTATTCAAATGTTGAATAGGAACCTGTAAGCTAAGTAAGTTGCAATTTCCTTTGAAAGAATTGACACAGAATATATGAATATACAAGCAGTATTTGCCTTTTGCTTTCTTTAGTTTACTCCATTGTTTACTATAGAAAGACATAGTAGAAGAATAAAAATACATTGTATTTCATTTGTGATTGTGTTATCAAAAAGTCTGTGCTTTATAGGAGAGTTTTTCTAGTTACTCCTAAAATAGCTATTTTGAGATTTAATTACTGGGAGCCTAAAAGATACGGTGTAATTATCCTTTCTACAAAAATTTAAACGGTTGAAACTTTTTTGCATCTTACTATATCCACTCTCTCTCTCTCACTGTACTTTTTTTAAAGACCTTTTTAAGATAAATTTTTCAAGTGAGCCCTTGTACTTTAGGAGCTGAATGTATGTTTTTTAAAAACCTCTGGAATTTAGGAAGGTGACATCCACATTTTGCATATATTTAGGAACACACAGTGGCAAATGGAGTTGAGGCGTTGGAAATCAGTATGGTTTTTAGATAGACTTTTTGAAAAAAAAATTTCACTAAGCACAACACTGAATGTTTAATGATATATTTTAAAAAGTCTTACTTGAGGTTTCACTGTGAAACCTGCAAACAGCTGCCATGAAGGGAATGAAGGAGGTAAAAAGAGGGCTCATGGATAAACTTTTTACATGCTTATTTTAGTCCTGTTCTCTCTTTTTTTTTTTTTTTTTTTTTTTTGGCATTTACTTTTAGAAGCATATACCTGCTTTGGTGCTTATCTTTTTAACTCCAGAGTCCGCTTTTGCAAGTGTGCTGTTACGGTGCCATTCCTTAAATTGGTAACCAGAAACCAAGGAGGCTGTAACTTCATGAACTTATTTTTCACCAGCTCAGAAGAGAGACTATTTTCACCTGTGGATTGAAGTGTATGTATATAAAAGGTAGTAAGAATAAAAAAGTTGTATAACTGACAACAGATATTGTTAACTATACTGTGTTTCTACCTTTTTGTGAGATGCAAAAAGTATGTAAACTGTGACCTCTTGAATGAAGGCACAACACTTGCTGTGTACTTGCTCATGGCCTACCACATTGGAGCTTGAATTCTGTCCAGGGATGCTATCTTTTAACATAAAAAAAAAATCGAAAAATAGAAACAAGAGAACAATAAAGAGCTAAGATAATAGTAATATGTACCAATCTTATTCAAGTAATGGCTGCAAATACCTAGCAGATGTTTGAGTTTACTCATGTAATGGTTACGAATATCTAGTGGATGTTTCCTCATGATCATAATGAAACAATGACTAATGGTTTGAACCTTAACAGTTTAACAACATAGCCAGAAAGCAGGTTCACCTGGGGCCAGCTAGGAGAAAAGACATGTGGCCTTATATGAGCCAACTATACTAGAGGAAAAACTTCAGCTGAGCAGCTCAATCTGTTCTTTCCCCGTGTTGTGGCTTAAAGGAGGAGAATACTCCATGTTTTCTACCAAAACAAAAGCAGGAGCATCTGATGCTTTATTCCAAATTGTCACTGACTTTTCTTAGGTAGTAAGCGTATTGCTAATGTCCATCTTTTGTAAGGGGCTAGTGCCTCCCCCAAAATACCGGGGTTTCTTTTTGTTATCTTATTAATTTCCATAATAACGCTTGGTTGGACACCTCTTAATCCATATAGACCATTTTGAATGAACATGGGATATGAACAGTTTGGGTTTTTTAAGCAAAATACAATAATATGTTATTCGATTAAAAACATTTTTTCTTCTATCAAGAAATCCCTGTAAACAGAACTTAGTTGCAGAGGAAGGAATAGTGCTAAGTTACAGTTTCCACTGATACTATAAATTAGGTAAAGAAACATACCAAAAATTTCTTTAAAATTATATGCTTAAATAATGATTAAAGCTAATGTTGTTTCAATATCTGAAAAGGTAACCAGATCGGCCAATGCAATTATAAGATGTACAGCCTGGGTGTCAATCCTAGGCAAGTGATAGAATAGTTGATATGGTACTTGACTAACAGAAAATTAAAGGCAGGTAATGTAGTTAATGATAATGAAATAGATTTTTTGAAAATACATATTGTCACGCTAATTTGATATTCTCCCCCCCCTCCCCCCAAACTTTATAAACCAATTGATAAAAAGTAATTAGCATTAAGGTATTTGTCTTGTTTCTGCATGACATTTTGATTAAGAAGGTAGAATGATAAAAAGTTACCATGACGTGCATCGACTAGATTGAAGCTGACTAACCAGCAGTCAAAACATAACTGTAATTGTCACCGAGCAGGTCGATTCCAGTTGGGTCTCACAAAGATTGATTCTTGGTCTCATTCTGTTTAGCATTTTAAGTAATGGCAAAAACCATAAAATCGCTACTGATAAAGTTGACAGGTGACATAAAGATTGAGAGAATGATAAAAAAATGGGTATGATAGGTCACAGAGTACGAGCAAACAATATGTGCTTTAGTATAGCCAAATGACACATTATATATATGGAAAAAAGTATGTAGCTCAAAATTAAAGGAGACTGTCTACAGAAGCCTACTGTCTGTCATGTCCAAAAAATTAAATTAGGTTATTGTAGAAACCTTTCATAATTTTTGAATATATAAAAACAGAGGGGGGTAGGCTAAAAAATCCAGATAATAGAATAGCTAGAATAGCTCATTACTCTCCCACTGTGAAAGAAGGTGAATTGGGTTCACCTCTGCTCTCAAACCAGGATTATAATGGGGAGACTCACAGTAAGGAGTCCAATTCCACTACACTGTAGAGGAAAACATGCTTCAGGTAGCAGAAGAGGCTGCAGAAACTTTGTGACTTTGAAGGCTCTGATTTAATCTCTCTTCTTCTCAGCTTCATTACAGCTCCATGTCTTCCTTTCTCTCCCTTTTTCTGTCTCTCTTGCTCTTGTCCTTTCATTTTTCCTTCCATTTATCTAATCTTAAAAACTGTGGGAGTTGCATGCTGTTTGATACCACTATTGTTTCCATTCCTATTTTCATTCATTCTACATTTTGATACTTATTCCCAGCCAAATGTCTCTGCTGACCTGTTTCATGTCTTTGGGCAGGGACCACCATCTATAGAATGACTGAACATCATCTAGCTCAATTCTTACTCTTTTGGCACTACAGGACTATAAACCAGTTTCTAATTGTAAAAGCACTGAAAGAAATTATACTACCTCCCACTCCATTTTATTCCTGAATATGTTCATTTGCTTTTGGATTTTCACAGAAAACCAATTTTTTTTAAATGTTTAACTGCTCCAAATACTACTGTGTTTATCTGTAGTCCTGTAACGAAGCTTTATGTCTCTGAAGTGCAAAAGGCTACAATATAGGAAATATTACCAACTTGTATGAGGCGGCTTTCCCCTGTCCTTAGATGATGTACATTCCTTGAGCTCCCACTGTGCGCTTGTATATTCAAGACGATGGTTGATTTAGTCCAAACTCAACTAGTTGTAACTATACTTCTGATGCCAGTTTTCAAATTTCACCCACCTCTTAGCATCTTGAAGGTTTGTCAAAGGTGACTGATTACAGGGTTGGCTGGTACTTTACAGAGTGTTTTCTCGGTGTAAACTTGCCCATAGGTGATTACTGCTGCTAAAATAATTTTTATCCCCCAATCCAATAAGCAAAAATTGTTTTGGAACCATTGTATCCAGTGACTCCCTCTGTTTTGGAATTAACATTCAAGTTCATGTGTGGCATCCAACCTTTCCTGCAAGGGAGCTTGAGCTGTGTCATTGCTTAAGAGATTGGCGAGCAGTCAAAACCCTCTCCACTTCTTAATTTATCCTTCACAATAAATTGCCTCCGGCCATGCCCCAGGAGACAGACCTGGGCAGAGGCAGGAAGACTGTCAAGTAGTGAATGCCCATCCTGAGGACTTGTCCACACACAGAAATTGAAGGTGCTAAATGTAGTCCATACAGAGTAATCTTCACAGGTGACTTAATTTTCCTGCCAATTCCTGTAGTTAAGTCAGATTATAAAGCAGAGAGACTCACCTCTCTCCTCCCTTCTGTCCTCCAGACAAGTTATACTAGATGCTAAATTCTTCTGTATTTCTTTTACTGGCAATACTCCTAACATATTAAGCAATTTGTAGGCATATAGGTTCTGGATGTAAATTACAAACTATTATGCAAAAGAATGTGTATGTTCCACTGCCAAGCTAGCAGTAAATGTACAGTGTTTATGCAGCATTTGTCTGTGTGCTTACTTCATCTCCTTTATTCAAATGATGGTGTCCTCTGCCTCACTCCGTACCAATGTTTTTCTCCGCTAATCCAGACAAAGTCTCTTTACCTTTGGGACTGAAGGGTTAATCTTCTTTGCTGCCTGGCCCTGTGTGTTTGCTCTAGGAGTTATCAAAAGGATTTGGAATGAAGTGTGAAAATGAAGTCAAAGCAGAAGGGCATATTGCCGGATAAGGCAATGTTAAGAAGCAGTACAGAATTTGTAGAATGGCTAAATTTATAGTTTGCCTATATTGAGATTGAGGGGTCAGAACAAGGCACTTAATTTGTGATAATATTCTATCCGAAATTATATATTTAGGTGTCAATGACTAGAAAATACCAAATTTTCTAACTTTCAAAAAAGAAAGAGTACAAGAAAAAATTGAAACTTACAGAAAAGCTGTAATAGGGTAAAAAAAAGCAAATACAGAGGGAAGGCAAAGTAAGACTCTTTATAGACAATTTTTTTCAAACTATTTAATATGCAAAGATTTGGCAAAGCTAGCTACTCCTGTACAGGATAAATTAACTGGTCAAAATAGATGAATAGTAAATCATAAGTAATCAAAGACGAGTCACTTCTTTTATGTCAAATATCAGAAGGTCTGATCCTGTGTTACCTTGCACGTCGCCTAGTCTTTTCCTAATGAGCACAAAGCATATACAAGGTAGATATAAGATGCCGTTACAATATGTGATGTAATTCACATGCTGGGTAGGACCTTTGCACTCTTCTGAGACTGAACAAGCTACAGGGTGTCCACTGGTGGAGTGAGATGGGAGGGTAGGCACAGGTGCCCGCTGAGAAAGCGCACCTCATTCGGTGGGCAGTCCACAAAGACTCAGCAGAATCACTGCTCTTTGTGGTTTCCTGGGTCATGAAAAATAAAAACTGTAGAAGACACCCTTTGAAAATTCTGTCTGAAATAGGTGACGTGGTGTTGAGGCCAAGAGTTACCTCAACTTCCTCAAATTTTTGTCAACTGCTCAACCCAAGAGGAATAAGAAATAGTACTAGTCCCAAGGAAGACCTTGGTTGATAGGCAGTGCATTTCCTCCCTAGAATTAAAAGATTTATTAATGAAACTGAGAAAAAAACCCCAGTAACTTGAACTTAGGCAAAAATGTAAAAATTCCACAATGATGTGAACTACCCAAGTGCATATGCTTTTACAGTTCTTCCAATACATAGCTTTTTGCATCACATGCTGTTTATATTCTCAGATAAGATGATAATTCTATAAACACTGTGATGTTACTTGCCATCAGTCATATCACTATCTTTGTTGGTCTAAACTTTTCTACAAGTTTTGTAATAATTTTTTCAGATAAAATATATGTCCTGTTACATTATCAGCTATGGTCCTCTGAAACAATTTTTTTTTCAATCTGATTGTTCCCTCTGAATTTCAACATTAGTTACCCTGTCTTATGATGTTGCTTCTATCAGTCTCCACTGATCAAGTTTTAATAACTTTAAATCTCTTACCTGTGTTTCCTCCTGGTCTGTGGTCTATTAAGCAACTTGCCAGTTATGGAAACTTTGAGTGCAGCTAGTTTTTAATAATTTTGATTTGTTGCAGGAAGCAGAAAAAGCTGGAATCTCAGCAGGATTAAATACATTGAGCTTTCCATAGTTCTATGAAATTAAATGGCAGTGTGCCAGTCTATATCCTGTGAGCTTCTACACATAAATATGGAAACAAAATACTTCTTTTTTGCAGGAAGTATTTGAGGCTTTTCTACTTGTTACCACTTTTTTTTTTTTTTTTCCTGGGGAAAGTAAACTCTTCCACATACTACTCTAAGGATTTGCAGTAGTGACAATAGAGAGAAAATGCAGTGTATTCCTCTTGGTAGGCAACAGAATGAAAGCAAAGCCCATCTATAATTCAGAGCTACAGTGTATCATATAAAAATAAAATCATAATAAAATAATGGTGTGATTCATGAACCAGAAACTCTGTTCAAGAAATATAATAATAATATTAAGAATGTAATTCATTAGTGATACGAAATACAAGAGTTTCCGAGCAGGAGCTGAAGAAAGTCTCAAAGTAATTTCTTCATTAGAGCTTATTAGAAAATTGAACATGAATTCATGCATAATTAAGGTTGAGTTGGCAGCAAATATGAGACATTGCATCCGTAGCACCCTTATACTTTGCTTAAGAATAGCGAAGTCTGGCCAGGTAAATCCCACCTGCAGGATACTCATTTGCACTTTACAGCAGCATATAATGAGGTTAATGTGGTATTCAGTGTGCTTAATTAAAGTTAAGTTCTCAATGGTCAACTTCTTAATTAAGAAAGTGGCCTAAATAGGCCAGTATTACACTTCTTATCATTATGACTGTAATCAGTAGCGCAGTACAAGTTGTGTGACACCTTGTCTAGCTTAAGACTGCCACTTCCGTTGAAGAGTTCATCGTTTATCTGAACTATTCTTTTCATATGTAGCAAAATGGCAATATTTGCTTTTTCAAGGACATAGAGTTATGGCTGATTTCATGGGATAGATGGAAGATCAGAATACCTCCAGGGATGGTGATTCCACCACTTCCCTGGGCAGCGTGTTCTGATGCTTGATAACCCTTTTGGTGAAGAAATTTTTCCTAATATCCAACCTAAACCTCCCCTGGCACAACTTGAGGCCATTTCTTCTTACCCTATTGCTTGTTACCTGGGAGAAGAGACTGACCCTCACCTTGCTACAACCTCCTCCATTGTCATTCATATGATGATGTAATGGCAGAAATTTGTCTCGGGAGTGGTTACAGGGTAAGAACTTGCTCCTTCTCTCTTCCTCAGTGAACTGCATGGCCTTCCCATGATGATGTCATGGGAACCAATGATGATGTCAACCAAACTTTAAGGCCACACTGTAGCACCCAACACCATCCCACATCCCATCTCTTTTATCTAGGCTCTACTCATTCCTGGCATTAAAACTGTGCATTACACTAAAAAGAAATGACTGACTCATGAAACAAACATTCCAGGCATAAACGTTTTAATAGATGATGAATTAATTAATTCAGTTGCTAACTAATTTCATCAGGGCAATGAGTTTAGCATGTAAGGGCTTGAATCTACAAAGCTGCAGGCACACAAATGACTTGCTCAAGTATTGACTGAGTTTAAATTATGAAATGCTGTCAAGTATGGAACAAGAAATGTGAGAATGGAACAATTTACATACTTAGCAGATGCAAAGAAGAAAGCAAGCCAGATGTGCCCATTTCCTTACAGAAAGCAGGGAGGTGGGAGAATGATAGGCAAAGACACTTTTTTTAGTGCTGGTTTCAATTAGTCCATGATGCAGATACTGCTGTGGTAAGTCTGGTATAAAGGCAAATTAACACTCATGCGTCTGAACAGAAATCCTATGAATGAGCATTTGTGTATCCAAAGGTGGTGCCTGGAATGGAGGATGCAGCCCAACTGAAATAAAACCAGTAACATTTATTTGGTGTTGGCCTCTGACACCAGATTTCAAGTTATCAGACTAATATATTTCACATGTACAAGTCATCTAAAAATAGATGCGAGAATAAATTTCCAATAAGGAATTTACTGTTAGCAGCACTTCCTAGAATGTGGAAGAGTTTCTGATTTTTCACTGGTAAATGACAAAAGTAACTCACCCCAAGGCCTGACTAGAGAACAGGATGGAACTGTAAGACTGTATAGGGGGATATTTTTACACCTTTTTTCCAGCAATCTCAAATGCTTCTTTTCCAGATGTGTACAATGAAAACTAAGTGTGAGATTTCACTCTCTTGAAATCAATAGTAGTTTTGTGGCTCCAATCGGTGGCTATGATACTGCATATGTGGTACTTGACAGCCTGATTTCAGAGATGGCTTCGTCATTGAGCAGCATGTATATCTAGCGTACATCTCACCCAGAGGGACCTCAGAAATGCCTCCCTTTTGTAGTTTGGAAAGTCCTGTGCACTCTTCTGACATGAAATAAATGAAAAAATTCTAGGCCATGTATTAATTAAGTGAATGTAAACCTATAAATAGCTAGAAAGTAGAAATACATTGTTATTATATTAAGAAATACTTATTGTCATTGCTTCCCATGGAAGCTAAAAGGTAAATAGATTAAACCACGGCTTATTACC
Source organism: Chionis minor (assembly GCA_013398295.1). Taxonomy (NCBI): domain Eukaryota; kingdom Metazoa; phylum Chordata; class Aves; order Charadriiformes; family Chionidae; genus Chionis; species Chionis minor. The sequence continues at coordinate 179,978 of VZSF01003125.1, read as the reverse complement.
ACTGCTAGCTCTTTCTATTACTGTTCTTAAAGGTATCTGGAAAACATGAAAAACTCTGTCTCGGTCTTAAAATGTCTCTGATTTATCCACTGACTTTTAGCATTGCATATACATCCCGAATGCAAAGTATGGTCTAGTAATTATAGTAAATAAAAGTAAAAAATACATAATTGAACTCTCACGCTTTAAAATTACCTCATCATTGCTGATGTGTTGAATTTAAGTTTTCTGTTGAATATTCATATGATCACAACACTGGCAACTCTCCAACTTGCTCCTCCTCAGAGCATTACCTGCTTCTGATGAGTGCTTTCTTCATACTTGGTATTTTCATCTTTATTAAAACAGTACCTTATCTCTAGGATTATAACTACAGTACTATAAATTTTTTTTATTTTTAAAATAAAGGCAAAATATATCTGCTTTCAGAACAAATGATTATAACAAGCTTTGGTACTTACCTGCCTCAACACTTAAAAAATATTTTTTTTCTCATGCTGTAAAATAGTAATTGTGCTTCTGAGACTTTTCCATCGCTATTATGCCAAGGTACTATTAAAAAAACTGAATAATTGATAATTTGATCTAATCATCTCCACCCATTTTCCCAGCACAATAAATGAAAAAAAAGAACAAGCACATATTTGAAAAAGCTGAGTCAATATAAATGTTTAAGCAAAGACAAATATGTTAACCTATTTTGTGTTTTTTCTACACATACTACTACCAACCAAGCCTATTACAGTCGTCTTTTTAAAAAGGAGACTATTTTAATGTATTGATTTTTTTTTTGCTGAAGAATGTCACGCTCACAGAGTTAAACCCTGTAGCTTGGGTTACTGGTTGCTCTGTTGTATCTATTACTGGAAATGCTAGAAAGAGCTTACTTTTTTTTTTCCTTTTTGTAATAATGATCTAAAAAGTAATCTGCGTTGTTAATGGCTTCTTCCTGCAGAAAGCAAGCAATATATACGAACCTATTGTAAACTGTACTAGTACAGCAACTTTTTGCCTGTTGTAATGCTGGCCGTCTTTTGTCTTCTTTTTTTTTTAATTAATATTATTTTTATTCCTTACTTTTACTGCTAATGATTTAGCATTTAATGGGATAGAGAGATGAAAGAAGGGGCAGGACCAAAATGAACATAGTGATAGAATTTGTGTGTCTTTGGTATGAACCACCTATCCTGACACTGTCCCAGTGTCTTCTGATTGCAACCCTTCTTTTACATTTTAAAGGATCTTAGTCAAAACACAACACCTGAGAACCAGAGGGGTTTAGAAAACTGAGGAACGGCATTGATCAGAACATGAAAATCAGATTGCATAAAGGCTTAATCTACTCTTGACATCGCATCCAACCAGAAGAAAATTAGTACCAATAGAAAAAAACCACCAAGAAGAGATCTTATACTTTTAGTTTGCCAGTCTTTTTTCAGTGGTGCCCAGTGGTGGGACAAGGGGCAATGGATACAAACTTGAATATAGGAAGTTCCATCTCAACATGAGGAGAAACTCCAGTGTTAGAGCACTGGCACCGGCTGCCCAGAGAGGTGGTGGAGTCTCCGACTCTGGAGACATTCCAAACCCTCCTGGACGCCATCCTGTGCCCCCTGCTGTAGGTGGACCTGCTCTGGCAGGGGGGTTGGACCAGATGATCTCTAGAGGTCCCTTTCAACCCTTAACTTTCTGTGATTTCTGTGATACCAGTGTTACTTCAGATTACAAGCATAAAAATATTGGTTGTTATCTGCTAGAGAAAGCTTTGTCAGTCTCATGTGTGGTTTATGATGATGTGTTTTATGGAAACAGTTAGAAGTAAGATTTTTGTCATGCCTAAGATACTATGAAGCTTATGGAAAACATATTTAAATATTTACTGCTTAGTTTAAATATTGGATCTGCCACTTCAGGGACAGAACAACGTCGGAGTTCAGTGAGATCAAAGTATGTAAAACCACTAAGTTCTTATTTTAAATACAACAGATTTAACTTATAGTCTGCGCAGCACTTTCTGAAAAGACCTGGAAGACAAATGAGCTTTGATCTCTGCTTGAACAAGGAAATGGGGCTTAGGGTGCAATTGCAGCTGGCTTTGATGTCCAGCCAGGACATTGCCCACCATTCCTCTCTGGCACCCTTCAGGCTACTCAGACAGAAGTGATCAAAGTTGGTGGCCCAATCTGCAGGAAGCTGCACTGCTGCCCATGTTGTACCTGACTTGGCATTAAAAAATGGCTCCAGCCTTCCTCTCTTCTAGCTTGGCATTTTTCATGAGCACTAGACTAATTTATAAGATTGCTAGGTACATAAACAAGCTTGTCTGAAAGTATATATTAGTCTTTTTCCTGGAATAAATCTATATTCCGTTGACTCTGCAACCTGAGTTAATATTGTATATATCAGCATTTTTAATGTATGCTAGCTTGCTCGTAAAACCATTGCTTCCTGAGCTTACATACAGTCACTTTTTAATGCCCTAGCAACTGAAACAAAAGAAAATGTGATACAAACCTTTTCCAATATTATATTTCAGAAAATAGAGTGCCATTTAGAATCTAATAGAAATGTAACTATTTAATATACTTATATATTCTACTCTGCTCCAGTTCCTCTGCTTGAATATAAGATCCCAAGCATATATCACTTCTTTACTTATGCTAAGCACACTCAACTACATCGGATTCCTGACTTTTCTTCTCCATTTCTATGGTTGAAATGAGATCCAGATGTTATTAAACTCTTCCATTTTGCTGTCTGTCCTGTAAAGATATAACCTTTTCATATGATGCCATGGATTCAAGATCCATTCAAAATTCTGGTCATTCCTATCAGTCTAATACCATGGCAGGTTTGTTTTCAGAATCATCAGCCTTCTAGGTGTCACCTTTAACACTGATTGAAACACAGCTATAATTCCTGAAATACAGATGAGTGAAAAAGAAGAACCTGACCTTGTTTTCTCCAGCTCCTGGCTTGTCTTGATTTTAGAGGTTCAGTTCTTTGTAGACACTTGTTTCCTTATTTGTTTGTAGGCCTAAGATGTTTTAAATACTTCCTACATATGTCTTTTCTCTATTCATATGAAACAGCACCTTTTGTTCATGGTGTTGGAATATTTATGCAATCTTTCACTTTGAGAAATATTTGGGGAAATAATTTCTTCCAAAATTTTGAACCAGTTCACTAGATGGAAAAGAAGGTATGCAAAATGCAGGTTTTTGTCTGAATATAACCAAGTAGACATTAGAGACCAGACAGTAAAAGCCATTTTCAGATTGTCTAAAAAGTAGATGCAAAATTTCAACCGGACCCTAGGAATGCGATTCAGGATACTCACAGAATTGTCAGAAGGATGTTTAAATCAACTTCTAGGAAATGATGGAGAGGTGAAAAACTTGCTCCTTTTTTGGACTGCGGTGTCTAACCAAAGGCAGAAATGAAAGTTATTTGTGATAATGGGATTCAGAGCAGAAATCTCCATTGGTCTGAGTGATGGGGCAGGACATTAGAGGCAGGATAGTCACAGGCTTTTAGGAGGGTCAGGGCTTTAATCCTTGTGTGCCTGAGCCTTTCCCTGCCCCTGCAGCCAGGAGCACAGGTGCCGATAGGAACCCTGATGGGGAGGGTGAGAGCGTGCTGTTGTGATGGGACACACCTGGAACCTGCTCCCTGCTTTCAGGATCCTTAAGGTTTCTGCCCTGTAGCAGTTTAATATAAAATGTATGAATATGTGGGTAGTTGTGATCAGTCAAGTCATTTCATGCCTTCTGCAAAAATCAGCCATTTATTTGTTATTACAGCAAATGGTAGGCATTTAGTAGAGCGGCAGAGAAAGGATCATGAAACAGCCATTATTTTACTGTGAGACAGAAACAGTAGTGTAGATAATGCTGGGATACGCTGAAGACTTTTTTCACAAGAATAATTTAGTTTGTCTCAAGAGGGGAATATGATTGATTAAACACAGCTAAGTTCCATTTTAGCAATGCATGAGTTATATGTTACATCTTTTAGGAATGGTTGAGATTAAGATTACTCTATACTTATAATTTAATTTTTTAAAAAATATTTACAAAATAGACATAACACAAAAACTCCTGAGAGCAGTAGAAATATAGAAAAGCAGGACCGGCATGGAAATCATTCAAACAACCTGCTGGGCATTCGGAATAACCCCCTTGAGGGTGCCATATTACTCCTTCATGAAGTGACCCATTTTAAAAGCAATTAGGTTATGCTCCTGTTACTCTGAGTAGGAATTTTCCAATCTTTAATCTAAATGTGTTCAGAACCACTTTATACCCACTTCTTGTGTCAACACTTGTCCTTTAGCTTGTGGGTTCCCCCCCACCCATTTATTTGCCTTTGACTTATTTATAGACAGCATGGGCTTGACTAAAACAAGCCATGTTGTTTTAGCCTTCCCTGTTAGAAGATTTGCTCCATTTATTACTCAACCCAGAAAAAAATATTTCTCAATATTTTCTCTGTGACCCCCAGCAGAAAAATTCAGAAACCATAGAGCAGATTTCAGAAATATTCAAGTCGTTCCTTATATTGGCAGTCTCTGACAGTTTGCAGAGATCTGTAATTTTCAGAATAGGTGGTATCTCAGAAATAAAGTGGTGCTGCGATAACAATGCACAACTGTTGCCTTTATTTAATAGCCAAGGACAGCTTTTATGGATCTTTACTGCTGCAATCAGAAATTACATTCTTGTTTCCAAAATTAATTGTCATCTCCCCTCCCCTCCCCCTGCTTTAATACATATTTCATTCTAGCTTTGAATTGCTTCTGGTTTCTAGCCAACAGAATGGATTTTACGATTCATGACTGAAAAAAGAATGACATTGAATTTAACCTTCTAAATGTAATCCTTTTAAGTCTTGGTGGCTTATAACACAGCCATCTTGGTTTTAATGGCAGCTGTTTCCTCAGATTTATGGCTCAATTTTCACAAATACATGAAATACTTATTGTAGGTCTCAAATGACACGTGTTCAGGAACTTTACAATAATGAATAAAGACATTTTTGTAGTGTCACTAAACATATAATCAAGCTCTCAAGAGTCTACAGTTTTGTACTGAAGTGCTACATTATGTTTTTTCCTTCTGGCATTAACTCTATTAGATGGTCTGTACAACCTGATTATTTGTCCTTTGTGGAACATTCACTTTTACCGACTGCTAAATAAAAGCTGCTAAAAGACATATCCTGCAAAGAGTGTTTATAGACACAGCCACATATGCAGTATTAACTATATATCGAGCACAGCTATCTATCTGCTGCAGATTTAGAGGAAGATTAAGTTTCAGAAGACCTTAGCAGGTCTAAGGATAAAACTTAATGAGAGTTTTCATGATTGATTTCCACAGTGTAAACTATTTTCTTGAGATTGCGGTGACTTTAAATGTTGTGAGTCTTGTGAGAGATTCTTAAATATTCTTCAGTAATATCCACCATTCCATGGAAAATCTTGAAACAAAGATATAGCAAGTTTCCATGAGAGGGCTAGGAAGAGGAAACATATAGGGCTAAGTCTGCTGTGATCTTGGATGAGGAGTTGCATGTCCACGGCAAAGGGGAGAGAAATGAATGTAAGAAAAACTGGACAAAGCATAAGGAAAAGAGTGTGGCATGTGCCAGGGTCCAAAATATCTTCCTTAAGCTCTGCTTTTATCAGTTACTGCTCTAATTCTCTGCCTAGTTATGACTCTCCTCTCTGGAGCTGTGACTTGGATCTGGTTTTCCATGGTGCAGATTGGACCCCATACAATGACCAGCATATGAAGAATGTTTCTTTTCTGCCAAAGAATCACATTTCCAAGTTTTTTATTCTCTCTTTTTATTGTTAAAATCCAGTTGCATTCCTTTGTTTTGGTTTGAATTGCACATACTGAATATCATATGGCTAGTCTATTGTAATTCCACTATTCCTGTTTAAATATTACTGTTAGTTTTGCTTCTATGATTTTATAAGTTTTAGCTATGTTAGTTCCCAAGTCATGACTCTTTGGTTTCATGTTAAACTCTTTGTTAAGTCACAAGAATTTATACTAAATTTTTACAACTATGTGGTGCAGCTAATGAAAAAGGTGTATAACATAATTGTACATGCAAACAACTATGTATACATATTTATGAGGTAATACCTCCTTGGCAAAATTGTTTCTCCTTAGTGTACAATATTTTTTGCTATATTGAGAACCATTGTTCTTCTGACAAGTATTAAGCAAAAAGGTTTGCACTTGTGTATCAAACTTAGGTTTGCTTTTAAAACTGGAAATAGCAAGTAAATTCCAGTAGTTTCTGAAATAAGTCTACTTTTGTTATTTTGAGTTTAACTTTCCTCAAAAATCTACATAGAATAAGTTGTAGCGTCTAAAAAAGATAGCATTCTGTATGTAGAGACCTCAGTGAATAATAATCAGTTTGAAAATATTGCACTGAACTATATCTTCAGAAGAAAATGTTCTTGCCACATCACTGCATTTCATTTCATTCACTCAACGTAACAATAAGAACTATGATACTGTGTATGAAACACAGAACCTATTTTTTCTGAAAATAGGTTATTTATAACAATGACAGATAATATCTTGAATTGCTATACTAAAGTTATAATGCATTTTATTTATGCCAATGCCAATTATATGGCAACAGTCCAATGTGTTATATGAAAATCTCAACTGCAAAAACCCCAACATATGGACAAGACAGCAACAGAAATTGGTAACAATTTTAATTCAGTTGAGAGTGAGCAAAATCTAAAAAAAAATTAAAGGAAATAGAGAACACTTCTGGAGTAACGTGCTCCCTCCTTCCTAACATTATATCCTCTGACACTAGAATTTCATCACAGTGGCCAACACTGAATGTGGATTGTTAGTGTGATATACCACAGTATTTCTTTGCAATAATATTGAAAATCTAACTACAGCATTTTTATTTCATTGAGGTACAGTTTTATTAATGCAGCCATTGTGGTGGTAGGTATTACCATTAGTGACGTACACAAATATTTCTCCTCAAAAGTTAGGTTTTTCAATGCTGCTCATTGGTTCAATGTTCAAATAGAAGCTCTTGAAAAGTTTAAAGTTATTATTCCTTCATGTATAAGAAACTGGAATGAAGGGGGGAAATAAGGTCATTGAAACAGACCACAGTTTTTCTTCTGTGTCAGCTTTAACGCACTCACACAGCCACCATATTGGCATTACTTTGCCTTAAATTTGAGACGAGCAAAACCTTTACTTCTAGTAGGAAACTCTGTAAGAAATGTAGTTTCAATTTAGGTTCCTGTCCAGATTTTAGTACCAAACCAGAAGCAACAATTTTCACCCTTCTGAACCAGACACTGAAGTTTCACCAAGTGCCTTTCTGTGTTCCTTGTCTTGAAAGACTCTATTTAGAGCTGAAATACCTCTGGGACCCCCTCATAATTCACTGTGAATACCATAAGCAACCCTTTATCTAAGGAAGCCAGGGCAAAACCATAATGACTTTCTAGAAGAATAGTTCCATCAAATTAATAGCTGGCTGAGACTCAAACTTCTGTGGCTTGAGTACAAGCTTTTTGTGACCCTTAAAAATAAATATATCTTCTTTAAAAAAGTTTGCTAAGATACATGTCTATATCCAATCCAAAACAGTGTAAAAGGCTGATCCAATAAAAAATAAAACGCTAGTCATCCTTCATTTGTAATCAGGTTATAATAATATTTGAATAGCTACTATATTTAGTCATAGATACCTAGATCATAGCTGTATTTCAAATCCATAGATGTACTGGATTAGGCAAAATTAATTCAACTGAGTTCTTGAGTTTTGTAATATTGCTTAGAGTAATGAGACCTTTTTATCCCTCACGTGCTAGAAATGCAGCATTTGTGTAATGAACTTGTACAAAAGAGAGTGTGAAAACAGAACCAGGTGTCCGTGTTATTTTAGCCACTGAACTTTCTCAGAAGTCCTCATACATTTTCTCTCATTAGAGAACATTCTGCAACAAATGATGTCTTAGTGTTTTCAAGTTTCAGAATCATCATTCAGTATTAAAGCCTCAAATATAGCTGATATCCAATAGCACAGCTCTTCCCTATTTTTACAGTTTGCCACCTTAATTGCTGCTATTGTATAAACAACAGTGTGAACTGTGACTACTTAAGTGTAGATTGAAACAGAACATGCTCCAGTCTCTGTGGAAAGAGGAAAAACTACAGTATCTGCTCTGTATCAATTAAACTAAATTAAAATAATGTGTGTAAAATTTTTGATCTCTTTATTGCACAAAAAGTATAAAGCTAGAGTTACGTGGCACCCCTTCTTCATTTTCAGGCTGAGGGGACTATCAAAACTAACTAGCAATTCTAAAAGTTCTGCATTTAGGTGTCAGAAACATTTGCACAGAACTATAGCTTCAGCAACTGGTGAAACTAAGTACAGTTAGTCATAGCTAGGCCTTTTCTAAATTTTTAAAATCAGAAGCAGTTGAAAGCTGCTAAGGAGTCAAGTTGGACCTTAATGAAATTATACACTACTAATAGTTTTAAAAGAAAGGCTAAATGTAATGGAAGAAGAGATATAATCCATGGTCAGTTTTTAATGTAATAAAAGCAATTGGTTTCTGTGACTTGAAAGAAATACCATGTTCTGTGCTCAGTAATGCTAATCCTGGCAGTTGCTCCTGGCCATATATCTCATATAATTTTGAAAGGTACAAAGACATGAAAAACTTCTTACATGAAACAGAACTCATGGATATTAAGATGACAGAGGGTGAAGTGTGGGCTTTGAAGAAAGCAAGGCAATTTTCAAAGCAACTAACTTTTTATTCTTCTTCTAGAGTTACTCTGTCAAAGATACTTAGCTCAGCTGTCTTTTCTTCCTTACTAAAGCCATATGTTTCACAACTTAAATCGGCAGATCCATCTGTGTTATTGGTGGTGAATATCAGTGGTTAACTGCATACTCTGCATACAGATCATTCTGTTATATGCAGACTCAATTTTGATTAGAAAAAAAACCCAAAAACCCAACCAAAACTGCCAGCTATAAAAGACAGACTTTTTCAGTTTTCTGATCCAGGAACCAAGAGGAAAGAAATCTCTTTTTCCTTATCTGCATAATGTGTTCAAAGCTATTATGAAAAAAGTATTTTTTGTCATGTAATTTCTTTAATATTTTCAAATTCTGAATAAGTCTGTTCCAATATTTGCAGTGGCTTTAGGAAAGCACACAGCTAGGATACAAGATATTACTGCATTCCATCACGCATAATAAGCTTTTATCTATTGGACTAATTTAGTTTTAAATACCACTAGATAATAAAGTTTCAGTAACATCCACTGCCTCACATCAACATCTGTGTCACATTCAATAAGATATTTCAGCTGATAAAATACTGTATTCGATAAGGCCCGGTATGTGGGTTAAACTTTGCAGAAGATGAGCCTTTCTGCCTTAGGAAATAGAGACAAAAACTAAAACCGTACAGATGTTAGTATGGTTTCAGAGAAGGTAGCATTTTCCAGGAAAAAAAATTCTTGCTGTCACTTTCAAACAGCTCTGGTGGTGCCACTAAAGAGTCTCAGAGTTGCACGCTCCTTCTAAAAAAAGTCACCTTTGCATAACTAGCAGCCCCACTGCTATCAGCACGTTTCTCTTTCTGGCATCGTCCATTACATCACACCAGGTAGGGAGTCTCAGTCCAGCATACCAGTTAGCACGTCGCTGATTTGTTTTGAACAAAATAAACCCCACACGCGTCTCATAACATCTTTCTGAAGCGGCAGCATGTGAAGAGCCAGAAGAGACGACATTTGAAAGCCGTCTGCTCGGCATTCCTTTAGGGGATGACTGATGTCACTTTCGGAGCGCATGTGTAAGAGGACCTTGCCTAGCCAACAAGAAGGAGGAGGCAAGTTCAGAGAGGCGAAATCTCTCCCCACGTCTCTGATAAGGGTGACTCAGGTCCCCACGGCTGCTCTACAAACTTCTGAGCTAAAACACCCTCTGTCAGCGACCTGTGGGATGAGTGGCAGCAGGAAAAAACTTTGAACCGATGCCTTTCTGGATGACCTGCCTGCTTCTTTTCTTTCCCACGTCCTCCCAAGACCAACTTAGGGCCAGTACAGAAAACAGTTTTGTTTTAATGCAGACACAGAACTGTTCTATCAAGAGAGAAGATCTTTCCAGAGTTCTGACCAAGCCCGAGACCATGAGCCATACTCAGAGCTACCTTTCTGTAGCCATACTATAGAGCTACCCTTACTTTAGGGCACTGTATCTCACCTTCACCCTGAATGAAGTAAAATATGTGTCTTCTCCGTACCAATAAAATTCTTTTGAAGAGTTGCTTTGAGTCTCAAAATCAATCCCAGAAAAAAAAAAATCTTGATCAGCACAGCAGATTAAGGATGAAGGTGGACTGCAACACTTATACTTCAAAAGGTATGTGTTAATGAATAAACACGAGCATTTCAGCTTTCTAGCAGCTTGTTGACCATGCTCACAGTTATTTTGAATGGAGACATTTCCAGAGCAGCTGACATAGAGATGAATCTTAGTATTGGAAGAATTGAGTGCTTTATGATAAAGTTGAATAGTAATGCTGATGCACACCAAAAGAAAAAATAAATAACAAGCTTCTGCATAGAGTGCAGTTTTTCATCCACTTCTATCACAGTTATGTGGAGAGCTGACTTTTTCACAGAATACTGCAGGTGTTTCTATCACCTTTCTTTAAGTAGAACCTAGGGACAGCTTTTGGCAATGATACGATTTCTGTTTGGAAAGGAAAGTGCTCAAAGAAGAGTAATTTTAAAAAAATATTTTTTTACATTATTAGCTTTTTTCTGATTATTAAAAGCATGGATACTTTCATATAGGATATATATTCCCTGTGTCCACCACCACCAGATTTCCTATAGGCAGCTAAGCCACATGAAAGAGCCAGGAAGGAAGAGGTGCAAGAAAACCTCTCTGGGGTCTCCACCTCTGGGCTCAGGAGCTGTGTGTTGGCTCAAGCCCTACCCTGGTGCCTGGTCCCAGCCCTGCAGGACCTCACCCCAACCCTCCTAGCTCCATGTCCCAGTCTAGTGTGCAGCGATGGCCATGACTGACCCCAGTCCTCCTCAGCATCCTTGATCACCCTGGCTGGACACTGGGGGCCAGGTTCTGCTGGGGGACATTGTCTCAGCCTCACCGACTGCCCCTGGCTCACCACCCTTGATGGGGAGCCCACTCCTGTTCCTCCTTGGCAGTCACAGCCCAGTGCTTATTAGTGGTTTTAGCAGGGGTTGGTGGTAGAGCTCAGAGACCATGAGTGTTCCCACTCTGTGTAATGATCACAACATTCCTGAAAGAAAGATTTATCCACCACCTCATTGGCCAACATAGGTTTCAAGCCTACAACTATCAAAGACAGTAGCGAGCTGATAGGGACTTGGATGGATGCTCATATGGAAGGACCTCTGCAGAGTTCTAGAGTGGGTTAGGAAGTAGTAAAACAATAAATATGAAATATTTTTTGGAAATCCAGGTAAAAATGAGAGCACATCACCACATCACTGCAAGCAAAAGCAGTAGTTGCATAATGGAAGTAAGTAAGACAGTCTGGAAAATACTATCAGAAATAGCTTCGAAATGTCCAATTTGAGATGACCAGATCTGTTGGATTAGAAGAAATTGATGGAAAGCTAAAACCAAGTGTTAGAAGAGGCAACACACAAGAAAATAAGCCAGTGTCTTAAAGACACAAATTTTCCATCTGTGATTTCTTTTCAACTTTGTATCATGTGAAATTCTGATTATATAAGCTGATTCTCATCTTACTAATATGAAGAATGACATCTGCCGGTGCACCAAATCAAAAGATTAGATCTCACTACAAATAGCATAATGTACAGAAAAGGAAAATATTGGTTCATTGTAGTCTTTTATAGATAGGCTGTCTTCCACATGTGTATATATACATAATGTATGTAAACTGCTCAAATATTCACTTCCTCTGCTCCTCAAGTGCGTTGCAAACAGTCCACTGCTCGCTCCGTTAGATTAGGATACCTTGTCTCCTGAAATCATGATCAGAGAGATCCTGAAATTAGGAGTAGAAATAGATTATCATCTCTGGCTTTTGCACATATGCAGGTCTACTTATGTCTTCTCTTTTTTTACCCCCCAAAGAATTTGAGTGGGATTTCTAGACTAGGAGTAGAGAGCATTGATAGTAGAGAACAGGGATTTAAAAGCATTGCATTTTTTTTTTTCAATAGCATCATTTCAATAGAGTAATTTCAAATGAAGCTTATTTGTTCTTCTACCTGCATGTGCATTCATTTTGTCTGAGTAGTAATTTTAATTATGATTGAGCGGCTATAAAGAAGCTGATCACTTTCTAAATTTGTAGCTGAAGAATTGAACAAAAGCTAATTTTTCCTTCCCCAACACAGGACTGGATACAGAGCTTGANTTTTCTTTTCTTTTCTTTTCTTTTCTTTTCTTTTCTTTTCTTTTCTTTTCTTTTCTTTTCTTTTCTCTTTTGTCAAGGGTTTTGAGCTATCTCTTTCCTATGATAAATGGGAATCTTTTCAAAAAGCAGTTAGGGTCAGTCTGCATACTGACTGCACATGTAGGAAAGTTTTAAAAGGATTCCTTCTTCCCACTACTATAGCTCTTTTTCTTGCATTGCCAAGGTTGCTAACTACAAGGACTGTTCCTATAGTATGAGCTGAGAAAATGCTGAATCTCAGAGAACCACCTTCTGAGAGATCAAAAGCAATTGTGCTTGTGACGGCTTTTTCTTCTGAAGTATCTGATTCACTGAGCTGCTTATGCAGTATTACATTCATATGAAATTACAATGTAAAAGCCCCCCATAGATTAGTTTTCTTGACATTAATATAGGCTGTTTTAAAATAGTTTTTCTGTTTTTTCTATCAACATCTTTGTTTATTAGAAAGCTTTCTTAAAACATAACTAGGTAAATCTAGTGAATTCTAAGTATGGCCAACGACCCCTACCAGCAAATGCAGAAACTCTCTAACCCTTATATAGATTAAATCAAAAGTTACTTCTGTCATGTCAATCTTGCTACATTCCTATTTCCTCTGCTTTGATATTTATGTTAAGGTTCAATTTTTCTTTTCCAACAAAGACCGAATTTTAATCACATCAAGAAAAATTAATGGACAGATTTTCAGGAGTGTTAATTAATCTGGCCTGATCTATTCACAGCAGCTGGTACTTCTCAGCGTTGATTTTCCAAGGAGCTTCATGCCTGTTTAAACTCTGGGTGAGAACTGAAGCAGCAAACTCACAGAAGATCTGCAAACCATCCTGACATGTCAGCCTGGGCGTTCACACAAATGAAGACACTTAGTATCTGTAAGTAATCTAGTACAGTGCAGTATTAATTCTACTGAAAGGATGAACCTGGAACTCTACATTTCCTTTTTCAACTCAATATCTCTGCTCGGAGGCCGTACTGAACCACAGGGAATACCTTCTGTATTCAGGAGTGAAAGGAAGCTGAGTCAAGATTTCAGCCTTTCAGTTCAGTATTTAGAGTATATTTCTATTCATTAAGCCAGGCAGCAGGATGACTTTCTAACAATTATGAAAGATAGTATGCCTACTGCAGTAATACACCTGTTCCAGATCTGTCACGAATGATCTATCTCCGCCATCTAAAGTATCACTCCAGAGGATCTTATGTCTTTACAGTCATGTTCCTAAACCAAACTTTTCAGCATTTCGTTGATTCATTTTCTCCTTTTATTTCCTTTCCTTTCACCCTCTCATTTCCTTTCAGCTTGAATTAGGAAACCTATCTGTAGCTCATCAAGGAACAAAAATGGGCATGCTGGAGATAACACTTTTTACAGTAACTTTTGAATTTGCTAGAAAGTCGTTCTAGAGAGGCCAGCTCATTTCTGCTTATCAGATAGTGCGAGGAAAGGTTTTAAAATACGGCTGATTGTGGACAACCTTAAAATGTTTGCCCAATGCGGAACAGGAAAAACTGATGTGAAAAGGCTAACACGAAGCACCAGAGAAAATCTGTCCAAAATTCATTCAGTCTATTTTACTGACTGATATCCGTGGTACAATAGGAAAGAAACACAAGCTGTCACTTTAGAGGTTTCTCACCAATCTATCTTTAAAGTGTTTCTGGGCGTACTCAACACATCGGTCGTCTGAGGGCGTTGCATGGTGTGCAACCAACCCCAACCAATGACATTTGCTTCCAGTGTGGGACAAGCATGCTCAGCAGGATGGATCTGCTAATAATTGTCTGAATGCTAGTATAGGGTAACATATTTAGATTCTCACTGATGACTGCATGAACAAGGTTCCAAAGGAGGGTCTTCTGAAGCACATTAATGTGTTTAATGCATTTGTTAGTGTTGTGGACTTAACACACCCTACCTCATATTTGAATCCTAGGTGTTTTAAATATACGAGGGTTTTGGCTTGCTTTTTTTATGCTTACTTAATGCTTACTTAATGCTTACTTATGCTTGTTTGCTGGAAGAACAAATTGTGCCTAACTGGGTAAATCAAAGGATTGTCTGGGCAATAAAGCAAAAGATACTGCAGAGGTTGGTAACTGACTGTGTAGGTGCTAGACAGTTGAATAATGTTTAGATATACTAATACATACCTAGTGACAGAGTTTTCACACTTTTAAATTCATTTAATAGAGTATGTTATCTTTTCTGGTATCATCAACCTCCATGTAGAACTAACGGAATTTTCAGTTTGTAGTACTATAATTTTAACAACTTAAAATATTAAAGCGGTGAAGTCTCAGCCTTTCTTCATGTGTTTTTGCTATTATATAGGATAGATATAGGGGAGTTTGAGAGAAGGAAGCAGGAACAAACAAAATTCCTTTGAAGCAGGAACAGCTATTTGCACTGTTGCCTCATGTCACCACTGCCTCTGTAGAGAGAATTTACCTCTGGATTGCAATTACACGTAAGAAGTGGTATGGAAAACTCACTAGTTTTGCTCTCACCACCTTGCTTAGTTTCAATCCTTAAGCCTTCCTTGGTGTGACTAGTACCTAGTGTTATGGATTTTTTTGGTCTCTTCAGCATACTCCCATGGCATGGATATTTATTGCTTTTTTTAAAATTGGTCTGTCCCATCTTGCTGGCCTACTCACAAAACCAGTTCTTTTTTCCCAGTTTAAAATGTCATAATCTGGGGGTTTTAAAGAGTATTAAATAATTTATCATGGTCATGAGGAATTTTTACTGCTCTAAAATTTTGAATGTAGAGCCCAATATCTTACCAAAGAACTTGAGGAAGACAGTTTGGCATAGCATCCTTCAGCTGTCCCAACCTCTCAAGACGTTTTTGTTAGAAAGGGTAGTGACCCTCTATTGATACATTTATCAATACCTTATTTTATTGGTGGCATTTATTGACAGATTCCACATTATCCCAACTTTATGTCTTCTGTAGTAATAATTTAGAAAAAAGTTTTAAGAATTGATATAAAAGTCATCATGCTTTGATATGTAACATCCAACTAGAGGTTCAGATACCAGTTCTCTACCAACCACCAGCCTCTAGATATGCTTTGTGCAAGTACATAACAGAGCACAAAGTGTGAATCTCCTGGATAAGAACTCAGATACAGAAGGGTCCTGGAGAAAAATGTGAACTCAGGGTAGCTATACTACTAATAATAACCTAGATTAATTTCTGGGTTAAAGACAGAGTTAAGTGAAGAGTAAACATATCTGCAGTTTTAAACTGCTACTATTACACTGCTAAAAGATTTCTACCACAGTTAAACATATTTTGTCCAGTTAATCTGGACAAAGCTTGGTGTGATAGAAACCTATATTTTAAAATTACATACTTAGAAATTGCTGCTCTGAATATTCTGCAAAGCTGTTTATCTAATTTTTATGAAAATTAAATTCTGCCAGCATTGAGTTGTGTTTAATAACAGTAGTTTAATGTTATTTGCAGAAACTGCATGGTGGGTTTTTTTCTTAAAACCAGAACAGTTTAAATGTTTTAAACCATTGCCACAGTGTAACATATGCAGCAAAGTGTTTTCTTGAAAATAAGTAGAAACCCATATGCAGGATTGCTATTTACCAGTAACTTGGAAGAGGTATCAGTACAAATGACAGATTATACTCTCCTTGATAAAACCACAGGAATTCATTTGGATTTGCATTTGAACTGATGTATATCAAAAGAAAACTGTATTTCTTTCCATGACAATTTTAATTCTACTCCACTTTCTTAAGGAAACAGCCTATGACTTAATCAAATAAATTCCTAAATCAAGTGAACATTTGTGTTTTTTTCAAAAGATATTAATCTAGCCATTTAAATCCTCAGGCAAAAAGAACACCCAGGGTATTATTTTCATGAACTCCCGTTCCTTCATACACAGGCATGCCTGCCTGGTGAAATAATCTCCAAAATCTGTCTCTCTTGATACAAAGAAACAAGAAAACAAAACAAAAACACAAAACCCCCAAACCCTCCAAACATGACAGAGAAGTATAAAATGCAGAGTCAGTAATGGAAGAACTTCATCAGCTGTTGGAAATCTTTACATTTCACTAAAGTATTTAAAAATGATGGCACTGTGAAAACATCCATAGTGGGAGTGTCAATAGTTCAACCTCTCCAAAAAAAGGACACTGTGATGGCAGTTGAGGTCTGACCTTCCCATTTCAAATTTGAAATCCAAACTGGGCAATGAAGAGAGGTTCCTTATGTGGCAATTCAGGTGTCCGTGGAAGCTCCTTGGCACTTAATATGTTCGAGCGCTGCTGATAGTTCACATGCCAGGCACTGGATTACTGGGAAATGGAAGTATCTCAAACTGGAGATTCCACTAATATTGCCATCTTTGTTCCCATCACTGAATTAGCTGACGGTTTTTATAGATCTAGAAGCCAATTCAGCTATTTTAAGAATGTTCCAGAATAGGGGGTATCTAGTTCTAGCTCTCTAGCCCTATAGCTCATAACTGATATCCAAGGTTTTCTGAATCAGCTTGTGTTATTAAAGATTTGATTCAGATCACAATTTTTATGTAAGCAAACTCCAAAGATTTTTTTTTAATGTAGCTAACACTTATTTTAGAATTCCTGATCAATCACTATCTCAGGATTATTACTGTTTGTTTTACTTGTTTAAGCGAGGGGGTTTTGGAGCATATGAATTACTATGGTTACATCCTGAGTGGTACAGAACAATAAACCACCCTTGACAACCTTGCTTTGCAATGATGTTTGAAATAGTGTAATAAATTTAAAAAAAAAAAAAAAAAAAAGAGCGAGAGAACAAAAATGTTCTTTGGCATTTCTTTTGCTTCATTATTCCTCAAAAAATCCTGCACTGATTTCTTTTATGATTGAACTTAATCAAATGTTAATTTCTGATGTTCTGGCACTTTTATAGATCAGATAAATGAAATGAAATTCTGAAAAAGTTCAGCAAAATTATAAGGTATTGGAATGGTTAAAATATTCTTGCAAGTATGAATCCTTTCAGCAGACATGAAAACAATGTTTAGACCTTTTTTCTAACTCTTTCAGTTTAAGAACGACTTCATGTTTGAAAGCTAATTGCTTCCAGTATAGATTTAATTTTTCAAGTGATTTAGAAAACAAATGTTTACTTGTGTGACCTTTTCCATGAGTTTTGAAAATAGCAGCGTATCAATGAAATTATTCAATATTACTGAATGTGATTTTTGCCAGCCAAGACAATGTATTAACAAAATCCTGCTCGTGCGGAATATTAGAAAAATAAATGAAACACTTATTGATCTGTTTTGAATGAATTAAACAGAAATTATATTAAAACAGGGTCATTTTGTTGATGCATCTCTCACTAATAACTTTTGTATTTTTAAAAAACTTTTGCTGCATGACTCTACAAGAGACCTTACTATTTGAAGTGTCATTTAAGCACAAATCTTGGACTGTGAAGGAGGAGGAGGAACATTTTAATTATGTATTTAAAAAATGACCACTCTACGCTTGGTCAGTCTTATTTTTCATTTTTTTTCTCTATTTTCAGTAGACACAGTCTGACTAATGATGGTATTTCTTGTATTTGCATTCACATTAGATGTGTTTATTAAAAAAGTACAAATTCTGTGGAATTCCATCTGTTCTGTGATCTTCCTTGAGACTGTTCATTCAAAGGCTGGTTTCAGTCCCCAAGACTTTCCCTCACCCCAAGAAAGTACATGCTTTAGCACAAGTGCAAACGGTTAGGTCCAGTCTTATTATCACTAGCTTTGGCAATAAAATCAGGAAAGCCAATTTGATTGATTACGTATATGTATTTTATATTAACCTTATCATAACATACAATTAACGTCTGAACAAAAGAGCTGTGGGAAATTACCTCCAAAAACAATAATATAACTATCTGGTGTGAACGGAATGTGCCAAAACCATCGCGAGCATGCGCTCGTGGGCAGGCTGCTGAAAGGTACGAGCTGCCTTTTTTGGCTGACTGCATTGTTATCTGTGACTCACAATTCGGAACGTGACCTCTGCTACCCAGCCTGATGCTGAGAACTAGAGAAAGCTGGGTCTCGGTAAGGGTCTATTCTGCTCATAATAGACTCAGAAAAGATGGGGTCAGGCTGCACAGTAAGAGTGCAAAGCTTTCAGATGACCTCTTTTTTTTTTTCCTTCTCTCTTTTCCTGTTAACTAAGCCTATTTCTTACTATTATGTGAACCTGTCACATCCCATGTTACTAACGGTACACTGACTTTGGAGGAACTGTTATATGGGAGCACATCCAGGATGCGTCCAGACTACCCAGAGAGGAAAGGTTATGGACCACTCCAGCAGCTCAGGATTAGCCACCCGAACCATCTCTGCAGAGTTTGAGGTGGGAACGGGATGACTATACAGTAGTGCATTACTTCAAAACCTTCATAAATTCAGAAGCGACTGTTCTAGCCCAGCACTTGATTTTTATTTGCTGTTATAATGCAAGTTCAACAATGATGATAAAATTTCAACTGTTTGTATAATTTTGCCTGGGGATTTACAAGCAGAATCCAACATGTTAAACAGGTGACATGAAACTAAATATATATCGAGCAAATCCTCTGTCCAAGCTGCAGTCCGTATTAATGTTCTGGGAACTAAAATAGGGCTGAACATGATTTTCATTGTTGTTGCATGAACACAAATGTTTCAAGATATGTTTCTGAGATGACCTGAAGATATTTCCTTTATAAATGTTACTAAATTGAATAGCAAACTGGAAATTCACCCCCGCCCCAATAATAATTTCTGATTGAGAAAACACTTTATTTGACCAAATATGAAACTTTCTATTCTTTTTTCTGTCCTGGCATTTAAATTAAATCAGAAGAAATTGTGGAGTTGAATTCCTCTTGAAAGAAGAAATTAAAACATTTTTATTTGAAAATAGTAGAATCAAGCATTTTGAGGTTTTCATTATCCCCCAGCTATTTTTTATCAGCCAAAAGCAGCTCTCAAGCTTTATAAATGGCTTAAGCTGGTCTTCTAAATGGGCTTTTTCTTTGGCAAGCTTTGGCCAGTTGTGTCAGTAAGCTGTATATTGCACACGTATTAAAAGGAGACGAGTCTCTGTAGTCCTCCTGCTGAACAAGAGAAAATGAAGCACAGACTTACCCTACGTGCAGCCACTTCCAGACCTGAAAGTCAAGTGGTTATGTGTTCTTCAACTCCACCTGACAATCGCCCTGCGGGCACCTATGGTCACAGAAATAATGATGTCAACTCACAATTTTTTCTTAGAGCACTAATCCCTGCAGTCACAGGAATCTCAAGTCAACCTTCAGCAAGAAGGTAAATGTCCAGACATCATAATTGCAGGAGCTTGGAAGTGTGACTCAAACGCTGCATAAAATTTCAGAATCTAAAAGTGATCCCACAGTCGCAGGAGTATTACCTGGAAACCCTGTGCCTTTGAGGGGCAGCAACCCCGAATTTTTAGTGTGTGTCCGGCGATACTGCAGAAGGCAGCGCAGGCAGGGATGGTTGAATGTTGTAGGAAATGTGGGGAGGTGATGGCAAAAAATGTGGAATGTTGTAGTGCGTTATAGAAACAGGGGTGAAGAAGACCTCGTGGGCAGAAATAAGACGTGCTCCAGAGAAAGGTTTGCAGAAATGTTTCTTTGTCATTGTGTTAGCAGGCATTGTAGGTACAAACTCAGTGAGAAGCATTAGACACCAAAAGTAAGATTTTAAGTAGAAGTGTTAGGACGTCATTTTTTGGGGACGTACATGTGAGAAACGCATGTTGTTACATATGGGATGTAAGCCAATGTATCTCAAAGTCAAGCAGCCCATGCCCTTATTGGCAAATGAAAGCATACCACTTTGGGATTTTTTCTTTTGTTATTTGTAGATTTTAATCTTTTTAACTGAGGCATAGCAATAAATGCAAAGTATTCTTCTGCATCTGATGGAAAGGGATGAAATATGAAAGGAATGATGTAGGCAGTGGTTTTGAGCACTGGTTTTCTCTTATTTCTGTAATTCGTCCCAAATTATGCTATCACAAAACACAAGTACTCCACGGTGTTCTGACAGAATTGAGCTCAGTAGCTATCAGGCACCAAATACTAATAAGTAATACAATATTTACAAAGATAAATTTGTCTTTTTCAATTAAAAGTTTTGATCAGAAATGTTTTAAGGACTTCTAAAATCCAGCCTATATCGCATATTTCAGAGTTGGGGAAGTCTGTTTTCCCTTTTATTATCCCTCTACCTTATCTACACAAAACTTCTCCCAGGCTTCAGTCAGAAAACTTGTCCTAGTGGAGAAGTTCCTGTGAATTGCACATGGTTTTGAGTAGTCCTTGCTCTTGTATGAAATACTGATTCTCGTTTGAGATTTTTCATTGAAGTTCATGGATGAAATCAGTAAAAATCAAGTGATATCAAACAAGTTGTTCATTTCTTTAAAATGTGTGCATGGTGTTCAACTTAAATAAAAATGAAGTCTGGCAATTGAAAACATTACCATTTTAATTAAAATGACTCTTAACAGATTGAAATGTTGAGCCTCAAAAGGTTAGATGCTGTTTGCAAGCTACCAATCTCCAAGTCAGTGAAGTAAGAATGATAAGAATAAGAAATAAGAAGAAAGGCAGAATAGAAATCTACTCATACTATTATATAGCAATATCATGACATTTTCCAGATAGAAAGCTATTTCTAGCTTCCTAAATGGCATTAACTTTGGGGAATTTCAAACCACTTTAGAGGAGTTTAAGTTTTTAGGTCTTCTTTTTTTCTCTCCTTTTTTTTTTCTTTTTTTTTCTTTCCCCTTTTTAATAAACTGCTAGTCTGTAATGACAACTTTTGTATAAAAACAGCTTTTATGCTTACTGGAAACCGAACAGTGTGTTGAAGTCTTACACATTCCTCACCTGTCTCATTCTGGCTTCAGAATATCCTGAGTTGAAGTTGTCAAGGTCATGATCATGCATTTGATGACACAGAGCACTACATGTTTCTTTCATCAGATGATGGTTTTAGGGCTTTGTTTTATTTCACAGGGTGGCTGATGTGAAAAAGGACTTGAGTTTTACAGTTCACCTTCCCAGTAATCCATAAGCTGTGTGACTTCTTTTTACTAAAAAGTTTGCCCTACGTGTTGTGAAATCCTAACTTCTGGATGTTTGTTTGTTCTTTTTGATTGGGTCCAAGCACGCAGTTTACATATAAAAGAACTCTTTTCTCTTTCATCCTTCAGCAGAATTAGGAAAAGCAGTTAGCAACAGAATTCAAACACCTGGGAGTTTTTCCATAACCTCTATTCCTCCTACTGTGCTGTGTTTTGATTTTACTGCAGTGGTGTCAAACTGTATAGTTTTTCATTTCGGGATTGCTGCATGAATGTGCTGTGCATCATACGGATCCAGTCCATTATAAGTTTAACTGTTTGATAGTGCACAATTTTTGAAAGCTTCCGAATTATTTAGGAAAATTATTTCTATTGACTTTTGGTACAAAACCCACGGAGCTTAAAATTGGTAAAGCATAGAAAAAATTTACTCTATGGTATTACTTTATAAAAATAAAATAACTAGCAGTGATGGGAAGAATGAAATCCAGCTAGAGCCACTTATCTTTCCTTACAGCTTTAACTCAGAACAAATTTCCCATCTTCAAGTTATAGAAAAGAGTGCCAGACGGGAACTGTGTACCTAGGTCAGCCTGTTCTGTCTGGGGGAACTTTTGTGAAAGAACTTACAGCTTTTATAACTGACTTACTACAGTTATTGCAATTCATTATTATTGAAGTTTTCCCTGACTACAGTCAGATCTCAGTTATTTTCTTGTATGCGCTAACCTGTTTCTAAACATAAAACTTTTTCTTTAAAAAAAGAGAAAGTCTTTATCCTTCAGGATATAAAGAGCGCAGTAGTGAAAGAACAACGTTGTGGGAAAGAGTCCCTTCTGATCTAATGAATACAAAGGAGACATTTCTACCTCAGGAGGTGAATCTGTGGTCATTATCAGTCACATAAAATATTTTAACTGCCCTCAGGAGTTGTGACTTCTGGGCTCTCATAAATCAAATGAGATACTGGTGGTCAAGCAGACTTATTTATATTCCCTGAGTCAAAAGAACTGGTTTTCCACAATCATTTTCACCCCGCACTCATAATCTAGCCCTATTTTAAAATAACTCTAAAAGTTATTTTTCGCTGCTGGCTGATTTCCAACAGAGGAAAACTGGTACCTGACTTCTGTGCAGTGAGAAATGAGGGCTTCCTAGTTTATCACTAACCTGATCTCCCATGAAATTCTACCATTTACCAATCAGCAGGACTTAGAAACCTAAATGCCTTTGAGTGTGGGTGAGCGTACACCTCTTGTATATGTGCACAAGTGCTAACTCAGAGAGCACTCCAGGAGATCCAGAAATTTAAGGCTTCCCTGCTAGGGATAACCTCTCCTCCCATTCTTCAAAGAGCTCTTACATCTGAAAGCTAGCTGAGCCCCTACCAGTGTTTTCTTTCTGTAATAACTTCTTGCTGAGCCTTAGCTTTTTCTTGTTGCTTTCTTCACATTTCAATGAGATGCCAGGCTCTTGGGGAACTTGGACATCAAATGAGTTTTATGCGCATAGTACTAGGGCAAACAAAGAGTCAAACTAAGGATGGCACAGGAATGAAAAGAGAAAATCAATCCCAGTGCCACAAAAAGCCCAGTCCAGACAAATAATAATAATAAAAAAAGGGAAATATCAGTCCACAAGTAAATAGTTTACCATGCCAGGGAAACTGAACATGGCAAAAGTATCTGATGCTGACTTGAACAGAACTGTCTTCAGCTCTGATCTCTTTTCAGCTCCTAAAAATAAAGGTTGAAATAGTTCTTTCTTGGATAACAAGAATGACCTCAAACAGGTTTTTTTTTTACCTTTAAGGAGTAGCAGTATTGGCCAGAATTACACCTTCTTCATTTCTTGGGGATGACTTGTGGTCGTACTGTAGTGAAAAGTACAAAACCCCAAGCCAAATGTGGGCTAGTTGGGGAAAGCAGGATTCTATTTTGTTTAAATTCTGTTTAAAAGCTGGCTATTTGGTTTCATTACCAGTATTAATCAGATTATATAGTTGATTAGGAAACCCAGCAAATGTGGTATCAGAAATTAAGTTCTAGTATTCAGTTGAAGTGAAGAAGATGGCCATTTAAAATGCACTGTGAATAAAGCCAGCTTCTAGGAGATATAACAGAAGTTCTGTATGCAAAAGAGAATAAAGCATATTAAAAAAGCATGCTGTCTTTGTAACTGAGCCAGCAACCCTTGACCTGCCTTTTCACCTGATGACCCAGCCAATACTGGTGCTCAAAGAGGTGTGGTGGTTGACCTCTCCTCTGTAAGCGTAATTTGGTTTCTCCAGATTCACCAAGCACAGGCAACACAAAGAGCACAAACAGGACTGTAAGGACATTGTAAGCACTGATGACACGCACTCCCCTGCATGAAACTGATACCAGGTTATCAGCTGTGCTGGGTTTCTGAAGGACAAAGAAGCCAAGTGTTGGCGTGTTACCTTCTGGTGGCACAGACATAGCACAGCCTCACAAAAAGAACTGCAGCACATCAGATATGGATTGAGTCTCAGACCCTGGGGATGCTGCAGGCTGCACGGTTGATTGGTCACTCGATTCTGTAAGAGCATTAGACATGTCTTGATCACAGTTAAATATAAATAGATATACATAATACTATAAGAATAAGATAAGTAAAACCTAAGGTTATTTACCTGTGTGTGTATGTCCTGCACCAGACAAAAGTAAAATTCTATGAAGGGAAGAGCTGAAGGTCTTTCTTAAATGGTAACCAGAACTGGAGTTTTTAATCTGTCCGGAAACTTTAGCCACCAGCTAAAGAGGTGCAAAGTTTGTCACTTTCAGGCATCCCAAGAAAAATACTTCACAAAATCTAATGAGGAGGCTAGACAGACATATTTCATTTTGAAATACAGTTAGTTTTGCAATACCAAATCACTTTTAGCAATCAAGCAATGCATTAAGTATTGATGAATTTATATTTAGGTAGTGGATGGAATTCAAAGTTTAACCAATGCAGGTTAATCATTATGATCTCGGTTGAATCCTTCCCATACGAAAATAAACGAGAGTTTTACAACTGGCTTCAGTGGTTGCATAAAACAACCCTTTCCCACCATAAATAAAAAGCAGAGCTTTACTGCTTTACTAAGAACCTGGATTATCTGAACTGTAGAAGAAATAATTTGTAGTTACTGTGGTATGTAATATTTTACTCTCAAGTAATTTTATTTAATGAGAGTATTTTACTCTCAAGTTCAGTATTTTTTAAAAGAAATTGTGACTTCTAATCCCTTCTACTAGCAGAGTAATAGTCACCCCTTTTAATAAACACATTGGATTTGTCAGCTTTGCAATTTAGAGATAGTATTACGTAATATATAACAATTTGCATCTATATATATGCACATATTTTTATGTATGAATTATTTACATATATGCCACACAGCTGAAAAAAACCTCTACAATTTTTGAACCTTCCTTGTATATTTTGAATCTTCATCCCTCAGCTGACAAGAGAAAAAACTACTACTATATGCAATCTTATGAAAAGTATTCTTCTAAAACTTAAACATAGTCTCTCTGAGGAGCCAGACTAAATTTTAAGAAGAATTTAGCTACAGGGCAAATGTTTCCTATTTTCAATTTTTACAAGTCATCCCTCTCCCAGGATGCTCCCTAATACACTCATTTATAATCCAAATGATCTTTCCTACTGGATGGTTTTACCTAAGCTGTGTTTCTCTTACCTGTGAGGTCAGAGAAGCCAAGCTCATCAGTGCTAAAGCTTGTCTAGAATTTTGAGCGACTCTTCTTAAGTTCACTGCATCATGTCAAAAGCTCAGAAGACTTTCCAGCTTCCCTGGGAGTTGCTGGCTATACATGTAACTCCCCTCCCTTCCTCCATCTCTCCCAAAACTGTAAATTTGTAAGGTTCTTCTGGGCTCATATTTGGCCTTAAAATAATATAACTTTGTAATTATTTCAAAACATGCAGGTATTACATACTCTACACATCCTAAATAATTTCATAAATACCCAGCATATCACAGGGTAAAAGAAATAGGACATATTAAGGTGCGTGGAGGGAGCGGTCAGTTGTGTGAGGGCCTTCAAATCCATGTCCAGAGAGCATTATGGACCTGCTAAAATTAAGTCAGAAGAACACAAGTGTTCTCTCTCTGCTGCGCACTACTCCACCATTCCAAACATTGCATTCATATAAAAAAAAATCTCTGTGTTGACAAAACTTGCATTAAAGGGTGGGTTCTCTGCAAAACAGGTTCTTGGTTTGTGCTAAAAACACAGCCCCATCAGGAAACTGCTGTGTTTTGCATTGATGTATTAATAGAAATACAGTTTTCTGAGGAATGTTAGAATTGCTGAGACAAATTGTGAGGTGGTAAGAATACCAGAAGAGACCTCAGGAAATCAAAGCAACACTCCTAATTTCACTAAACAATCCCTCTGTGACCTTTACCAAGTTATTTAAGATACATTTTGCAAAAGCTCATAAGCAATTCAGATGCCAAAATCCCACTCATTTTCCGTAACAATTAGTGTGCTAAATGTACCTGAGTTGCTCGCAGATGTGGGACACGGTCTCTGAAATTGCTTAGGGAAGTGAGTCACCAGCGAATTAGGATGGCAAATTTTTTAAAGACCCTATTTGTAGAATAGTGTTGGATGATACTAACCCGTTTCACAGGAGCAGAGGAAGGGATGACTGTTACAGTGGTTAACAGCTTAGAAAGATATATGGATATACATGCACAAAATGCACATTTTCTATGTGACCTAGACGCGTACTCTGCCTGGTTTCTCTTGATCAGGGTTAGAAAGCTCGCCCTGCACAGCTGGAAATGCGGGAAGGTGATACGTCCCATCACTTCTGAAAATTATGGCCAGGTCATTTAAGTTACTTGAGAGAGCGCTGACTTCTTGGAAAATTGGGACTATTAATGCTTTGTTTCAGGTGACCCAGAGGTAGCACTGCGGAAAGTGAACAGCCTTCGCTTCGTTTTGTTTTCATCAGAGAGCTCATTGTCTGGAAAAAAGCTGATTCTATAATTCAGTTGATTATCCCACTGATAATGAGGACAGGGAAGAGCCGAAGATTTCTCATGTAGGATTGCTCCTTGTGATTAGCTTTTAATACTCCTAACCCAAAAGCAACTCGCTCGGAGTCTACGAGAAATCACAGTGTTTAATCATCTGGGACTAGGAAGGAGAAGGCAGCCCTCGCCAGGTGACAGGAAAGGGTAGCACAGAAACATTCAGAGGCTGGAGATAAAGTAGGAGTTATTTCATCTTGGTTTTTTCCTCCTCTGAAGGAGCACAGATAAGTTCACCGCTACAAGAAATGGGAAATGCCCTCAGGCACTGAAGATCTCAAGAGTGCGTGTGTGTCTCTCTGCTTCTCTCTCACACCACCGAACACAGTAGTTCTTTAAAAATCCTGTTCCAGACAAATAACTGAACTCACCCCATAGAGCCAGGAGAGAAATGAAACTGCACTAATTTTCAGGATTAACTGTTGAGGAGGAATTTCACATGTGCTGGTCCGGCAGCTAGGTATCAGAAGACTGCATTGCGTGTTCCTACAGGTGACAGCTGGTATTTCTGACTCACACTCTGGACAAAAAAACAGACAGAAAACATCCTTTTCCTTTCCCTCTTCTTCATCTCCTCTCCAAAAGCCCCACAAGTATGTGCTTAAATATTTCTAAAAGAGGCAAGGATTTTTGGGTATAAGCCAATAACGCAGAGAAGTAGGTGGCCCTTTGGAAACGTGTTAATTAGAGAAGACTTCTTTATTGTTTTGATGGTGGGTCAGCCAATAGGAGTAAACAGAGGCTGACGAGGAAATGAGAAGTTAGCTGAGGCCGTGCTCTTGGTGTTTATGTTTTCATTTTCACAGTCTGTTCCCATGTACATTTGCCCTCCTTTTGGGTTTCCTTCACCTTCCCCAGCCCAGATGGTGCTCCTGGCCGTGGGTCCACGTGCCGGAGCAAAGGGCATTGTCTCCAGGTGGACCTGAGCGGGTTCACCAAGGCACGACCTCCGAGGAAGAGAAGTACCTTGACTGAGGGCATCTGGCGGAGTTCGGGTGTGAGCCACACATCCAGCTGTTCGGCACCATCCGGCTGGCAGGGATTTAGGGCTTATCCTGAAGCAGGTTTTTAGAGACCTAGGGAAAATGAGCCTCAGCACCTGATGTGCCTGTAATTTTCAAGCACCTCCAGGGTTAAACAGAAGCTGGTTTTGAGTAGTTTGACTGTGTTCTTATGCACAATCCTTCTGGGTCTAATTTTGTATATGTGATTTATGTTTCGATGCGAACACAGGTGCTATTTGAGGCTTTGAATTCGCAAATTAAAGTGCACCTCAGGAGACATACATCTATGTAAATTGGAACTAATGAAGAGGTTCCTACAAAGCCTAGCAAAGCCAAACTATGCAGCTTCATAGGTGTCTGCAATAAAGGAATTCTATAAAATTGAGTTAAATGTATTAATGCAGTAGTGTGCTACTGTATTAAGTTAACGTACTGCAACATGAAATGAACTTTATCCCTTTAGAAAAACAATTATTATTTAATGTAATACAATTTCCTGTGTGTTAGTACTGCAGAAACGAGGAACCATACTCAAAATACAATTATTATCTCAGCAAGATAGCTTTACAGATTCCTCTTATTTACTGCCCCTGGCTTTATTTTCAGCCTTGGACTTGCTGAATATAAGCAAACCAATATGAATTTCAGACAGTAATTTTCCTAACATCATCTTAAAGAATAATATATTGCCCAGAAAATATGTAGATATGATTGTATTGAATGACATTTCTAATGGTTACTTATCCTAAGAAAACTGAAAATCAGCTGCTTTATAGAGTTTCTAATTTGCATTAAAATTCATTTTAAGCCAATTTCTATTATTTCAAATGTAAGTGAACATGAGAGGTACTCCACCATTTATTTGAGGGATAATTAATGAACTTCTATATCTCTAAAATGAATATTCACTTTACCTCATTTTCAAGCTGATTTGGTTTAATACAGAAACATGAGTGAGATCTACAGTTTCATCTATACACTGATCTATAAATATGTATATTGCTTGTACTCAGCCAAATGTGATACATAAAAGGAACATGACTAGAAAGCAACAAAGCATTATCTGGTGCTAGTGCTCTATCAGAAAAAAAGGTTTTCCATTCGTATGTTGTGGTTTAGTTTGTATCCAAGATAATAAGCAATGTGATCTGTTATGATGATTGGCCGGACAAAGTAGAAGATTTGTTTTCTCTGAGCTGGTACCAGCAGTTCAGCTACAGATGTCACAGGGAGATGGAATATTGAATAGTTTTCCCTCTTTGAACATTACCTTTCCTGTTTGGCATATACCGTCCATTAGAAGCAAGCTGAGCAGGCTGTGGTGCCTAACCAGATCATTCTTGTGACTGTTTAACACACTAACTTACAGATTTTGCAGTTTACTATAACATGCCACAAAATTTACTTTACAGATGCGTGAACGCATATGATTAAATGTTTTGGTTTAAAATATTAAAAAGCAACAGAAGAATTAAAACTTTGCCTTCTGGCGATGAAGTAAATGTGGTTAGAGGCCAAGATGAACGAAGTGTTTCATTCAAGCGACAATAGTACGTTGTCATCTTTGCTGAATTAACTATCTATCATAACCTTTTCTGTTGCAATCTCTTAGCAGATCTCTTTTCTAATGTTTGCGTTGTTTATTTGTTTGTTTTTTCCGATGCTCTTCCATGATATAAATGATCAAGGAAAAAGCAGTGACATAAGAATAAGAGCTATTTGTCTGCTCCTGATCTGGCAAATGCTAAGCCTGATAGGCGGATATATGAGATGTGGCTATTAGCCTCATATATGAGATGCGGCTATTAGCCTCAGCTGCACTGAATTAAATAAATTTTAGGGAAATTTGCAGGAATTTCATGAAAGAAATGGGGTGACCCATGAGAGGGGAATCTCACTGTGACAAGGCTAGTCTGTTGAAGGGACACTGGGTCCTTTAACAGGGAAGCTTGGCCATTTAGGTCCCACTTAGCCTGCAGTCAGCTGCACACATTCAATTATAAGACCTACTGGGAAAGAAACCGGTGATTATAAAAATCAGCAAGTGGCTCAGTTCTGACTGAGAGCTGCAGGGGGGAAGATAGGATCCTGCAACAGGCCTGAAGCAGGGGGATTAAAGAGAAGACAGTGGGGAGTATATGTTTCTTCAATTTCCTTACCTGTGGTAGGCAGGGGAACTGTTTTGTTTTGATGTTTACCTAAGTTTCACACTGGAGAATAAGTTGTATCCTGAAAAACCACAGAGTCCCTCCTGCTCTGGGGAAGGCTAAGCAGGTCATCTTTAATGAAATCCTCCACTGACACTATGATTTAGCTGATAATATTGCTTTAACGCTTCTAGTACTTCCAAGAACGATAAGAGATGTTTTTTTTTGTGGTTGCTTTCCTCTTTTTTTAATATCTCTGTGTTAGTCCTTGTAATATCCCACTGGGCCACATCCTGTCCTGAAAACTACCCTTTCATGCCACCTATAGCATAACAGACCTGTCAGACCCTCCATATTACAAGGGCTATGGTTTTCTGGAGCAGCATCAAGTTGCATATCTGTGCGTTGGCTTCTCCGTCGTCCCCACGGGAGAGTGAGATTTTAACTTTCTCAGAGAGACCCCTGGGAATCTCGAGCATTTGTTTGATATAAAAAAAAATGTTTACGCTTTTCCCCCTTCCCCACTCACTTTGAACTGCGCAAAAAGCAACTACTTCCTACAGGCTTTCAAATATATTTGCTGTTCAATGATTTTAGCATGTGCTTTTTACGAAGGGAAGAAACTATCAAGGGCATTTCCGAAACTATTTTGCTTCCAAGGTATTACTCATCTTTATTTTTTTAAATAACTTTATAAATTAGTTTAATTCTAGAGAGCAGCAAAACCTGCTGCTCAGGAAGCAATTAGCACTTATTAACATGCAGAACTGGGTATTATTTTGCTTAGTGTTTGCTGTGTTTTAGAATAAACAATAACAATGTGACATTCAAATTCCTTGAGTGTGTTGACAAAAAACATATTTAGTCAATGGGGCTGCCAGTAAATGTCACTTTCTGAAGAGCAAGCTATCCTGCTTATCACTTCTCGTATTCATAAACATGACAAATCAACAGACATTGGGAAATATAGAACCAGACAGCAGATTAAAATAGCTGTCTTGCTTAGGAGTTTCTGGCCCTAGTCCTCACCTTTGGTCTTCAGAACACATCTTCTCTAGGAGTCCACACATACTCTTCCTCTCAGATGACTAAGTAAAAGTAGCAGTCCCTCTGTGTAAACTGGGTGCATCTGTTTTACCAAGTATTATCTCGGCAATATAAATTGCTTTCTGTATGAGACGCTAGTAGGATAGTAGCTGAGGTATTACACTCATTTTGGAAAGACAGACACTTCTATTGCCTTAGTTAAGTCTTAAACAACTATATGTTTAGGTATGTCAAAAAGTAAGGCAATACTACTTTCTGGACAGAAACAAAACAACGGCAAGATACAAACATACAAAATGATATTATGAAGACAGAAAGCTGTCACTTTTGTTATTCAAAGTTTATTAAACATGAAAATTGTAACATCAAAAACTGCTGTTTAATCCTCTATTTGGTCAAGTGAAGAGGGGCAATCACTATATCATCTTCTAGCCAAACCTTTATAAACTTGGGGTTCACGCTTTACTTTTCTCATTCTGTCTAAATTATGGGCATGATTCCTACAAACATCTGTGCCCATAAATACATTGTCCTCACATAAGAAGGACATGAGTAGATGGAAAGGCCTTAAGAGGCTAGGATGATCAAGACATCTAATTGCCTGTAAAAGAATGGTCATAGAACTTCCCTAAGTTAACCCATGTTTGTATTGTTAAGAAAATAGTGTGTTTTATTTTAAAATTGCCAGTGATGAGTGATTGTTGCTTTTGGACCAATGTTTTGTTCTATGTCATTTAGGGGAGAATAACTGTAATTAGCAACTATTGAGAAAATCTGGAGCTTTGAGGTAATTCCAAGAAATGGCTCAACCTTTGAAGGATTACCTTTAGTGACTATTTACTTATTAATCCTCATGTCGAAATTTAGGAACTAGCATGATGGGAAAAAACAAGATAAAACCTTTAAAAATAAAATCATTAGATTTTTGATACTTAAAAATATGCTTTAATTTGGACTAGCAAAGTTTACTCTGTCAAGTTTGCCAATCATTTATCAGTCGAATTTCCCCACTGTGAAGCTGCACTGTGTTATTTTCAGGATGCCTTTAGTCTGTTATCTGTGTAATGAAAAAGCAACATTGGTTTCACCCTCACATAACCTAAAAGCAAATGAACAGAGTTTTCTTTGCTTTTAAAAAAATTCTCCTTCCTCTTAGATCAAGATCAGACCAAGCATGCAAAAATCCAAACCCGCCAATTTCTTATAAAAGACCTAATGAAATACTAACCGCAGAGAGTGCCTGTTAAATAAATACTATAATTATTTTCTGTGCATATGGGTACTTACTATTTGTCTTATCTCATCAGCGGAAATTTCCTTAGCCATCTGTCCAGAGGAAGAGCATCTTTAAGATTTTTCAAGGTCATGAGTAAGCATTAAGTGCTATTACAGTTTACGTTTCATCAGGTCTCTGTTTGAGATCGCTGAACACATCCAGTTTAAACCCAAATTTTCTTATTTCTGCACAAATACTGATTTTGCTCCCATCTCCACTCTCAAATATATAAAGGCAGCAAGAACCCGAAGTCCCTGGGCATGGGATTCAGCATCAAGCCACAGCCATATGAAGGCATAGCAGCCACTCCAGTGCTGGTCCAAACCTCAGCAACGTCGTAAGTGGGAAAGGAAAAGTTGCAAGGAGGAAAGCCCCATATTGCTGGCAGAGCTGTCAGCAGGGCAAGAAAATGCAGAGCACGGTTGGGAAGAAAGAAGGCTTCTGGCAACTCTGTCTGTCAAAGTGCACCAAGGAGAAGAGAGGCAGATGTGGAGAAGTGCCAGCAAAGCTGACACACGGTGCCAGAGGCTTTCCCCCTCTGAGAGGGAGCACAGGAAGAGGTCAAATAGACTGTTGTAGCCATCATAGCCTTGCAGTGGGTGGTTGGAATCTGCTCCACCAAGCAGGAATTCCGTGCAGTTGTTATGATGTCTTTTGAACAGAGAAGGGTTGGAGGAAATAGTGAAATACTCTTCTCTGGAAAACCCTGTGCAAAATCAAACCTTAATTTGGAAAGGCCCGAGCACCTTCAGTGTCTATAGGTTTGCCCAGATAACTATTTGCGGTATGCTGGCAGTCCTGTAAGAATCCTTTTTGTTTTAAAAGGTGAAACAGAAGATTTATTAAGTGAAAACCCACAGGGAAATACAAAGCAGCATTTTGGAGAATCTGAGTGACTTTGATTAATGCAGATTTCAACCCATCTTCCTCATTTAACCAAGAGTAACTCAACGTAATTTTAATTTTATAACAAAGAAGAAAAAGGGGAACTAAACACAGTAAAATCAACCCCCTGCAAATTATTTCAAACCACTTAAGGGTTAAACAACATAATTAGAAAACCAAAATAATAAGGTATTGTAAACCAGTTGGCTGTAACATTGCTGGTTTATTGTTCTAGTCAAATTATAGTCATTCATGGCTTCATAATCTTAAACAGAAACTTGAAGGAAGTGGGTTTCAATGTAATTTCAAATTATTATTTTTTTAAAAAGCTTTCAGGTTATATAAGTTTTATCTTACATTTGTACTGGACTGATTGTATGCATCTATTGCCTCTCAGTAGTAAATCTGAATAAAATACTCCGAAGGGGTATTTCACTAAGTGATGGCACCTCTGCCACCTGAAGTCGTTTTGTGGGCTACTTTCATTGTTATTGTGCTCAGGTTCAATTAATGATGAATGAAAACAGGGTGAAGTGGGGTGATGAGGATCAACAATTATAGGTTGGTTAGAGTTGGAAGGGACCTTAAACATCATCTAGATCCAAGCCCCCTGCCATGGGCAGGGACACCTCCCACGAGACTAGGTTGCTCAGTGCTTTCTAAAGTTTATAATTTTGCATTAATAGATGTTTGTGGGTAAAAGAAATTAAGTTTTTTGTTTACATAGCATCTTCTCCTTTCCCTCTAGTGTCACCCAATCCATTGTCTTAAAAGCCAATTTTGTGATGACTTTTAAACTAAAGAAAGAGTTACTTCCCCTCTAAGGGTTAATGTTATATTTTATTAACCTTCCTACACATCTTCTTGTAGTTTTAATATACAGAGAGAAGGAAATCAGATAGATAAGGCACAGCAATGGATAAAAGATTATCAGTGGTCAGAGAGTGAATAGAAAGCCGAAGGTACTCATACAGCTGTGGCCAGTTAGCTGAAACTGATAGTGAAAGATTAATCCAGCTAAGGAAATTAGTTTCTGGTCAGTAAAAAGTAATTGAAATGCTATATATTAATGCCAGCAGTCTCAGTGGCAAAACTGAAGAATAAGAATTGTTGGTGCAGGACCTGAGAAATAATATTCTCAAGGCAACAGAAGTATATTAGAACAGCAGCCATGGCAGAAACAAAGCTATGAAAAGATACGCGTTACACAGGACAGACAGAAATAAAGATATAAGGTGATTGTATCTTGAGGATATGAAAAACTTCAGGAAATAAGAAGATATGAGATGCATAAAGCACAGTCTTATTCAGTCAAAATCATGATAAAAGATGAATTACAGGTAGGATACTGGGTGGTTTTGGGTCAGATATAGATAAGGGATTGTGTAGATAAGTATAGAGATCTTCATGGAGTTTCTGGAGAAAGAAATATTACCAACAGTTATACACCTATGACACTCTTCAGAGCTACTGGAGGTTGACTGGCAAATAAACAAAGGAAATATTCATAGGATCAGTTAATCCTGGAGATGGTAGCTGGGAGATTTCTTCAGCAAAAAGTTAGAGTAGTAAAGAAGAAATGCTGTTTTAAACTTAGCTTTAGTAAGTAGTTAAGATACAGCTGGTGTTAAAAATACCCAAAGTCAGAAGATTGTAAATTAAATGGTAAACAAGTAAGAATAATTGAGGTACTTGATTTTAAAAGGGCAGACTTAGAGAAAGGAAAAAGAAACAAGTTGTGGAAGATTAAGCAAAGTGCTGAGGGACAGAAGTGTGACAGAAGCAAAGAATTTATTTCAGTTGAAGGTACTATAAATACTCAGGATCTACACCTCAGAAAAAGACAGAGAAATCCTTGGAGAAGAAAAGACTACACTTACCAGCATGAACACCTTGAGATAGATATTCGAACTACATATAGTATCTGAAAGGAGTGGGAAAAAGGAGGGATGTCAAAAGTATGTCAAACGAAGAAGTATGGGGAAGTATTAAAACAAAGAAAGCTTGCTCTTGGACACAGAAGGTAGAGGTGACTAAACAATGATGATATGTGAGAGAAGAGCTAGTGCATGGTTCCCAAATGAAATTAATATTTAGCTTGAGTGTTCAAGTTACAAAGACACTGTTGGCTATGAAATTAAAACCAAAATAGCCATATAAATGACTACGGAGATGGAGTTTATTCCTGCAAAGTGCATGCTAGTTCAGAAGATTGGATAATCCTAGTCCAGAAAAGTTAGTACAAGATATTGGAGGGGGTCCCTTAGCATATTTTCTTTTTTTTTTTTTTTTTTAATGTATCATCTGATTCATGGTTAGACTAGGCTATCCATTAGAGGGTAGTCACAGCCATAGAGAACAGCAAAGGTAGAGAAAAGAGGGTAAAATATCCTGGGGATCTCCCATTGTACATCCCTTCACAAGGATTATGAAAGCCTTTAAAAAAAGGCTCGAAGAGTAAAATGGAACCTTGAGACAAATGAAATACTCAATACAATGCAGCATAGTTTTAAAAAATCAAGATCAGGCCACACTAATTTAATAAATTTCTTGATTTTTCCCTAAGTAAACTCATTTGGCTTATAGGAAATAATTGAAGACAGTGAAGAGAGAGTGGAGAAATTGGAAGATGGATGAAGAACTCATAAAACCTATCAAACACAACAATGATAGTTTATGGTCTAAGAGATTATTAGTGGAGTTTCTATGAGATAAATTTGTGACTCAATGTTTTAACATATTTTCATTAAGGATCTTAGCAGAAAAAATGACAGGTTATGGATGAAATCAACTGATATTACAGAATCAGTAAATGCACTCAGCATAAAGAAGGAAAGATCAGTCTTGGGGAAAAAAAAGTCACCCTTGGTTAGATTAAAGAAAAGAAATAGGTTATGTTCACCTTTATAAAAGGCAAGTTCTGCACTTGCCAAAGAGACAAAGCATACTTCAGCTTAATAGGAATTCACTCTCTGAAAGCAATTGAAGACAAATATGAACCTGTATTGATAGAGAGATGTCCAGTAGACTTAGACAAAAATCGTGTGAGTACATAAATCCTGAAAAAATTTCACATCAAATATTTTGCTCACTTCCAATTGTTCCAGCTGTCAGAGATGCAAAAATTGGCTAATAAGGGAACAGAAAGCACACTAAAAAGAAACCTAGAATAGTTTGGTCTCACCATAAAAGTTGAAAGTAGAGATAATTCTCTGTAAAATGTGTAAAATGTATTAGTTGGTGAACACTTGTCTTACCAAGAATGCCAAAAATCCATGGAAAACCTCAGATTGTGCCTGGAGGATGAATCACCGTGCCTATCTCAATTTAATCAAGGCACTTGAGTCCTTTCTGTGCTATTAATGGCTACGTAGCCAGCTTTTTGCTGACTTCATTGCCCTCCGATTCCCTACCTGTTTAGTCTGAAGGAGATGGTCCACCTCTGCATTTGGCATTGCTATCCGGAGATAAACCGCCCCTTACGCACCTTTGAGAAAATGGCCCTCACTGTAAAGGTGAAGATTCATTCACAAGGTCTGTGCTTGATCTTGTTCAGAACTTTGCTGTTGTTTTCTAGAAGCACAACATTGCATTAAAACCTATGTTTAAAATAAACCAAGTTTAAAATACCAATAATTAATGTTGATTCTTGTAAAGACAGCTGTTCTCACTGATACACAGGAGATAAGGAAATGCATTCGTATTTGAAGCTACGCACGCCAGTCCTCACGTAACCCTGAGGAACCTTTTCTTCTGGGAGCACAAAGTGTTTGTGGCTGTTGCATTCTTGCTGCCAAATCCCCTGCTGCTCCCACTTAAGTAGAAAAGTTTTAGCAGTTACTCTGCACTATGAAATTTACATTGGTTTTGCGACATAACCTTTCCTAGCTGGCAACTGTCCGATTGCCCTATTTGAGGAGATGGTGGCACAGTCTGACCATGTTTAGAGCCAGAGTTCCAGATAGTTTTGGGTTTATTCATCAGAAGAAAGGTTGAGCAAAACTTAGTTCTGCTCCCATCAGTCAGATCTGATCTTTTCCCAAATTAAAATGGAGTTTCTGAAAGAGGCTGCAAACATGGGAGACTCATACTGGCAGAGAAGGCACTCTTCATGGGAAATATTTGGTTTTGTGTTTTATGTAAAACTAATCAATTGATCTGGAGAGTTTTTCTGCATTAATAGGTTAATAGAATGGGGAGAATTAGAAAAAACAGCCATAAACTATATGTTGAATAAGAAATTAATTTATCCCAGTGTAAATGGAACTGCACAAGGAAGTGAGGTGGTACAAGAGCCATTCTGGTTTTAGTCCCTGGTGTCCTGAACCTGTGTGAACAGCTTTCATCAATCAAACAAGCTTTCCTCAATCAACCAGAAAAACGTGGAATTAGACCTTCACATAAACTATCATGTCCTTTAATTCTCCTGAAACATCAGGCATTATTCCCAAAGGTCAGGCAGGTTAACGAAGGTGGAGACCTCCTGGTCTCCAGGACATCTCAGAAACTGCTTGCTTTAAAAATATGTATCGCTGTAATGCTATGTAATTGAAAAATAATAGTAAGAAGCAGAAGATAAGTAGAAAACTCAGGTGAACCAGGGATTTTGCATCATGCTGTATGTTTCCACTTGAGCCTGTAAGATCCAGCATAGTGGTTCTCTATTCTAGTCTCTCACCTTCACTTCTAACCTGGGCCTTACTTATATAAGAGTTGAGGGAAAATCTGTTCATGTAAGAGTTAATAATGAATATTTTGTTCTTCATGACCACCTTCCAATGGTAATCTAAGAGCTGCAGAGAATGGATTTTAGTAAAACAAAAATCCAAGACACTGCTCCCAAGCCGCTGATCTGATATAGTGAAACAGCCCAATAGCTGAATATTCTCACTGTTTGCACAAGATAGCTATAAACAACAATTCAATGTTTTTAAATACAGCAGCAAACAAAGCAAGCTGCAAAACCTGACTGTATCTTCCATTTCTAATTGTATGTGATAGCATGAAACTAATAGTCATTGCACCATTGTGAAAAGTATTCAATGGAAATTAAAGATATTTCCTGATCCCCCACTTGTAGAGAGTTTCACATTGAACCTGTCACAGAATTATTAAAGCAAGGTGGTAGCAGCCAGGATTACGACCTTATCACCCTGCCTGAAGGTCAGAAGCAGTTGGTACGAAGCTGGAAATTTTCTGGCGGTTTCAAGCATCTTGGGTTTTTTATGTGAAATATTTTGTTTTATAAATCAATAACAGAAAGCCCTGAGGACAGGGACTGAAACTCTGGCACTGGTGAGAATATTATTCATCTTCCTCGGCCGGTTGTTCAGCCCACTGGCATACAATCTTACACGGAAAGTGATAGCCTTGCCTAACAGGAATGGATGATAACTTATCTAAAGGCTATATCTATTGGGTCTATATTATTATATTGCAGGTAAAGGGAGTTTTGCAACTGACTCAAATACATTGAAGATTTGGCTCTGAGTGAGATTACTTACGAGTGGGATAAAGTAACTTTAGGTTTTAAAGCTACATCAGAATGATAATAATTACATCTTTCATTATTAAAGGCTGAAACTTGTCCTTGGGTAACAAGCCAGCACAGAGCTTTTATACTACTGTCTATAATTTAGGGATTGCATTGTTGGAAAATATTATCTTATAATAATTTTAAAAGGTAGATAGGTTGTTATAACCTTAATATATTTGCTTCAAAGAGGGGATCAGCTCCCACCACCTCAAAAGAAGTCTTATCAACCCTAAGAAAAGCTAGTGAGGAGCTCTTACACCTGTCTGTCAGTATGTGAAAGAAAATGTGGTTTATTTTTCTGAACATGCCCTCTTATACACACAACTGACATGTATGTATATCTAGTTCAGTCACTGTTAATTTAATTGTGGTCCTTCTCATCACCCTTACTTAACCTATTGCATGTAGAAAGAAGAGTTAGGAGAGAGAAAAGACTTTTAGAAGTGCAGATACTTCCCACAAGATATAGTAGAACAAAGTCTATAGGTGCTGGCGATTCATTCTTGCCCATGTGTCTGGAAATGTCCACCTTAGATTTCAAACTCTTCAGAACAGAAACCTTTCTTTCCTAGTGTTTTCAGAAAATGCTTGACACCATTATATATACTGTTATAAAAATATCCATCATATACAGTTATTCCATGAATGCTGATTATTTCCTTCTGACCAACCTGAAAAATTCTTCTAACTCCTTACACTTATACTTTGGGTATCTGTCATCTTACGTCTATTCATTTATATCTGAGAAAGCTAAATGTGCCCTGCTCTTTTCATCTTTCCTTTAGCATCTTCTTGTAGTATTTTATGTTCCTCTCTGTGCTCTCTTAGATGTGTCAACATTAGTGATCACAGAAAAAAGGAATACTTCAAGATGATCTAATAGATTGCTCTAAATCAGGAATTGGTTTGACAAAGTAACCCATGCTAACCTGCTCAGCCTGGTATACTGTGCCCAGTGAGGCAAATGGCAGAAATCATCTTAAGAGGCAGCCAGACATTTTTATGGTGAGAGAAAATTGAAGGAGGCAGTGACATATCAGAGGGTAAGGGGTAAGATAAGCTGAAGAGGGACAGACTCTTTGGGATGACTTGGCTTTCCGTGTATAAGTAATTCTTATGCTTCTATGACACCTCTTACTTCAGCAGCTGATAATGTTCTATTTTACACTGAGGTAAAAAGTTTGCTTATAAAATCAAATTTGACTTTTTTAAAAAGCAGCACAGAGTTGCTTCAGGAGTTCAGGGCAGGTTAAATGTGACACATCTGAGATTTAATATTTGAAAAACTAGCTTTTCTAGCCAGAGATACTACAGATTTAATGTGCTTGATAAATCACTGTCATCGCTACAATGGGACTGACATAGCAGGTATAGTAATAGAAGCCCAAAGGAAACACAACATGTTGAAGATGAATGATATCAAACAACACCTTTAATGGAAAACAACTTGGACAGAAATGCCCTGAGCTGCTATCGTTCTTTATCACAACATCTTTTAAAATGTTGCATTGCTTCAACAGTAATTTTGAAATTGCTGTGTAGGTGTATGAATATACTGTAAGAATTCAGAAATGTAAGTTTATCTGATGTAACACATATGGCATACATTACTGAATGTAACTTACTTTCATTTGTCCAAACCTATCCCGAAGTCAAATACATGAAAATAAAGTGCTGTTTGAGTTCTAAGCCCTGTACACATTGGGATATTTCCACTATATCCTTCAAGTTCTAAGCACAATAATGTAGAGTACAAGCAAAAAATAGCAAGAATATTGTGATACAGAGTATGGAATGAATTTTCTGAAGCAGTTTCTCTGTTGAGCAATGTGATTGGATTTGTACACGCACAAAGTTCATCTACCAAAAAAAAGAGAGATGCAG
The DNA here is from genome assembly GCA_013398295.1 of Chionis minor. Classification (NCBI taxonomy): domain Eukaryota; kingdom Metazoa; phylum Chordata; class Aves; order Charadriiformes; family Chionidae; genus Chionis; species Chionis minor. The sequence goes on along the minus strand of VZSF01003125.1, from coordinate 139,475 downwards.
AATTTCAGAAAGGTATTTGCACCACTTTGAAAGTTAGACTCTAAAAATGAAATCTTATAACCTTCATCCAGACATTGTCATTGATGTTTATAGTATAATATGAGAAGCCACCTTGAATTTGCAAGTTCTAAATAATAATTGTGTCTGTTCAGTCAACATTGTACAGCACCTTATCATGCCATACACAGAAAAGAAATGATGTAGACACTGACAAAGAAGTAAAAGTATGCCATTAGAAGTCCATCTTGGGAAGCATGGTCTGCATTTCATTATTTTTTCTACTATACTCACAACATTTGCTTTGGAAAAAAAAAAACCAAAAAAACCCCCATCACTTTTATAGTCAGCAAGTTTTCCTCCAGGTGTGGCTGGATGGTTGTATATGCCTGTCCATGATTATTTGGTTATCTTTAGGAGCTAGAAATGCTTTTAGCAGTGTCTCACTGCTATTTCTGCCCCTGGGCTACACGGACATTATGCCAAATGTAAATATTAGTAATAAATCAGATGGCAATAGTGTAGGATTCCAGTAGCATTCATCATATTTTTCTACCTTTACTAAAGATATATATGTTAAATACAGTGCAACTTGGGGAGTTTGTGAAAAATAGGGCTCTAAATGAGTGTGGTGGATGGACTCCATCCAGCAACTGAGCACCCACCCAGCCACTCGCTCACTTGCTCTCCCCAGCAGGATGGTGGAAAGAACTGGGAGAGCAAAAGTGAGAAAAAAGTCATGGGTTGAAATAAAGACGTTTTAATAAATGAAGAAAAGACCAAAAAACCAACAGTGGTGCAAAGACAGTCACTCACTCTCCTCACAAGCAGATCAATGGCCAGACATTTTTCAGCCAATGGCCGCCTTGGAAAGTCTGCCCCACCAGGTTTTATTTTGAGCATGACGTTACATGGCATGGAACATCCCTTTGGTCAGTTCAGGTCAGCTGTCCTGGCTGTGTCCCCTCCCAACCACTTGCCTACCCTCAGCCTACTCATAGCGGGGGGCAGAGTGAATAACACAGAAAGCCTGGATGCTGTACAAGTACTGTTCAGGAATAGCTAAAAATACAGTGTGTTAACACCACCATTTTACTCACAAACCAAAAATACGGCACCATTCTGGCTGCTATGAAGACAATTAACTCCACCCCAGCCAGACCAGCCCCAGCAAGGAAAAACATTATGGACTAAAACTTAATTTTAACCTTCATCCCTGCCTCCCAGGGAATTACCTGTTACAGGGTATGATCCTGTTGTCATCTGAGTAAGTGCAAGTAGACCTTAGACCTCAGTAAAAGCAGAACTTGATATTCTATCGTGTCTTGGAAGATCTAGCTACAATATTCAAGTTGCACCTGACTAAATGTCTTTGAAGCCAAATAAAATACGAAAGTTAATTAAACTGGAAGGGTGGAATTTACAGAAAATGTGCGGTCTTCATGCCTCTCTGAAATCCAGATTCAAGTCCAGAGATTTGGGATTTTTTGTCAAGCTAATGCTTCCTTCTGGCTATTCTATTCGAAACTGGGTATGATTTTTTATCCTCCAGCACACCTGAACCTCTTCAATACTGAAGAACATTGAAGCAATGATATATGAGACTGGTACACAGTCGTTAACTAGAGTATTCCAATAAATGAGAATATAAACTGTACTACTCCCAAAGAGTGGTAGTTAACACCAGTACTTAATGTACTTACTTGAACCGAAAAAAAACTCAGGTGAAAACAAACAAACAAGTGACAACTCTGCCACTATTTCATTTTCCATTCATTTTCCCTTCAGCAAAGTCGAGACTACCATGGACAACAAGACTCTATAAAGTTTATCCACACTAGAAATATGCTAATTTTTTTCCTGTTCATGATTTTATGTAACTTCATTAACGTTCCGCATTTATTGCTAATTTCAGATGTACAAGTGGAATTACCTCAATTCTTCCCAGCCCGTTTGTTATCTGTCTCCTCTCCTTCCAGCAGCTCCCTCTTCAGAAGACTTTGAAGATCCTTGTCAGGAGTGAATAGTCAGATGCTGTTTTAACAGTATTAGCTACAAAACCTGTGGTTTCTGCCTTCTAAGGCATGACCTGCATCAGCTGATCCATATGAATTAAATTTACTCCCCGAAACAGATAAGAGATAAAAAAACCTCACTGTATAGTTTTACAGTTTTGTGAAGTTTCTGTAACAGCAAGAAAATGAAAGTTGCTAGATTTTCCTTTCTTTAAATAATTCAGAGTGGAGTGAAATTTGCAGGTCAACTTCCATGTTTGTGTAACTTCACTGGAGGTAACTTCTTTGGCAAGATTATGTCCTTCTGTGGCATTCTACCTAACCTCCCCCTCGCCTTTTCCCTAGATGTATTAAAAAGCAATATATCCTTTCACAGCCCATACACCATTTCTAAATTTAAGACAACACAAACCAAAGTTAATTTATATGCCATTTAAAATGTCAAACATTATAAACTCTGGTGACAGAAACAAGGTGGGTTTGGATCTAATAGTCAGTAATATGCAGCAGCTTAAGGAATTGATCATGTAATTTTGGATTGCTAAGAAAAACCTCTGAATGTGTTAGATTTATGACCGCTGAAAAGCGTATGAGCAATAAATCCTGCATTGGCTGCATAACTGTGGTAAGTAATGCCAAACTGGGAAACAACTTTACCTAACGGAAATGTAAACAAAAAATGTAATTGGTCCAAGGGGAATCCTTCTGTCATTAAATATGCAGCAGAGTTTGTATGCAACAAAATTCCTCTGCAAACTGGTAATAAGATTGGATCCACAGCAGAATTGCCTGCCCCAGTGCTAGGTACAAACATAATCAACCTGTTTGTATTGTCACAACTGATGCATTGGATTACTCACTTTCAATATTCGTCTCCAAAAATAAATCAGACTTAGCTGAAGTTCATAGTTGGTTGTATTGACACTCATGTATTGACATAATCACTGTCTCTCAAAATTCACAAAGCTGATGCACAGAGGCAAATAAAAGTAACTGCTTTTGCACAGTCATCTACCATATTTTTCTATGATTAAAATTTATAACAGAATTTGAACATCACATTCTTTGCAAGACGTTATATTTTATGTATGCAGCTAGAATTATTGGCACTGTGAGTTGGCACTTGTCAGAAAGGCTGTGCTCTTAGTAATAGCCCTCTCCTTGGGGAAACTTTCTAATTTTTTTTTCTCAGTTCAAGAGATATTTGTAGAATAGAAGATTAAAAGGACGGTAAAGATCCTGAACCACCAGTACAGTATGGCTTATATAATTCATTGTACTATTATATTTTCCTTCTCTAGGATAACTGCCAATTAGCAGGAACAGTGATCCCCTGTGACACTTACTGATCGTCTTCATTATGTTTCTCTTCAAACAGGTTATGATCTTTCTTTTAATATTAGGACCTGTATTTACTCACAGAGGCTGCAACCATAGGTAGAAACAGCCATACAACAGAAATGCTGATGGCATTCCTTATAGAATGATAAGAAATGAAGTCAGACGCTACTTGAAATACATCAGAGCATACTAGCTCTTTTAGTTTAAATGGGAATTGCATATTGGCAGCCAGTGTAAATGCTGTCATAATCAGGATAAACAGAAAATGAATCATACAGCGCTACACATGGCTGCACTTTTGCTCCAGATTTTATCACCAAAAGTGTCCTCACTGGTGCCTGTATGCTGTACTTGTGATCAAGATTAGCTTCTCAAAAGGAAAGGTAAATAAAGGCAGGGCTAGAAATACGGGGCTTCCTCAAAAATGAAGTGAGAAAGATTGGTGATACATGGTGGAAAATTGTATTTCTGATGATGCGTTCTTCTTTTTCCTGCCCCTAGGTTCATCCTGGAAAAAGGTCCTCTTTCTCTGTGCTTGCAGGAGCGGTACTAACCCTCATCCCTGCTGTGGATCCAGGTGGAGCACACTGGCTCCAGAGCAGCACCTCTCCGATTTGTAAAGTTCTGATGATCTGCAGCGTCTCGGATCCATCCTGGATCTCAGGCTGGCCTCACCCCAAGCCTGTATCGCTGTACCCACAGAGGTCTGAACCCAGGGGAAGCAAGGAGGCAGGAGCACTTATTTCTCTCTAGATGTAGGACATTGCTTCTGTGGGACGCAGTAGTCCCTCTCATTACTTCATGAGAGTGGAAGTCACAGATTTTTGTAAAGGCAGGATACAGCCTTAATGAAAGGTGGTTTCTCCTTGGCTCCTGTCAACCCTCCAGCACAGAGACAACAGAGATGCCTTGACCCTCAAGGTGGAAGGTTCTTACTGCTATAAAAGAAGATGCTTTATACCCAGGTCCTTCTGAACTTGGACTTCGACACTTCAAGAGCTGGAACTACATCTCAGAAAACATGATATTTCTCAATTGAAGTAGATCACAAAAGGAAGCGGGAAACAAGCACTAGGCAGAAATTTTTTGGACATCTAAACAGATCAAAGAGCTACATCCCACGCTGCTTATAGGATAGGATGGCAAGGATAGGCCATGAGCTGTGAAGTGTCATAGCAATGTTGCAATCTTAGTTCAGTCAAGTAGGAATTAGCCACTTTTTCCTGCTTGGGTCATATGCTGGTTCAATAATTAGTGCACATTTTCTTGAGAAGTGACGGAATTCCTAATATAACAGCTTTCTCTGTACTTTTCTTTTCCTCCTCTTTTTCAGAAGGCAAACTACGCTCTGCTTTTCTCCAGTCTGGCTCATTGTTTGATTTCTCACTCCTCTCAGAGCCCACAGAGAATATTCATGAACATTTCTGTCTTGCCCACAGGCATTGGTGTGCAGGTCTCTGCTTACCTTCTGTGAACTCCCAGCTACGTTGCTTCTTCCTAGCACCATTTACCTATACAGAAACTGGTATGTTATGAATATTAAAGGCATTTTTCCCATTCCATCTTCTTTTCCTGTGACAGAAAGCTCAGCTTTCCAAACCGGCTTGGTGATTTGACTGTCCCTGAAGGTGGAAAGTCCTTCCTACTGCACTCCTCCAGCTTGTTTACTTCTCTCCAGCCATGTCCCTCCACCTTGCGCCCTGTATGGAATCAAAACGACTAAATGTATAATGAAAGTCATCAGAGCGTTAGTACTTTTTATATTTGCCATACAAACCCAACATTTAGTCATGACGGCTGTCTTGGGCTGGAACGACATTAGAAATGAGGTTTGGAAGCTTGGACCTATTATACATATATATATATATAAAGATTATACAACTGCCCAAACATTGCTATTGGTTTGGTTACCTTGCCATTGCAAGTCCTTTTGATACCTTAGATGCTGTGAAAATAGTAGCCCATCATCCCCCAGCTCTCTTTTGTCTTAGGCCAGCACATTTACTTTTCATCTAAAACCAATTATATTTCACCTTTGCTTTAACTTTGGAATGGCATATACAGCACAGTTTATAGCAAAGCATAAAATAGTTCTGTTTGACATCTTCTGTATTTGTTTATACCCAGACTGTAGCTATTCCTACTTACTCTAAGTAGCGGAAGCCACCTCTGACATGGAGAACGGAAAGTCTAGACTGCTGAAATTCAAATGGAAGTCTTTATCAGAACTGTTGCCAGCACTTTTTACTAGACACAATTTCAAACTGAAAAGCATTGAGCAGATTTTAAATGGCTGGATTACCGTTATTTTTAAGTCCAGTATTTATTAAGGGAGAAAAATAAGAAGCTGTTGTACTCTTTGCTTTCTCTAATGCCATCTCTGTGTCATCACTACAAAGCACCTTATATTGGTGAGAAAGGTAGATTTTTAAGTGACCCAAACACGTCAACTGTCAGTAAGCATGAAAATATTCAATGCTGAATAATATTTCTTAAACCAACCCTCCTCTCTTTTATTATATATAATTTTTGTTTACATTCTTGTACAAATATGAAAGTTTATATAAACATATTTCTGAGGAGGTAAAAATATACAAAAAATCCTTACCTCTCCTTCCCTTTATAAATGAAATGTGAGGAGTATTTCAGTGTGTGTGGGAGAACAAAGATTGACTGTCCCCTGAAGGCATTTGGTAAGATAAGAAATAACCTTAAGGCAATATTGTGACTTTTGCAACTATTGCTGTTTTGGAGATGTAAGGTAACGAAGTCCACTTCTTCAGTTTTAGCTGCCAGAGGCATTCTGTCCACAGAGGATGGAGCTTATGTTTCACGTTTCTTGCCTTTCATGGATAATGCTAGAACTAAGAAATCTTTGACATGTTAAAGGAAATCTCATACAAATCCCTGTAGCTACACAGTTTTAAACTTCTTTTAAATAGGAAACAAATCTTAATCACTTAAATGTGGACACATAAGGCTGTTTCCAAACTTGTCACAGGAAAAAGGATACACTGTCCTGAAATTCAACCATACAGACTGGTTAATAGGGGAAACGAGGTGGACCCAGTAGTACCACGATCTCCGTAGATGTAGAAGTGCCATTTAGAAAAGAGAAAACTTGACCAAGTTGCTAATTGTTGAGAAAAATAAAAAAAATTACTGTCTTACTAGAGAAGTATTTCAAGGTTAGATCCCACAGCACTTTCAAAGACAGCCCCTGCTGCAAGGCGGTTATGATCCTGTAACATGACCAAATCAGTGCACGTGGAAATTAAAATATCTTAGACAAAAAATTGGGTTATTCCTATTGCATTTGTCTAAAAGATAAAGAGTGGAATCATTTGCAGTACAGAAGAAAATTGGGATTGAAACAAAAATCTGTAAATTTATAAAGTGTAAAAATCTTGGTTTTATTCTGCCAACGAAAGCTTCCCAATACTTTATCATTTTCAGCTGACCCCAAGATCATGGGGGAATTAATAAACAGGGATTATTCCCAGAGTTAAAAAAGTATAAAATCATGCCTGGAACACAACATTAACCATTACAAGCTCCCTAGGCAAACTGCCTATGGATTTCTGAGGCTAGAGCAGGTGGTGTTGAAAGTGAGGAGGCATTGTATTCCTTCTCCACTGTGAGCACACTGCATTGATAACCAGGCCCAGTGTTTTCAGAGAATATGTAATAAAAGAGCATAACTCTATCTACAGCGCTTATTAGTCACTTGCCACAGGTTTCCTGCTTGAGAATCATAACACTACGTAGTTCAGGTGTAGCCTGGTAAGTACATATCTCTTTTACTCATTCTTCCAAGACTTAAAATAATCCCAAATGAGATTAAGTGGGTCAATACATTCCCAAATATTCACTGAAGCAGGAAATGTAATCTCATGGAATCCTGATTGTCTGCTCAAGAGACTCCTAAAAAAGAGTGGATGCTGCATATACTTGTTTAGGCTCAAAGACACTGAGACAAATGAAATTTGCTTGCATCTCACTCATCAGGATTTGATTTTTGTTTTTTATTGCTGGTGTATAGATGTGGCAATAACAGGAATTATTTCTGCAGATGTGGATAACCACCAGAACTAATACTCCAATGGCATTAGATTCATATAACATTACAACCAAGGCACGAAGTTCTAATATTAGTTAGCTAAGTCACAGCCTAATGAATTTAGCATACAGCAAACATCCTTTCAGGAAAACCAAACAAATTTAAAGTCCTTAAAGAATACTGGTTACCTGGTTTGTCTAGATGAGAATACCAAGTGTGCTGCACTCTAAATTAGTAGGAGTATTTGATTAGGCAATGATGATTTCAAATACTGCATTTAAGTATTTGCTGGACAAGAGCAGTAGTCCAAATTTGACTCAAACTGTTGTCTGATGGCTAAATTGAACAGCGAAAAGTCTGGGAAAATTAATAAGCTTAGTTTGCACTGAAATAGAATTTCAGCCTGAGAAGTGAGAAGGGATATTGTTCAGTTAGTGTCCCGTGAGAGGCCTAATCAAGAAATATGGGTTCTCTGTACATTTTCAAAGGCACCTAAATTTGCATCACAGTTGTGTGCACGTTTCTCTGTAGCTATACATGATGCAAGTGCTTGTGTGATGGGTTGTCAGACTGGAGGAAGCTGACTCACATAATCCCAGTACAGTTACTTTTCAACCCAGGAACACCACTAGGGATTAAAGAGGAGAAGTCTGTGCATGTGAAACTCCTGAATACTTTCAGTGATGAGAGACTGTTTGGTTACAGCAGTCTCCGTTTCTGCAAGGAGTCCATCTGTCTCCCTGCCTAATAGGTCCCCTGGATTTAAACAGACATTGTTGAGCATCCCTCAAACAAGTTACTAGAGCAAGTGAAACAGCTTCTGAGTATATTCTAGTGCTGTTACCTCATCTATCTTTTAGTTATGTTTTCCATCTGGAATTATTTTTACAAGTATCCCAAGAGTCTCTTCCTTTCCCTTTTCCTCTTCCCCTTTCCCTCTTTCCCTTTTCCCTTCCCATTGGTTTTATGAATTTTGCACAGCATTAAAACAACTGTAAATGTCTTAAAGGACACACACACACCAAAAAAAAAAATCATGTCATGCATTTTGTTGAATTCAGGACACATCACAATCATGTCTTAGTTCCTGCTGTCAAAAAAAAATCAAGCTCATAATTGAATAAAGATTTTGACAGTGTCAAAATTTTGACAGTCAGGGCACTGTTTTTTCCCTGTTTGGTAATGTGAAGCGCTACTTTCTCTGCCCAGTGGTAAATTTAAAATTATCTCATTTGCTACAGTCTGTTTGAACTTTCATTTCTCACCTTTCCTGTCAATCAGAGAATGCAGAAAAGGAAATAACTTCTTGGTGATTGGACACACGGAGCTTTAATCATCTGTCAGCTGCTGTAAATCAGCAAAAAGGGCAGCCAAAGACTTAGTTCAAAAACTATAACCAAAGTGTCTAAAAACAGTCAGCTTTCTCTGATCGCTGGATTAAATTTAAAAAAAATAAAAGAAAAAATAAAAGTGAAGCTTGAAATTAAAGTACAGTGGGCATACAAAGATGTAAATACCTAAGGGAGAAGTTATAAGGAGCCTACACTTAACCTAATGGTTAATTAGACTTTGGAGAACATAATGTCCTGAGGAATTTGGTTAAATGGAGAATATCATAAATTAATTTCTCTGCCTAGGGTTTTTGAATGCAGATACGATCAGTCCCATGAGCTGTATTCTCGCACTGGATATCTTCTCTGAGGCCATGCAAAGCCAGCCATCTCCTCCTTCTTACCACCGGTCTACCACTAGAATTAAGAAAAACAGGTTGACACAGATTAAACTGAAAACCAGTTTGAGTTAGGTGAGGCTTACTGTGTACTCACTGCTGTTAACTCCGTACATATATCTCTCTCTAATTTAAAATGCAGTCAGAAGACCAGATGAAGGGGTGGTTGCTCACCAAGTCTCACTGCTGACATTTCCTGGCTCTTTCTGGGTTTTGTCATCTTGCTCATTCCATCCCAGCTGCAACGGTCAGCGCGTGCTAACGAGGACAGGGTGAGTCAGAGAGAGATTTTTCTCTATGGCCAAGCTACTGACAGAGGTAGGTTATTTTTTTTTGGCAGGACCTTCCCCACTTCTGAAAGCCTTTTTTCTTCTCTCACTTATCCAACATTTACTTTTCTTTCAGATTCTATAAATGTTTGCTCATATTACCATTTCCATCGATTTTTGTGCTAAGTGTTTACAAAGTCAGATTTGTTGCCCCTTTTCAGCCTGTAAAACATCAGTTCTCATGGTTAAAGGATTTCATATAGTTTTCCTAAAGGAGCTATAATTTTTTTAAGTTTTCCATTCACGCCAGAAAATGAATTTCAATTCAAAATGCAGTTTAATGAATACTGACAATGCAATTAAAACTTTTCATATGATGGGTAAATCCCAAGGAAATTGATGAGACACAAATAAAGATAGTTATGAATCGCAGCTCTTTTTTCTCAGCAGAATAAAAAGAATGCAAATTAAGAGGCAGAGATAGTCATGAGCAAAACATCCCAGTACATCATCATCAGAGAAACTTATCTTCATTCCTCAAGCACATTCATATCTTTCCCCCCATTGCTTTGCTGTTCCTCCATGGATCAGTGGAAATATTAGAAGTGATTTCTCCTCTTGAGGCAAGTAGTAATCAGAAGTAATTCTGATAATATCAGTGATCGATAGACCTCCAAAAAATATGGGAGCATAGTTAGGATAAGGCTCAGTGGTCTCCTGTGTGGAAGATCCCAAGGCCCCCTGGAAGTGATGCATGCAGGCATTACTCTCTCTGTCAAACAAGTGCAAAGACCTTTGGGATGCAGCAGTTTAACAAGACAACACAACGGTGCCGTGGGATGCAGACAAAATAAGGCAGATGCCGTTAGATGGGTGGGAATATTTACATGCTTAGCAAATAAACATCTGCAAAGTTGATATGTGCTCTTATAAGTTCAAAATAACTCATTGCATTACCCTTCCCCTGCTCAAAAAGTGATTTGTAGTCTAACCAGTTTGTTATTTTTAAATGTCTAGAAAAACAGAATGTGTGGCAGAATGTAGGTGAGGCTCATCGTATTTGTGCTATTTGAGAGCCATCAGGGTAGCAAATTCCAAAACCCTGGAACCTTATTGCAAACATCTAGTCGGAAATATTCTCAAAATGTGCCGACACACCTCGTGCGCTGATTTCTGTGGCACTGTGAGGAGAAGGGAGGAGCACTACAGCTGTGTCCCCAGGAGCTGCATGCACCGATGCACTGCACATCACTGACCCTGACTGGGAGAGACCACAATAGTAACAGGAAAAAATAAATGTGAGACAAAACAGGAAGGACGTGTTGGGCGGGGAAGAAAAAATAAAATTCAGTGGTCAATGATGTTTCACTATGTTATTTCAGGAACAACACATATCAGGGCAAAGTAGCAAAGTTTTTGCCCTACAAAAAGCAATCAGAGGGGAAAAAAGATCAGAAAGCAAAGACTCCTGGGAATGGATCTCCACCACCAAACCAAACAGTTATGCAGGTTGTTACTTTACGAACATACTGGTAAGATAACAAGTGCAGACACTATTCAACATACTAACAACACAGAGGATTTTTAGAATCAGCTTTTATGAATCTTTCAAATATTCAAGTTTCTCGATGAACTTATCAGCATTTTTCTTCAAAAATAACATACAGAATGGAAGAAGGAATATCATTCCCTACAGTAATATGCATTTTATAAACATATAGCTTAACTAACCAGAAAAAGTTATAAACAAGCATTTAAGGAAACATTTAAAAACTCATAAACAATCAAAATCCATTTACAATTCACAGCTAATTTCCTTGAAATATTTAGACAATTTATAATTTTATTTTACAATCAGCTTTGGCAACTATGATTTTTTCCCACCAAAAATGTATGTGTAATTGCAAATGGTAGATAATTTTAGCAATTGTATTACTCTCTTATAGCTTATTAAACACAGCTTAGAAACAGTACCCCTGAATTCAATACAGATTTGGTATTATTCTAACATATATTGATGAGGCTCTAGCAGTTAGTTATACTTGATTTCAATATTTTTCATATTCTTTGGTTTATTTTATTTTATTTTATTTTATTTTATTTTATCTACATTTCTTCTATTCTATTCTATTCTATTCTATTCTATTCTATTCTATTCTATTCTATTCTATTCTATTCTATTCTATTCTATTCTATTCTTTCTGGTTTTCTGTATTCTATTTATTTATTCAGCTGATCAATAGTTCCTAGTAGTCTCAGATTTTGGCTTTCATTTTCCTCGGTCATGTCACATCTTACTAATTACATGGATAAAACACAACTGTGACTTGCACATTTCTCTAGGATAGACACTTTGCTGATTTTCATTTGGTTTCTTCATGTTCGAAGAAAGAACTTTTTTTTTTTTATTCCTTTAGACAACTTCAGGGTCCACCCCTTCTCCAACCTACAGAATCGATGCAGTTTGTAGGATGCAATATAAGAAATGCTGTAAGTTTTTTAGTGTTATTCAGTTAAGGTGAAATGCTAGGAGTTTAGTGAATATGCACTTAAATAAGCATAAAGAATTTACTGTGCTTTCTGGTGGTAAGGCACTGGCACAGGTTGCCCAGAGAAGCTGTGGCTGCCCCATCCCTGGAGGTGTTCAAGGCCAGGTTGGACGGGGCTTTGAGCAACCAGGTCTAGTGGGAGGTGTCCCTGCCCATGGCAGGGGTTTGGAACTGGGTGATCTTTGAGGCCCATTCCAACCCAAACCATTCTATGGTTCTATGATTCACAGGAAAGCAACCTCCCCTGTTCCAGGTAGAGACATTTGGTGCTGCCCCCAGAGGCAGGAAACCCTGCAGTTAAGGAAGGGGAGAGCTTGGGGGACATGTGGTGAGGGCTCCTCCAGAGGACCTCCAGCTGGAGGAAGTGCAGGAGCTGTGTGCAGAGCTGGTGTGCGCCACGAACCCTGAGTGATGCTGTGCTCTCTCTTTCCTTTCACACCTCCGTGACTCAGCTGGGCAAAGAGTGGTGGCTGCTCTTTGATCACCAAGATGGGTCCAGATAATGGTGTCTGCACCTGGGGGAGGACAGGAAGCATTGGTGGGAAAGGGGAGTCGGTACCAAATGGAGGGTTCATCCAGATTTGTGCTAGATCCCTGCAGGGACTCAGCAGGGGCTTTTGCAGGAGATAGGTGACGTCCACCTGGGTGGCCCTGCGGAGAGCAACATAACCGCAGGATGTCACCTGCTGCTTCAGCACACTCAGTTACTGAACTTGCATTATTTTTATTTATTTTTATTTTTACTCACACAAATTTTACAGTCCTTCTTTACAATTAGAAAAGGATGCAAGGGCTTAACACCTGGAGCTGTGAGGACAGGAGCATTCCTTAATGTTGTCCGTGTTTTTTCTTAATCCTTTTCTCTGTTACTGTAAAGGGAGAAGAAGGAAACGGGCTCAGCCACGGCACTGTTCGACAGTGTAGCTACATCTCTCACCCTGGCAGCTAGCACCAGTACAACATTCTTCACGAACAGTTACTTTGATGGACTGTACCCCTGTGACATTGGACAAGGGCCCTAATGGCAGGCAGTAAGTCCATCAAATGGATTCACATTGAAAAAGCCGCAGACCTTGTCAGAGGGTGACCTATGTGTGACGGTATGACCATTAATTTTCTCTTTTCTGATTTTTCCCCCCCTTTTCATTAGCAAAGATTAGTCTTAATTAAACACTAGCTGTTAGATCAAAGGGAATTAGATGAAAGGAAAAATTCCAATACACTAACGATAAAGTATTTGGCATAATAGTTTCCCAACATGCCCATGAAAAGTGGTTTTGAACCATTCATTGGTAGCCAGAGCCTGAAAAATAGGAGCCTCTTAGCCTCTTGTTTATTTATAGCTAGAGTCCTGCAGATTACTTTTTTTTTTCTTCTTAAAGTCTTATAAACATCACTTTCAGGACTGTCTCAGATAAAAGTATCCAGTTATTGACAATCAACCTGGAAGTGGCGCCCAGCTTCAATAATAAATACAAAATTGTCTTGCCTTTGCTACAAACAAGCGTCCTCGGTTTAGGAGGCAAGTGAATCTGAAGATGATTAAGCGGGAATCTGCTCAAAGTTTTAAGAAGGATTTGACAAGAGAGGCAATTTTCCTTTGAGCTTGTATTCAGCTTTGAATATCACTAGAACAGAGCTTTCATTTTGCAGGCAGTCACTCACTGCACACCCAAGCTTTAAAATTTAATGAATGCACCCTTTGCAGGAGACTGGCAATAGCTCAGATATATTAGTAAGTGCAATGATGTCAATCAAAAAAAAAAAAAAAGAAAAGAAAAAGGAAGTGCAAGTGATGTCTTTCATTGTTATAATCATATTGATAGTTCCAAAGCTTCTGTNACTTGGGGAAATGAATTTAATTTATTAATAAGATTAATAAAAGAATAGGACTATGAAAAAAGAGAAAAAATCTAAACAACACGTTCTCTCCACCACTCTTCCCTCCCTCACTTCTTCCCTGGCTTGACTTCACTCCCAATTTCTCTACTTCCTCCCACTGAGCAGCACAAGGGGATGGGGAATGGGGTTTGTTGTCTCTGACACTCCTTCCCCTTCATGCTGTTCCCCCTGTGGGGTTACAGACTTCTTTGGGCATCCATCTGCTCTGGCATGGGGTCCTCCATGGGATGCAGGTGGACATCTTCTCCTCCATGGACCTCCACATGTTGCAAGGGGACAGCCTGCCTCACCATCATCTTCACCACGGGCTGCAGGGGAATCTCTGCTCCGGCACCTGGAGCACCTCCTTCTCCTCCTTCTTCACCGACCCGGGTGTCTGCAGAGTTGTTGCTCTCACACGTTCTCACTCCTCTCTCTGCCTGCAGTCGCACAGTTGTTTTTTCCCCTCTTTTTAGCTATGTTATCCCAGAGGTGCTACCACTGTCACTGATGGGCTCAGCCTTGGCCATTGGAGGGTCCATCTTGGAGCCAGCTGGCATTGGTGCTATCAGACATAGAGGAAGCTTCTAGCAGCTTCTCACAGAAACCACCCCTTAGCACATCCCACACCACCATCCCCCCCAAAAAAAATTTGCCACACAAACCCAATACACTAGTTTAAAATAGCTGATGCTAATTTTCTTTTAGCTACTCTAAAAGGAAGCCAGAACTCACATACTTCAGTCGGTGTTAGGGTTCCGATCAATATTTATACGTTGCACCAACAGACTTTACACACATGCCGTGGCTAATCCCGTGAATAAAGCAGGGCCAGAGAAAACAGACTCAGCTGCTGGCGATGAAAGGAGGAGGTGCTAGAGCTCAGGAGCAGGAGGAGGCAGCCAAAGCTTTGCAGAGAGTAAGGAAGCCTCAGGGATGCAGAGGCTTATCATGCTTGTGG